>BSBK01001455.1:1127500-1727500 GCA_027943335.1 Chamaecyparis obtusa
AAACCCCTTTCCACAACCTTCTTCCCCATTTTTCTATGTGCAAGAATATGTAGTAGATCAGTTTGAGATACAATTTGGTAAGTATGATAGCCATCAAGCCAATTGTGAAAGTTTTAGATAGATTCCCTGGGTATACAGTGCTCTAGGCTATCTATACATGGGAACAAAATGACCCATGCATTCTATACCTACCAAATCTTCTCCAAATTTAGACTACATGTCAATATAGTCTTCTAGTTTCCATTTCAAATCATTATAGGTCTTTGTCTATTTTATATCAGTCTATATCTTATGTAACTTGTCATTTTTTCTTATATGGCCTCCTATCTTATATTATCCTAACATTTTCCCTCAAATGCATATTACCCCAATTCATTATTGTGAATCCTCATTGCACTCACTTAGGGCTTAATTCCTACTTGAGCTTATTGGGTCATATTCCTTTCAATTTTGCATTATGAAAAGGTGGACAAATCCCATGTGTGCCTTGCTTCCATTTTTATACTATACATGAACATGTCATGACATTCTTCTATTTTTATCTTATTTCATCTATATTTCCTATATATATATGATGTTGTACATGTGCAATTTTTGTAAATGTGCCTTTGTATTGTCTGATTGGGGACAATGCAAAGTGGTAGAAGCCATCTTTATTTTTAGTCTTTACAATGTTGATTCAAAACTACTTTTATTCATGTATCATATGTTCTCTTCTTCCATTGTTCTCATAGTTGTACTACCTTTGGGGGATGAGGTCAATTCATTACAATATTATTAATATACATAAGTTTTGCATATGCATATTGGCCCCAGAGTTATTAGATCCCTTTGTGCTCTTTTTTTCATGTGTCCATTTCCCTTAATTTGTCATTATCTGGGGGCAAGTCATAGTTGATACATATTTTTCTTTTTAAGGTGTACACACTTTCTTTAATGTGGGGGTATATACTATGTTCTTTGTCAGACATTTATTACATGTGATATTGATCAATATTTTGTGGATTACTTGGAAAACCTTTTATTTTTCTTAGTAATCTCCTTTTAATGGATTCCTTTGGAGACAATTATTTCCTTAGGCCTAATCCCCCTTTAGTTATCCTTTTTATGGGTTGACTAGCATAAACAAAAATTTCTATACTATCAATTTTGTCTTCCACATCTTTATTTTTCTTTACATGACCCATAGTAAATTTCACCTTACTAGATTCTCTCTCTCTCTCTCTCTCTCTCATGAATGTTTCTTTCATCGTGGTATAAGATTTATGAGGACCTAAGTCACTTGGGGGCTTGGTGTCTTCTTGTCTCTTTTACCTTGATGGGATTTCTTTCCTATGCTTTGATCTACTTTACCATGAGTATGAAATAGGTTTATACCCTTGCTAAAGTGGGGGGCTAAATGTAGCATCCTAAATTATAATAACTTACAATTTTGGTCATTAACTAGGCCCTATTTTAGTGTCCAAGGCTTCCATGCCTATTATTCTTGACCATGTCTCCATTTCATACACATTCCTAGAATCCTCATTTCAAAATTAACTCTTGACCTAAATCTGAGTCCCTTTTGCCTCATAAAAGGAAACCTAGAGTGTAAGGGTTGACTTAGGTCACCCCCTACCTTGTGTGTTTCCCCTTACATGACAAAAGGGACCCAGATTTAAATTGGAGGTTCATCTTTTCATTTTGATTAGTAATTTAGATGCTTGTCATCCTCCTTCAATATTTGAGCCATAAAATGGCTAGGAGAGATATAAATACAAGGCTACCTCCCTCATTTTCAGATCTATCCATTAAAACTGGAAATCCATACTTTACAATAATTGCAACTCAAGCATTCAAGGAGAAATAAAATTTATTCAAGAATAAAGCGTAAAAGATATGGAGTAATGTCTAGATCCTATCATGTGTGATGACATCCATGTTCTTTCTATACTATATCCAAGGTCAAGACTACATCAAGATAACTTTCAGACATCTTTATGAGAAATTTAGCACTTGTGAAGGCATAACATCTTGTTAGGTCTCTTCTATTGATAACATGTCTTTCCTTTATGCAATTTGAATTTAATTTCAAGGTTAATTCCTTTACAAGGGGTTGACTGAGGCAAACCCCTTTCTCCCAACACTTTCTCAATTTTTTGTGTGTAGGTGACAATAGACTAATTTGTGGATTCAACTATAGGGAGATCTAACAATCTTCTACAGATCCTTTTCTTCTTCATCTCCTTTTGGATGATCAAGGGTACCTCCTAGCATCAGGGGTGAGTCTAGTCACCCCCTACACTCAAGGTCACCCCTACCAAGCATTTTGGGCTGAAAATTTCTATGCATATCAGTTACAATGTTTTCTACTTAGTTTTGGTCCCAAAATTTGCATATTAGTTTGCTATTTGTCTACATCTATATATTTATCTTCATTGAATCCTATCTTATCCTACTTCATTTATTCATTCAAAATTTCATCATTCAATAATTTTACTCTTATCAAAGGTATAAACCCCTTACAATTATTCAATGTTTGAGTTCCCTTAAGCCTATCATCTATTGTCCCCTTCATAATGTAATGAAAGGAAGATGGAATTTGGGACATGATTCTTCCTAGCACAATCAACCATCCTAGAAAATATTCATCCCTATCCTACTCATTTCACCATTTTCCATTTTTCTTTCATCATACTACTATTACATCAACTAAATGCCTCTTCAAAAAATAATTCTCCAACAATCTAATGATAATAAAGGTGAAGACATCATTCACTATGTTATACTCCTACTCCTCTACCCGAGAAAGAGGCTTGTGCAACAAGGAGATAGAGAAACTAGGATGTCATATAGAGCTTTGGATCATCGTTTACTAATACCAATTTCTCATGAAGACTATTTCTAATAATAGTCCCCAGTCTTTGTGATTTATCTTGGAAAGCAATATTATAATGAATAGTAACATCCAAGGGTGGAAATTATTTTAATTTTGTATCCCCACAAACTCAACAAGATAGCTTAGTCTTTGGAATCCTCATGGAGAATACTCCTATGGATCACTTTTGACAACTTTTAAAACCTTCATGGGATTGCCAAAAATATTGTTATTGATTTACTCCTTGAGTTCAATTAATGTAAATGGAAGTTGATGTTCCCAAGATTCTCAAAGGAGTCTTCAAATCACTAATATTGATATCTATGATCATTGAAGAATCCCTTCAATTTGGATCAACTCCAAGGTCCCAACCCATCACTCAAAGGTTTCAACCTTAGTTCTCTTCATCACTAGGCTCCACACCATTAAGTGATAAAACATGGTTACATCCTTCCCAAATTGTTACCAAACCATCTAAGGGTTTAAAAAATCTTAGATTACCTTGAAAATAAGTTTTAATACCTTTCTTGAAAAGGTTTTAGTTCCCAACTCTCAATTCCTCATTCTAGGCCAGAGATCTACTAGCCCTTACTAGTGAATAATCCAAGTTTATCTTCCCACTTTCCAAAGAAACTTTCTAAATCAATGAGGGTTTTAGATACCATTTTACAAGTTCTAAACATATGTCAATATTGGCTATTGGCCTTTGGGACATCCTATCCAAAAATTGATTTTCTCTATTTTCTCTATATGCCTAATTTGCCACTTTTACTAAGAAAATACCAATAGAAAGGCTTACCAAGTTCCCAAACCTTGAAAAATTCTTTGGCTATGGTCTAAAACAAAACATTTTCAACTTTGTTTTGGGTTTTCCATTGTTCTTGCCTTCCATGCAACAAACCCTCGTTTCTAGGGACACCAAGCTAGGGCTTTCTAGTTCTATGACTTCCCATAATTTCTAGAAGCTCCCAATAGTCATTTCACCTTGTATTTGGTGTATATATATAGATTCAATCATAAAACACCCTCCTTATGTGGCTAGGTTGTTTGTTTCTACTTCCATGGCTCTATTTTAGTGCTTTTTCAAAGCACGATCCTATTGTCTGAGGATGTACATCAATATTTTGAATTTTCACCTACATAAATATGTTCAAAATAAATTTCATTTACAAGATAAGAGTTCAAACCATGAAGAAAAGTGGTAACCTAGGGTATTAGAATCCTGTACACCCTATTAGAGTAAGCATTCAATGTACAAACCTCACTATCATGGTACAGACAGTCAGGCCTACATGAAAAGATATGAAAAATAATTCATGATAATGGTAAATCAAAGGATATTAATCCTCTTAGCCATTCATAGGATTTTCTAAGCAAACTGTATACAATAAAATGCCAAAATGTATTTAGATGTTCACTATTTATTACAAGGACTTTGTTACAGTTTGTACATTCTTTCCCAATATTTTACATTCTCTATCTTTTTTCACATACAATGACTCTTCAATGCCTAAATAAACTTTGTATAACCTCTCCAACCAATAAAGAATAGTTGGAACTCCTAACACAACCAACTAATCAAGTTATGGAGTTTCCCTCAATATTACATTTGACCGTTAGGATTCAAACCTTTAAATTTTAAAACTTATTTAAAAATACTCCTAATAACTTCTAAATTTGTATTTTGTCCTTTTAGGACTTCAACACCATTTATAACCTCCTATAATCATCAAAGACCTAATATTAATCCTCTAAACCTTTACATTAGTCCTTATTGGCTATATTTTCCAATCTTGGGACTTTGTTGAAAACATTAACAAAATGGTTTTATTATCCCCCATACAACATTGTTATGTTCTTATGGATCATGTTGACATTATAAAGTATTTTGAAATTATAAAGAGACCTTGGAGATCCTATTTTTCATCTCCATTATTATTTTCATTATAGGTCTCATGAACAACCAAGTGACCGTTCTCTGACTTCATGAGGTGCCCTACACCATACTCCCGAGGTGCAAAAGAATCCATGTCCCATGGATTAGGTGACCTCTTTCTTGTTTTACAATTATTGGGAACTGATTGTTGATCACTTGAAACACAAAACATTAGGGAAAACAAAGAGGCCTTCATCTTGATCATGGGCTTGAGCACAGCTGCATAATGCCATTATGGCCTTGCTTGGTTTTTCCACTCTTGAGTTGATCATATCAGAACTTGTGTGTTTCCCCATATGATCAACATGTGGGTCATTGGTTGATTAGTACTCTTCAGTGCATTAGTTGTATACATCTTCCATTTCTAAGTGTGTACCCAACATACTGTTAGGAATAAGGTGTCTCAACCTTGGATAATTCCTATTCTTATTGTTTGTTTTGTAAAATGTATTTCTTGCAAATAATGTTGATGTGTCAACATCTTGAATTGTGTGTAAGGAGATCATGGCTAAAATGGTTATGACGGATTCCTATGACACGTAAGAGCTATGTCAGGAAGATTCAATGATAGGTGAAGACATGTGGCAACTAATAAATTTGAGTACTGTACACTCTTCCCCAATTGTGGGGTTCGGGGCATCGCCCCAAAAAAAATTTTGGGGTTCCTATTTTCTCGGAGAATGGTAAAACCCTAATACATTTATCTTTGGGAGTAGCCCTAAAAAGTGAAGCGCATGATATAAGATTTTTTAGGGTTGCGAAGAGATGTGATGCGAGTGTATTGTTGGAACATTTTTATGCTGCCTTGATTTGTCTTCAAGGGTTTTGAAATCTTCTGAAAGAACTTGCATTGCAAGTGTATTGTAAGCTGTAAAAGTTTTGAGCAATACATTGTGCAGGTTTTGGAGTGCTGGGGTTTTTACCGAAAGGTTTCCCCAGGGTATATCATTGTGTCATTCTCTATTTTTCTGTATGTATGGTATGTGGTTGCAATATCTTTGTTAAAGTAGTTAACGAATCTGAAATTGTAAGGTTTTAAAAGAATTTGCACAATACTCTCTTATAGAGATTAACGTAGGAAGCTATTTTCACACCTGAGTTTCCTTACACATAGGTACCTATCCAAGTTGTCATTAAACTTCTATGGCTCCTTGCTTGGAATAGTTGCCTAATCTTGAGCACTTTCTTGAACCTTTACTAAAACATCAATCTGCATCATATGTTTTCCATGCTATGGAAAAGTGAACTCAATATGCTGCTTCTTCTCAGACCTATGGTCCATTAATACTTCTACAAGTGGCTTCATCGGAATACCAAGTATCTCTAAGTGGCATACCTCTGAGGTTACCCATGCAACCTTCTTGTTCACAAATGCTAAGGCCTCTTCATTTCCCACAAGACTAACTGGAGTCTCTTTCTTTGAGACCAGATCATATATTATAATATGATTACCTTTCTATGTATGCAATCCTTCTTGGAAAATCAAACCATCTTGCATCTATGTTCCAACATCTATAACCTCTATCATATGTGATTCAACATTTATAACCTCTACAACATCTTGAACCTTCTCCTCAATATGCACTTTTCCATCTTGTTGTTGTGTGTTCAAGAACTCATCCCTTCTTTCCTCTGCTAGGATTTTATTTAACTAGGTCTTAGTTGCTTGTATCCAGGCTTCATTTTCTTCTATTATTTTCCTTAGGTTTCTAATCTCTTCTATGACTTGTTTTCTTGCTTCCTCATTCGTTCTTTCTTCTTCCTTCTTCTTTTTCTCTACTTCTTCTCTTTGATTTCTTTCATAAGCTTTCTAGGCTTCGTATGCCTCAAAGAATTCCCTCTCTGATGTTGTCAAATACATATTGACTATCTACACCAACCACAAGGATCTAATCCCTTTCTCTGATACCAATTTGATGTAAACAAAAGTGGATGTTCCCAAGATTCTCCAAGGAGTCTTCAAATCATAATATTGATATCTAAGATCACTCAAGAATCCCTTTAATCAGGATCAAATCCAAGGTCCCAACCCATCACTCAAAGGTTTCAACCTTAGTTCTCTTCATCACTAGGCTCCACACAATTAAGTGTTCAAACATGGTTATATCCTTCCTATTGGAACTCTATTGGGAAAATGTGATACTGAGAGAGGGGGGGGGGGTGAATCAGATATCACTGATTTATCCATTTTGACATTAATGAAACCTTGCATAGCATTTGTTGGACTACAACTGATTTGGAATCTGATTGAAGAATTTGTATTATGTTGTCATTGATGTCAACTAGTTTGACAACACTTATCTTATAAGTTACTACACCAAGACATTTGAAGAAAGGTGAAAAAGATGAAGAACAAAGAAATCTACATGAGGAAAGATGTACAAGATAGATGAGGATAAGGAACACATTGAGTAACTTTTTGATGAGTCTATGACTTTATGATATTGACTTTATTATGTTGCATTCATCTATAATGAAGTATAGAGCTGAAAGACACAAAGCAGTGTTGTCGGTAAATGAAGCATTTCTAGTATACACTGACGGAGTGTAGTGTATACCGACCATAGTATTAACCAAGTAGTGTTCACCGACGCATTCTTTGTCAACCAAGGAGGAAAAAATGAATTAAATGATTAGTTTAGCCGATAAGATTGATGAGCTAGCAAGAGTATAACATTGAGGTAACATATAATGTTTGTTACAAAGATCAACAACTGACAAAATTCAAGGAAGATCTAATGGAGCAAATTGAAACGTGTTATTGACATGAGTACTGAGAAAGTTTTAAGTAGAAAAATCTATGAATGTTATTAAGCGGCAAAATCTGATGGTGGAGAAGAAAATGATTTACTCATCTATATAAAAGAACAAAATTTCTTTAGTAAGGAGCCAGAAGAAGAAGCTACAAGAATTTCATGTGAACAAGATTTCATGCATTCTGATCATACTAGTTAGTGAGAACTGAGATGCAGAATAGTTACTAAGCTACAAAGAGTAATTACTGACAGATAGTAAGTTGATACATTATTGAATCTGAAGTGAAGTATTGATTAGAAGGATTTGTATGGATTAAATATTGATATGTAATCTGCAATTGAAGTTGTATTAAGGCATGTCATTTTACTGTTACATATTTAACCATTGTATACAGTCTAAATCTCTTAACTGAGTGGACTCTGAAAGTCTTATGATGTATCATTCATAGAATGAACATTGTTATCCTGTCAACCCCATAGTGAATGCTGGTTGGACGATAACTTCTAGTCTAAAATCCTCTAACAAGGTCACACATGACAGTGTGTTTGTAACCTTTAATAGGGTTGGGTCTTAACCAACCTCACTTTAGAAGAGTGAACAATTTTAGGTTGCCGGTCCCAGGTGGTTTTTCCCTTTATAGGGTTTCCATGTTAAATCTCTTGTGTTATGTGTTGATTGTGATATTTGTTTGTTATCATTCTTTACATTTTACAAGTTAGATTTGATTGGTAAATTGTTATAAGTATTAGACTCATAATCGGTAAAAGCACAGATAGTGAGAGTTATTATTGCTTACCGATGAGCAAAAATTAAAGATGTTTTGAATTATACATTTTGAATTGGGACACTGGATAACTGATTCACCCCCCTCTCAGTTATTCTAACAATTGGTATCAGAGCATTGGTTGCTTGGAACAGAGTTTTAAGGACTTAAGCATAAAGGTCTCAAGATGTATAAGAGCGAAGTACCAAAATTGAATAAAGAGAACTTCGCAGTATGACAAAGTAGAATGAAGCTGCACATATCTAGAATTGGGAACTTAGCACTAGATCTGATGGAAAATGGCTACATACAACCGCCCACTGGTCCCCTAACTATTCATCAATTGAAGGATAAGCATGGACACAATGTTAATATGATGGAACTTGTTGCTTCCTATACCGACGCTAAATTTGAAGATATCAAGACTTGCAGGACTACCAAAGAAATGTGGGATAAATTAGCACAAATTTACAGTGGAGATCTGAATGTTAAAAGAGCCCGAGCTGAAAGTTTGAGAGGTAGATTTGATGATATGAGAATAAAAGAAGGTGAGAATATTGTCCAATATTCAAATAGACTCAAAGAGGTGGTACATGCTATTAGAGCATCTGATGGAGTAATTGATGATGAAACAGTGATAAGCAAGATTCTCAGAACTTTGCTACCAGTTTATGCAATCAAGATTTCTGCAATTCATGAAACAAGAGCTACATCCAACCTCACTCTTGACACTCTGATTGGTAAACTTACAAATTTTGAATTAAACAAATTTGATAATAGTGTTGTTCCTTCTGTTGAATCTGCTTTCATGTCTTCTCTAAAGATTGGAAAGTCTAGCAGGAATGGTAAGAATTGTGATAGTGATGACAATACTGATGATGAACTTGATGAGCTTGAAGCACTTATGGCCTGAAGATTGCCCAAAGGAAAAGGAAGGTATAGAGGTAAGCTACCTTTAGCATGCTTTAATTGTAAAGAAGTTGGTCACATCACTGCTAGATGTCCTTAGAAGAAAGATGATGATAGATCCAAAGACCGATTTGAAGGAAGCTATGGGAGAAGAGTCAATAGAGGTTACTGACACAACAACAAAGACAACCGAGATGAAAAAGGAAAAAAGGTATGTTACATAGCCGAAGATATTGAAACTGAATCTGATTCTGATGATGATATAGAAGTTGTATTTGTTTCTATGAAAGATGACTCAAAAGAGGAAGAGAAACATGAAGAGACAACACTGATCTCTAAAGTAAGCAGAAATGATACATGGATCATAGACAGTGGCTGCACACATCATATGACTGGTGATGTAGAGAAGTTTGATCATCTTGTTGAATATAATGGAGGATCTATGAGAATGGGAAATGATGCACCTTGTATGGTAAGAGGTAAAAGCTCACTAATGATCAATGATAGACTACAATGTGATAATGCATACTGGGTAGATGGATTGAACTATAATTTGTTAAGTGTGGCTCAATTGAACAACTCAAGCCACTAACTGGCTTTTGAGAGCAAAAAGGTGAAGATTTATGATGATGGAGGAAGACTTGTCAAAATTGGTACACAATCTAGAGGTAATCTATTCTATCTTGATATGGATCAGTCTTATTTTTGCTAATAAAGGATGAAGATGCTTGGTTGTGGCACCGAAGGTTATGCCATGTGAACTTTGAAAACATGATCAAGATTAGTAGAAAGAAAAGAGTTAGAGGATTGCCTAACTTAACAAAACCTGATCATGCTATGTGCCATGAATGTCAAAGAGGTAAGATGACTAAGTCTTGTTTTATTATGAGAACTTAGAGTTATTATGGTGATATATATTTCATTCTTTTTGTTGATGATTACACTAGACTGATGACTGTTATGTTCTTGAAAGTGAAATCTAAAGCCTTCAAAATGTTTAAGTGCTATAAAGCTAAGGTAGATAAAGAAACTAGAAAGGAAATAAAATGCTTAAGATCTGATAAAGGAGGTGAATTTATCTCTGATGAATTTACTAGCTTTTTCAATGAGCATGGAATCAAGAGGCAGGTATTAGCACCGAGAACACCTCAACAAAATGGCATTACTGAAAGAAGGAATAGGTCTATAATTGACTATGCTAGAACATTGATGATACAGAAGAATGTTGCTTAGACATATTGGAGGGAAGTTGTTAGCACAGCTGTATATGTTCTTAACCAAGTATAACTGAAGGACTCCAACTGAACACCTTATGAACTATGGTTTGGACACAAACCTGCTGTAAGTTATTTCAAAATTTTTGGAAGTAAATGCTTTATCTTGAAAGATGAAAGAAATGGGAAGTTTGATTCTAAAGGAGATGAAGTTATATTTCTGGGATATTCCACTACAGGTAAAGCATATAAATGTTTAAATAAGGTTACAATTAAGATAGTTGAAAGTACTAATGTTCGTGTTGATGAGTTTGATGACAAGTACATAGAGGAGAGTACAAAGGAACTAGAAGACTATGATAGATTCACTTATATTGAATATCCAGAGTTTCTACCAACACCGCAAGTAGTGTCAACCACTCAGCAAGGAAATAATGTAGTATAACAGGCACCACAAGCCAATGAACATGAAGAAGCTGTCGAGCAAGGAAATGACCCTGAGCAGGATGAAAAAGAAAGGAGAAATCAAGTCTTGGCTAGTTTTATCAGAAGACATCATCCTGAAACACAAATCATTGGAGACAAGCATGCTGGAATGCAAACCAGAAGCAAAACAAGACAAGGTACATGTTTAATTTGTGAGTTTGAACCTAAAACTATGAAAGTTGCATTAGAGAATGAAAAATGGGTTAATGTAATGAAAGAGGAAATAGAACAAATAGAAAAGAACAAAACTTGGTCCTTAGTACCCCGACCAAAAGATAAGAATGTTATCGGTACTAAGTGGATATACAGGAATAAATTGAATGAAAATGGTGAAATCACAAGAAATAAAGTTAGATTGGTATGCAAGGGATATGCACAGGAAGAAGGCATTGACTATGGTGAAACATTTGCACCTGTTGCTAGATTAGAAGGAGTTAGAATGCTACTTGCATATGCTGCACATAAGAAATTCAAAGTCTATCAAATGGATGTGAAGTCAACATTTTTGAATGGTATACTTGAAGAAGAGGTCTACATTGAACAACTTGAAAGATTTGTTGATCCTAACAATAAAAACATGGTATGTAGATTACATAAAGCTTTATATGGTCTAAAGAAAGCACTGAGAGCATGGTATGAAAGACTGCATACTTATTTGTTAAGTATTGGAATTGTTAGAACAAGTGAAAACAACAATCTATATGTGAAAGATGAAACTGATGATACTATTATCATTGCTGAAATATTTGTTGATGATATCATCTTTGGTGGCTCAGATCTTGTCTGCAAGGCATTTTCTGATGAAATGCAAAAGGAATTTGAAATGTCTATGTTCGGAGAGATTAAGTTCTTTCTTGGACTACAAGTGATTCAGTAGAGTGATGGCATATTCATCACATAATCTAAATACATAAAGGAAGTACTGAAGACATTTGGCATGGAAGATGCAAAACTTGTAGGAAAACCAATGGCTACTGGATGAAAATTGACAAAGGAGGATGAAACTACCAAGGTAAATCAGACACTTTATTGATCCATGATTGGTAAGTTAATCTACGTAGTTCACAGTAGGCCAGATATAGCACATGCTGTGGGTATAGTTGCAAGATTTTTTGCTAATCCTAGAGAATCACACATGATAGCTACAAAAAGGATCTTAAGATACTTGAAGAAAATAGAGAATTATGGATTATGGTATCCTAAGGAAGGGAAGTTTGAACTGAAAGTTTACACCAATGCCGATTGGGGTGGAAATGTGGATGACATAAAAAGCACCACCCGAGAAGCATTTTTCTTTGGTGAAAGACTTGTAACCTAGACAAGTAAAAAGCAAGCTTGTATTTCTGAGTCTACAACTGAAGTAGAGTATGTTGCTGCTGCTACTAACTATTCAAACATTTCATATATCAAACAAGTGTTGGAAGGAATGAATGAGGTAATCACTGACCCAATGATAATATATTGTGACAACACTAGTGCTATTAATATTTCAAAGAATCCTATGATGCACTCTAAGAGAAAGCATATATCTATTAAGTATCATTACTATTAGGGTCAGTTAGAGTCATCATTGTTGAAGTGTCAAAGACCCTTATAAGTCCACTAATGTGAAGTTCATTTAATGAATACCTTTGGCAGTCTTTCCGTACAGAAATCCTTCAAAGCGCCCATGACCTTCAAAATTGTCAAGAATCCATCTTTAACTTTGCCAAGTTCAAATCCAGCTTTCCTTTGGATGAACCTTTTTCAAAGCTTATATCCTTCCTGAACCACTTCAAACCACTTTGCACTCCAGTTCAAAAGTAGTTCGAAGTAGTTCAATAAATGTTTTATTTTCTAATGATTGTTTTATGCAGGTGGGCCCTGGCCTATGTAAGCTTTGGGTGGTGAATCACTTCAAACCACTTTGAACTCCAATTAAAAGTAGTTTGAAGAGGTTCAACAAGATTTTGAGGGTAGAATCATTAGTGGAAGGACAAGTGGTAGGACCCATGGCAATGAGATGGCAATGAAATGATTAAGTTTTAAAGAGCAGCAGTTTTTCATTTGATGGGATCCACGAAGTAAATCAATGAAAGTTTGTCGAGGGGAAGTAATGAGATCTTTGGCACAAGCGAGGGATAATATTCAAGGAAAAATTAATTAAGTTATTGAAGGTGGCAGGTTACGAGGATGTCCTTTTTCTACGTCATTATTTTTCACATCATTTGAGATTAATGCCTCCGCCTTATGCTCATTTAAGTCTATATTTTCGGGTAGTAACCCTCCAAAAAAACATAAATAGCTTTGTAAGTCTCTCTTTCCTGGTCTTGTTTTCTGTGGAGTCTCAGCTGTGGTGAAGGATTTATTCCAGGTTTGTGTGAAACAAGTAGCTTCTACAAGCTTTCTCTTAATTCCTATTGTTGTTAGATACATTGATTCAAGAGGGGGGGGAGCACCTGTGTTTTTATTTCTAGGAAAAAGATGAGGTCTAGTTTACATTTCTTCGGAAATGTTAAAAATATGCAATGTCAATCCCCTATTATCTCGGATATAGACCTGTTAGGAATATAGGTAGACAAAATGGTAGTAAACCTCACAAATCATGCAGGGGAAGACTAGAGTTTAGAGTTTATGTCAAGTGGACTATTAGAAGCCACAACTTTTCCACCATCAGCCGTATGCCCAGAACTAATCCAACAATGTATAAATAGGTATGATGTGAAATCTAAGTGCATTTTGAATTCGGATGGACAAACCCTTGTGCTAGTTAATAGGGAAACTATTACTGCTGTCTTCAAAATTCCAAAGGAGTCCCTTGCTAGTTTTACTCCTACCCAATCCTTGGCTCAATACAGGGAAAATGAAAATAAAAACTGGAGTCATGTGGCTAGGAAAAGGACCCAAACTAATTACAAAGGAGGGTCGCGGTTGCCTAAGGTTCTTACAAAGGATCACATGAAACCTCATATTCATGACGTGATTTTGCTGCTCCATCCAATTAAGGGTTCAGAATAGGTTCTTCTTTATGAAGAATATATGTTTCATTTCATTGAAATAGTCTTAGAAGGAGGGCAACACATTGATTAGGCAAAAATGATTGCTAGTTCACTAAGGGATCAACTCAAGCAAGCCCACGTCACTAGGCATAATTTCTATATGTCTTCATACCTGATATATTGCTTAGCCTGCACACAAGACTTGTCTCCTATACAACATGTTCACTGGAATGAAGATTTATTTATTTATGAGTATTGCCCTTTGTTAAGGAAGGATAAAAGTCTGGAAAACTATAGGAGAGTTGATGACATTTTCTTGGGCAAACTGTGTTAGCAATTGGCAGGCTTTCCAAATTCAAACTTATGGGAGTCTCTATACTCAGTTTCCCCACTTTACCTACATCCGGGTCAGAAGTTTCGATGATGAACCTATTAAGCTCCTGAGGTTCACCTTTGACTATTTTATTTTAGCAGAAATTTGCACGCAGTTGTTTGTGGTTGTTAAAAGTGCCTCACCAGAGGAAAAATGGCTTTCTATGTTTCTAGTAAAGATTTTTAATTTGACCTGCAATAATATGATGGATGCTTTTGTAATTGGGAGCAATCTGATATGTTTTCATTTGTAGTTCTATAAGATGAGAAGAGGTTTTGACAATAAGGGTTTTGCCAGGTAGGTCTTGAGCCTAAGTAATTACCCCTCACCTAGTTCACACCTGGAAGACTTATGGGAGGACCTTAGCGATGAAGGAGCAATATGGAAAAGAGATCATTCCAGACTTACGATCTCACAGATTAAAATGTTGCAATTAAATTTGGATATTGAAGGTGTGGAAGAGGATAGTGCTGAAGCTACAGTTTCAGAAGATGGTAATGTACAAGCAGGAAGCCTTCCAGACATAGATTGGAATAGGGTAGAGGAAGATGATATAAAACTAAGGGCTCAAACTATTTTAGAAGTCATAGAAAGCTAGTTGTCAGGGAAGAAAAAGAAGGAAACTGTGAACCCCCCTCTTGGAAAATCTAGCGCAAAGTCAACCTTTAAAAATGTAAAACATACTTCATCTAATGCATCTCATGTGGTTTCCAATGCAGGGAAGGTTACATCTCCTAAGAAAAAGGTGCCTTCAAGCGGACATCCTACTACCAAGAGGTCAAGACCGAGAACAAGATCAAAGAAGCGTTCACAAATGGTGGCCTTAGGACTTGATTACTTGGATGTTGAAATTGAAGAGGGGGATATCTCATTTCCACTAGATGAGACAGAAAAAGATCAAGAAACTCTTATCATGGATACAGAGGTTTCTCAGGTCAAAATTACTCTAGCCAAAATGCCTAATAATTAGATGGTTGCTAGTTCGATTCCTCCTTGGCTGACTGAAATGGTAAAAAGGAGAAAAAATTACAAACCTATTGCATTACCCATGAAGGAAATTGTTACCAAGTATGCTACTCGGACTCCTAAAGTGAAAAAGATGAAGACTAATGCTAGACTATCTACCGATCCATCAACTAGAAAGGTGACTACGGAAATAGCCACATTCAAACCTAAGGAAGGGATTCAGGAAATGGAAGCTGAAGATTTTGAAATCACAAAAGTGGATCTCAAGATTCTAAATAGAGATTCCAGGGACCATCTGTTTAAATTCTCGGCCGATCACATGCTAGTGCAGTCACAAAAGGATGGAAGGGAGAAACGTGAGCTAAAGTAGCTGGTTTCCAATATGGGAGAATTCCTTTCCTCGCTTGCTAATGATGGGGTACTTCTGTTGGCTCAGTCTTCGTAGGATTTTGATCCAAATTCATTTGAGAATAAAAAATTGGTGAAACAAGTGCAGCAAGGTAGAGCTCTAATGGAGGTTGTCACATCCTGGGTAAATAACATTGTCACTAAAGGAAGTGCCTTCATCCATGAATTCATTGCTACCTATCTGGATGGAGAGGGGTTACTTAGTGAGATTCAAACACTGGTTCCAAGTTGGGAGGTAGAAGAAGCAAAGTGTGAGGCAATTGTATTTCAAGTTCAGGAAATAGAGAGCTACGGTGTGACTAAGTTTTTGGTTGAAAATCCGATGAAGCTGGTTGATCCATGTATGCTCTTCATTTTAAAACAAAAATTTGGATGGAAGCATACACTGTTCAAAGCTATGATCTCACAAGCAAAGGCAATGGAAAAGGAAGTCCTAGATATGCACGCGGATGCTCTGAAAGATATTAAAATTGTGAACCCCTCAAGCATTCTACAAATAGATGAAGGTAACAGGGATGTAGATGCTATGGTTAAGGTCTTCACTGACACCATGCATGCCCTTAGGGAGAATGACATGTTAACAGTCCAAGACTTCACTAGAATTGCCAACGTGGAGTCCATGTTGCTATTAAATAGGGGGCAATTACCGAAACAAGCAGAGAGAATCAAGGAACTGATATGGGAGAAGAATGCAACCCAGGTGAAGCTGATAGGCTTAAAGAATTTACATATCCAGCTGGCCCAGGAGTTGGCGAATTTATTTCGGTCATGGAAACTTGTGAAGACCGCCACGTCAGATGAACCTGGAAAGAGCTCATAGTTCTCAGGATAGTTTTTCTTAGTTTTATGTTTTAAGAAACATGTACATTGAAACTCTGTTTCTATTTGTATAACTGGTTTTAAACAGTTTCTTTTCTATTGTCTGAGAAGCCAAGTTTTTCTGGAGGCTTTCTCAGACATGAAACTATTAATGCTGGGGCATTAGACTAAAAAGGGGTTAGAAAATAGATATAGATAATAGAAGTAGATATACATTTCTTTTTTGGGAAATAGGTAGATTGCATAGATTTTGTTTTTCGAAACAACTGGTGACTGATTTTTTATTAGACCTTGATTTGATCTTTATGAATACATGGATGCTTAGTATGATTTCGATCTTTGAATCAAATCTGGAATACATGGATTGCTTTGGAAATTTGTATATTTGAATCTGTGCATATATTATTCATATTCAGTTACTTCTAATTTCCTTCTAGTTTATTTTTCTTAAGTTATTCCTTAGGTTGTAATATTTCTAAAGCATTTAATAGGCCTTAAATTTCCTCATAGATGATTCTTTTAGCTGTTAATTTTGTAAACCACCTCCATACCCAAGTGTATGTGAGTGATCCTTCTGCACTTTCAGGTTAAAAGTGTATAAGTTAATTTCATTGTTGAGAATTCCTTGGATATCATACAAGGGAGCTATACCTTAAGAATTTAGAGGGAAGCAACTTCATGTGCTTACCCAACTGTTGATGAATAGTTTGTCCTAAAAAACATAGAGTCTTTATTTATTCTTATTTAAAAAGAGGAAGACAAATCTATTCGCCAACAGATTTTTGGCGACTCTACTGGGGAGAGTCCAGTATTAAATATCAGATTCTCCATTTATTACAATGCTACAAGATGGTATTGCCTCATAACGATGTGTTTCCTATGCTTCAACCTAACCTGGAATTCAGAGACACGTAAGAAGATATAATCTCAAGCCTTGCTGAAGTAGCATGGAGGTTCAGATGCAGTAACCAACAATTTCATCAAGTCCAAGAAGTGCTTGAGAAGGAAGAGGAAATAGCAGAGCGACTGAGGGTAATACTAGTTGCTCGTGAAGTAGTCATATTAGATAGACTTGAACAAGTCCCAGCAAGAAATTAAGATATTTCCTGGACATTGAAACTGGCAAAAAAGAGATACACAAGAGGCGATAGGAGTAGAGGGTTGGTTGATGAAGACTTTGAAGCTTTGAGGAATCTTAGTTTCACGCCTGATATTAATACTCGTAAGAAGAAGAAAACTTGAATTTTTAGTAGACCATCTTCACCTCCACCTAGCCCAGTTGTTCCACCTCTTTTTCAAGCTATTATAACACCTGGTACTATGGTACCTACTGTTCTCAATATTCAGCCCTTGAATTTTTAGTTACCTAACATGGCTGCCAATCAACCCTGGGGTCAAAATATTGGCCCGCTGAACTTAGGAGTTAATCAACCTGCAAACTTGCCTAAAGGTGCTAATTAGGTTCTACCCAAGTTTAATGGAGATGGAAAAGTAACCTCTGATGATCATTTAAGCACCTTTCACACCGCTTGTGGTGTTATAAGTGTTCCCACTGAAGAAGTTGCAGTGAGGCTTTTTGTCAGAACCTTGGTTGACACTGCAGTGGACTAGTTCAGTGATTTACCCAATGGCTCGATCAAAAATTGGATTGACATGAAAACTACTTTTGAAAGGAGATTCAAAACACCTAATAATGAGATATCTTTATTGCTCTAGCTTAGCTAGATGAAGAAGGAGATACATGAGCCTATGCGTGAGTTCGTAGCTAAGTTTAATAGAACCTTCCAAAGGATACTAGCCAACTCTGCACCAAGTGATGAAAATAAGAAGATTTTCTTCTTAAATGTTGTTCCACCTGACATAAGTTTCTACTTGTTGAAAGATGGAGTAGCAGACTTGGCCGCTACTCAGACACAAGCTATTCAGTTAGAAGATACTCTCATAACAACTGGGAAGTGGAAGCGGGAAGTTCAAGCTTCAGGGAGTACCTCATCCTCTACAATGAAAGATCCTCTAATGCAAAGGTTAATATATGATATGGTTATGCTCAAAAGATAGCAGAATAAGGCAAGTTCTCCATATCAATCTCCTTATCAAGATGTCAACAGGAGGCAATATAATCAACCTTAAGGGAAAACCCCTCTTTTGATAGGACCACAATCTAGATTACAGATTGAACCTATGCCAAAAGAAATAATGTGTTCCTTTCATCTAATGACTAATCATGATGGTGAATCTTGTCCTGATTGGTTAAGGTGTTTACAAATTAATGCCACGAAAGACACTATTGGCATAGAAGAATTGCGAGAAGAGAAAGACTCACCTGATATTGGTTTATCTAGTTCTTTTTATCTGGAGTATGAGTTAGGCTCTGACAGAGGTGGAAGTGTTTTGGCAACCCTACAAGATCTTTCTTGTACAATTTTAACAAGAAATTAGAGATCACCAAAATTTATCCCTGGTTCAATTGCTGCTGCTACTGATGCTAAACGCAAGGAGGCTGCTAGCGGAGAGACTTCTACAAACCCAAAGGTTCCCGAGGTGAAGATATTGTCAAAGGGTAATTCCATTCCTTCTCCTCCCTTCGACTTTGTTGAATTTTGTAAGAATACCACAATCTCTAATTATCCTACAGAATACTTCAAAATGAATCCCAAAGAGTTGGATAGGTTGGTACGGTATGTAAAAGGGGAGTCAAGTTTAAGCACCCAATTAGATAAGCCTCTCATAGGTGAGATGACCATAGTTGAAGAACCCCTTGTCTTTAAACCCCAAGATACCCCACAAACACTGAAAGAAAGTCCTCATGTTAATACAGTTGAAAGTGAGATAGAAGAATAGAAACCAAATCCATTCTATATTTCCTTACTTCTGAATGGGTAGAAGCTTAGTAATTGCATTATTGATTTTGGTGCATCAGATAACATCATGCCTGCCCTGGTTGCATGAGCCCTAGGTCTTACCTTACTAAAACCTATGGTCATTGTTATTCCATGGATGGGAAACAAGTTCTGTTAATGGGCCAAGTCAAAGATGCCAAGCTATTCTTGCTACATATCCTGATAAACATCTGAAACTAACCATTTTGGTAGTAGACATCCTAGCAAGCTACGGTATGTTTCTTATTATAACTTTTTGTAAAGATTTAGGAGGGGACATTAAGATGGATTGGTTGAAGGCTTTAATCCCGGTTGATAAAAAGAAGGTGAAACTCGAACCAAAACCTAAGAATAAATATACTGTGGTGCCATCAGATAACCCAAAGGCTCAAATTTTGTATGAGGAGTGTCATTTCGGAAACTATGTGATTTTGATTGATCTTGAGAAAGATGGCGAAGCCTCTACCCAAAAAGAAGAAGATATCTAGAAAAGGGAGTTTGATGGCAGTTGCTCCAATTTAGGTTTAGGTGCAGGGATAGTTCTTTTTCCTCCAAATAAAGAATGTATTCCTCTTTCTTTCAAGTTGGATTTCAAAAATACTAATAATACTACAAAATATGAAGCTTTATTACTGGGATTGGAAGAAGCAAAATTGAGGGGAGTCAAAAAGTTGATTGTGAAAGGTGACGCTGAACTAATCATGAAGTAGGTAAGAGGACAATTCTTTGTTAAGAATGAGCAGTTGAAACACTACAAAAATTTGGCATGGGATGAGTTGGATTTCTTTGATGCTTTTTCTATAGAATTTATACCAAGAGCTCAGAATACCAAAGCATATGTCTTGGTGGTGTCAACCTCACTTCTATTGCCTCATCTAGATTTTAAGACTCAAAAATACTAGATTGAGATGATTTACAAGCCTAGAGTACCCAACAATGTAGAATATTGGCAAGTTTTCGATAATGATTCTCAGCTCAGAGATTTCTTAGAATGTGCTACAAGTTTTTTTGATGTTTATTTTGAAGGATCATATGGTGAATGCAAAGAAGTCTATCAAGATGATGCAGATAGTGATGGAGTGATCTAGTTGAAAGGAAATAAAATTCCCAAAGGCCTTGTGTCTCTCGAACATTTGTTTAGAAGGAAAGATGATAGTACTGTTAAAGAAAAAATATCTCATGTGCATAATTCAAAAGAATATGACAAAATTGATATAGGGGAGAAAGATGATCCAAAGTGGATTTCTATTGGTCCAACTTGTACCTTGCCTTAAAAAGAAAACCTGAGGAAGTTTCTCAGAGAGTACAAAGATGTCTTCACCTGGGGATATGAAGACTTGAAGAATTTTAGAGGTGGATAGTTTGAACACCAAATTCCTTTGAAGCCCAGTGTAACCCCATTTCGCCAAAAATTAAGGAACTATAATCTAAAAGTGTCTGAAGCTATTTTAAAAGAAGTAAAAAAATGTTACAGGAAAGGATCATTTATCCCATCCAGCATTTGACATGGATCACCAATATAGTCCCTATGAGAAAGAAGAATGGTGAAATTAGGATCTGTGTAGATTTTCATAATCTTAATCAAGCAGGCTTGAAAGATAATTATGCCTTACTAGTGATGGAGCATGTGCTTCAAGTGGTTTCTGGAGCTGAAGTTATGTCTATGCTAAATGGCTATTCCATATACAATCAAATCAGTGTGGCAGAAAGAGATCAACATAAAACAACTTTTATCACCCCATGGGGAACTTATGCATATAGTCACATGCCCTTTGGATTAATCAATGTGGGTGCAACCTTCCAAAGAGAAATGAACTCATCCTTCGAGGATCTTCGGAAGAAAATTATAGTAGTATATTTAGATGATCTCACAGTATTTTTGAAGAAGAGGAGTTAGCACTTAAAAGATCTTGAGATAGTGCTCCTGAGACGTAGAAGTCACAACATTTCCTTAAACCCCAAGAAATCAACATTCTTTGTGGAGGAAGGTAAATTACTTAGTCACATCATTTCAAAGGATGGAATTCAGATTGATCCTAAGTGGGTAAAGGCGATTCAACAGCTCAACCTGCTGGCAAACAGGAGTGGATTGAAGTCTTTCTTTGGTCAAGTAAACTTTTTGTGAGCATTTGTTCCTAAATTTTTAGAGATTACTAAAGACATGATTGATATGATGAGTGAGAAAGTTCCTTTTAAATGGAGTGAGCATGGGTGTCAAGCTTTCAAAGATATTAAAAATGCAATATCACAGGCCCATGTATTAAAAAGTCCCAATTTTAAAAAGGACTTCATCATTTATTGCTACACCTCAAATCATACTCTGTCAGGTATATTAACACAAAAAGATGAGAGAGGACAAGAGGCACCTATAGCTTTTATGAGCATGCCTCTCAAAAGACATGAACTCAAGTATTCCCAAATGGAAAAACATGCTTTTGCTGTGGTGAAAGTGGTAAAATAGTTCAGGTATTACATACTCCATTCCCATTGTACAGTTTTTGTACCTGATATAGTAGTGAAGAGTATCTTAACTCAAAAGGAGATTGGAATGAACAATAGAGTAGTTTGGATAGCAAAGATCCAAGAGTATGATTTGGTAATTAAACCAACCAACTTGGTTAGAGGGAAAGGTTTATGCAAATTAATAGAGGAGAATGGTGAGCCATCTGAAAAAATTGATGAAGTACCCATTACGTTGCTTGTTAGTTTAACCGATCCCCGGTTCTCTGACATGGCCTATTTCCTTACTTATGGTGAATGCCCAAATCATCTGAATTCTAAAGAGAGGTGCAACTTGAAATTGAAGGCTAGTCAATATGTGATATCTCAGGGGATTCTATACAAAAGGAGCATAGATGGAACCTTTCTCAGATGTTTGGATGCTGAGCAACAAAAAGAATTGTTAAGGGTATTTCATGATGAAGCCTATGGGGGTCATTACTCTTCAACAGTAACAATGTTTAAGATTCTCCGGAATCGCTTTTACTAGCTTGGCATTTTCAAAGATGCATATCAATATGTTTGTAATTGTGGAAAATGTCAACTTTTCACTGGGAGGCCTCATCTGGCCACCCTACCTCTCAAGCCTATGATTATTGATGAACCTTTCAAGCAATGGGGCATAGATTTCATGGGGCCTTTGAACCCACCATCCAGTGCTGGACATGTCTATATTCTCATGGCCACTGATTACTTTACAAAGTGGGTGGAAGCAGTTCCCACTAAGAGGGAAAACTCTTAGGTAGTATGTGAGTTCCTCTTGAATTATATTTTTGTTAGATTTGGCATGCCGATTAAGATAGTTGTAGACAACGCTACATATTTTTCTTCTGAGGAAATTTCAGCCTTTTGCTATGAACATGGCATATCTCTAGCTCATTCTTCTGACTATTTTCCACAAGGGAATGGTCAAGCGGAGTCCAGTAACAAGAACTTGGTGGAAATAATAAAAAAATTGATGGATGACAGTCCCCGTGAATGGCATAAAAAATTGTATGAAGCCTTATGGGTGGATTGAACTACTCTGAAACAAGCAATTGGGATGGCTCCGTTTGAATTGGTGTATGGTATAGGGGTGCATGTATCACTGCCTTTAGAACTCTCCTTGGCCAAGCTTCAAGATGTAATTGGAATATTTTAAAGATCCTCTGGAGAAAAGGGTTATGCATTTGACTAAGTTAGAAGAAGAAAGGAATGATCTAGTGGATCATATCAAAAAGCATCAGTTGAAAGTGAAGAAAATTTTTGATATGCGAGTGCAACCTCATAACTTTATGGTAGGTGATGAGGTACTGCTATGGGATAAGAGATGAGCTCCTAAAGGTTCTCATGGGAAATTTGAGTCCTTATGGAAGGGCCCATTCATTTTTTTTGAAGCCCTTGGTTCCAATGATTTTCGGTTATCTTACCCAAATGGCGTGAATCTGCCATTTACCTACAATGGGCAGGACCTTAAGTTATGCAAGCTCTAGTGTTTTGCTTCAGTTAGTTCTTATGTACATAGTGGGTAGTTTCCTAATTTTCCTTTTTGGTGTGTTGTAGTTGTCTATTTTTCTTTCCCTTTGTTAGTGTTTTCTGCGAAACCAGTTTACAAGACTTCTTTGCACATTGAACAATATGCAGTCCCTAGTTAGAGCTGATGTTAGGGTCAGTTAGACTCACCATTGTTGAAGTGTCAAAGACCCTTATAATTCCACTAATTTGAATTTCATTTAAAGAATCCCTTTGGCAGTCTTTCCATACAGAAATCCTTCAAAGCACCCATGACCTTCAAAATTGTCAAGAATCCATCTTTAACTTTGCCAAGTTCAAATCTGGCTTTCCTTTTGATGAACCTTTTTCAAAGCTTATATCCTTCCTGAACCACTTTGAACCACTTTGAATTCTAGTTCAAAATTAGTTCGAAGTAGTTCAATAAATGTTTTATTTTCTAATGATTGTTTTATGCAGGTGGGCCCTAGCCTATGTAAGCTTTGGGTGGTGAATCACTTCGAACCACTTTGAACTCCAGTTCAAAGTAGTTCAAAGAGGTTCAATGAGAGTTTGAGGGTAGAATCATTAGTGGTAGGACAAGTGGTGGGACCCATGGTAATGAGTTGGCAGTGAAATGATTAAGTTTTAAAGAGAAGCGGTTTTTGATTTGACGGGATCCACAAAGTAAATCAATGAAAGTTTGCCAAGGGGAATTAATGAGATCTTTGGCATGAGCGGGGGATATTATTTGAGGAAAAATTTATTAAGTTATTGCAGGTGGTAGGTTATGAGGATGTCCTTTTGCTGCATCATTATTTTTCACATCATTTGAGATTAATGCCTCCGCCTTATGTTCATTTAAGTCTATATTTTCGAGCAGTAACCCTCCAAAAAAATATAAATAGCTTTGTAAGTCTTTCTTTCCTAGTCTTGTTTTCTATGCAGTCTCGGCTACGGTGAAGGATTTATTCCAGGTCTGCATGAAACAAGTAGCTTCTACAAGCTTTCTCTTATTTCTTATTACTATTAGATACATTGATTCAAGAGGGGGGGAGCGCCTGTGTTTTTATTTCTAGGAAAAAGATGAGGTCTAGTTTACATTTCTTCGAAAATGTTAAAAATATGCAATGTTGAGCCCCTATTATCTTGGATACAGACCTGTTAGGAATATAGGTAGATAAAATGGTAGTAGACCTCACAAATCGTGCAAGGGAAGAGTAGAGTTTAGAGTTTATGTCAAGTCGACTATTAGAAGCCGCAACTTTTCCACCATTAGCCGTATGCCCAGAACTAATCCAGTAATGTACAAATAGGTATGATGTGAAATCTAAGTGCATTTTGAATTCGGATAGACAAACCCTCGTGCCAGTTAATAGGGAAACTATTACTATTGTCTTCAAAATTCTAGAGGAGTCCCTTGCTAGTTTTACTCCTACCCAATCCTTTGCTCAATACAGGGAAAATGCAGATAAAAATCAGAGTCAAGTGGCTAGGAAATGGACCCGAACTAATTACAAATGAGGGTCACTGTTGCCTAAGGTTCTTACAAAGGATCACATGAAACCTCACATTCATGACGTGATTGTGCTACTCCATCGAATTAAGGGTTCAGAATAGGTTCTTCTTTATGAAGAATGGATGTTTCATTTCATTGAAATAGTCTTAGAAGGAGGGCAATACATTGATTGGGAAGAAATTATTGCTAGTTCACTAAGGGATCAACTCAAGCAAGCCTAGGTCACTAGGCATAATTTCTATATGTCTTCATACTTGATATATTGCTTAGTCTACACACAAGAATTGTCTCCTATACAACATGTTCCCTGGAATGAAGATTTATTTATTTATGAGTATTGCCCTTTGTTAAGGAAAGATAAAATTTTGGAAAACTACAGGAGAGTTCATGACATTTTCTTGGGCAAACTGTGTCAGCAATTGGTAGGCTTTCCAAATCAAAGAGTCTCATTAGAAGCATGAAAATTGATTCAAACTTATGGGAGTCTCTATACTCAGTTTCCCCACTTTACCTACATCCGGGTCAGAGGTTTCAATGATGAACCTATTAAGCTCCCGAGGTTCATTTTTGACTATTTTATTTTAGTAGAAATTTGCATGCAGTTGTTTGTGGTTGTTAAAAGCACCTCACCAAAGGAAAAATGGCTTTCTATGTTTCTAGTAAAGATTGGTAATTTGACCTGCCATAATATGATGGATGCTTCTATAATTGGGAGCAATCTGCTGAGTTTTCATTTGGAGTTCTACAAGATCAGAAGAGGTTTCGACAATAAGGGTTTTGCCAGGTAGGTCTTGAGCCTAAGTAATTACCCCTCACCTAGTTCACACCTGGAAGACTTATGGGAGGACCTAAGTGATGAAGGAGCAATATGGAAAAGAGATCCTTCCAGACTTACAATCTCGCAGATTAAAATGTTTTAGTTAAATTTGGATATTGAAGGTATGGAAGAGGATAGTGCTGAAGCTACAGTTTCAAAAGATGGTAATGTGCAAGCAGGAAGCCTTCCAGACATAGATTGGAATAGGGTAGAGGAAGATGATATAAAACTGAGGGCTTGAACTATTTTAGAAGTCACAGAAAGTTGGTTATCAAGGAAGAAAAAGAAGGAAACTGTGAACCCCCCTCTTGGAAAATCTAGCGCAAAGTCAACCTTTAAAAATGTAAAACATACTTCATCTAATGCATCTCATGTGGTTTCCAATGTAGGGAAGGATACATCTCCTAAGAAAAAGGTGCCTTCAAGTGGACATCCTATTGCCAAGAGGTCAAGACTGAGAACAAGATCAGAGAAGTGTTCACAAATGGCGGCCTTAGGACTTGATTACTTGGATGTTGAAATTGAAGAGGGGGATATCTCATTTCCACCAGATGAGACAAAAAAAGGTCAAGAAACTCTTATCATGGATACAGAGGTTTCTCAGGTCGAAAGTACTCTAACCAAAATGCCTAATAATTAGATGGTTGCTAGTTCGATTCCTCCCTGGCTGACTGAAATGGTAAAAAGGAGAAAAACTTACAAACCTATTGCGTTAACCATGAAGGAAATTGTTACCAAGTATGCTACTCGGACTCCTAAAGAAAAAAAGATGAAGAATGATGCTAGACTATCCACCAATCCATCAACTGGAAAGGTGACTACAGAAATAGCCACATTCAAACCTAAGTAAGGGATTCAAGAACTAAAAACTAAAGATTTTGAGATCAAAAAAATGGAACTCAGGGTTCTAAACAGAGATTCTATGGACCATTTGTTTAAATTCTTGACTGATCACATGCTAGGGCAGTCACAAAAGGATGGAAGGGAGAAACATGAGATGAAGAAGCTAGTTTCCACCATGGTAGAATTCCTTTCCTCACTTGCTAATGATGGGGTACTTTCGTTGGATCAATCTTCATAGGATTTTGATCCAAATTGGGTTGAGAATCAAAAATTGGTGAAACAAGTGCAGCAAGGTAGAGCTCTAAGGGACATTGTCACATCCTGGGTAAATAACATTGTCACTAAAGGACGTGCCTTCATCCATGAATTCATTTCTACCTATCTGGATGGAGAGGGGTTACTTGGTGAGATTCAAACACTAGTTTTGATTTGGGAGGCAGAAGAAGAAAAGTGTGAGGCAATTGTATTTCAGGTTTAGGAAATAGAGAGCTACAGTGTGACTAAGTTTTTGGTTGAAAATCCAATGAAGCTGGTTGATCCATGTATGCTCTTCATTTTAAAATAGAACTTCAGATGGAAGCATACACTGTTCAAAGTCATGATCTCACAAGCAAAGGCAATGGAAAAGGAAGTCCTAGATATGCACACGGATGCTCTGAAAGATATTAAAATTGTGGACCCCTCAAGCATTCTACAAATTGATTAAGGTAACAGGGATGCAGATGCTATGGTTAAGGTCTTCACTGATAGCATGCATGACCTCAGGGAGAATGATGTGTTAATAGTCCAAGACTTCACTAGAATTGCCAACGTGGAGTCCATGTTTCTATTAAACAGGGGGCAATAACCGAAACAAGCGGAGAGAATCAAGGAACTGAGATGGGAGAAGAATGCAACCCAGGTGAAGCTAATAGGCTTAAAGAATTTACATATCCAGTCGGACTAGGAGTTGGTGAATGTATTTTGGTCATGGAAACTTGTGAAGACCACCACATCAGATGAACTTGGAAAGAGCTCATAGCTCTAGGGATAGTTTTTCTTAGTTTTATGTTTTAAGCAACATGTACATTGAAACTCTATTTCTATTTGTATAACTAGTTGTAAACGGTTTCTTTTCTATTGTCCAAGAATTTGGGTTTTTCTGGAGGCTTTCTCAGACATGAAACTATTAATGTTGGGGCATTAGACTAAAAAGGGGTTAGAAAATAGATATAGATAATAGAAGTAGATATACATTTCTTTTTTGGGAAATAGATAGATTGCATAGATTTTGTTTTTCGAAACAGCTGGTGACTGATTTTTTATTAGACTTTGATTTGATCTTTATGAATACATGGATGCTTAGTATGATTTCAATCTTTGAATCAAATCTAGAATATATGGATTGCTTTGGAAGTTTGTATATTTGAATCTGTGCTTGTATTATTCATATTCAGTTACTTTCAATTTCCTTCTAGTTTATTTTTCTTAAGTTATTCCTTAGGTTGTAATATTTCTAAAGCATTTAATAGGCCTTAAATTTCTTCATAGATGATTCTTTTAACTGTTAATTCTGTAAATCACCTCCATACCCAAGAGTATGTGAGTGATCCTTCTGCACTTTCAATTTAAAAGTGTATAAGTTAATTTCATTGTTGATAATTCCTTGGATATCATACAAGGGAGTTGTACCTTAAGAATTCAGAGGGAAGCAATTTCATGTGCTTACCCAACTGTTGATGAATAGTTTGTCCTAAAAAACATAGAGTCTTTATTTATTCTTATTTAAAAAGAGGAAGAGAAATCTATTCGCCAACAATTACTTAAGAGAACAAGTGCAAGAGAAGCAAGTAAAGTTAGAATTTGTCACATCTAAAGAACAACTTGCTGATATTTTTAAAAAGCCTCTACCGAAGGACACATTTGAATACTTGAGGACTAGACTTGGGGTCCGTCCCCTGTCTATCGCTCACTAAGGTGATCTAGATATTGCATCAGCCTACTTTTATCAAAAGATCATTCATGTTGATGCAGCATAGTTCACACTTTGAATCATGTTCAAGGTTGTGATTAAGTTTGAGCACTTGAACCGATGAGATATCAGTATACAAAGATATAGAGGAAGTACTAGACACCACAGAGAGTTACTTGGCCACTACAGAGTTGATTGTTTATTTGTTTCTTTGGCATTGTTCTGAAAGGGAGAGATGAACAATATGAAAGAGGTTGAAAGGTTTGAAACAAGCACCAATGAAAACTATCTAAGGGAGAGATAATCTGAATGGAACAAAACAACTAAAAAGATTACAACTACAGAATGGTAAAGCTATATTACTTAATGCTGGTTCGGTAACGTAGTGATTAAACATATTAAGTCTATTTGACTTACAACATTTGTTCACAAAGTTGTAGAATGTATATTTGGTATGTGTATGGTACATTTCATATTACTTGAGTTGCCATCAATGCCAAAGGGAGAGATTGTTGGACTACAACTGATTTGGAATTTGATTGAAGAATCTATGATTAAAAGATCACTGAGAAATTTCTGATTAGATATGTAATATGATTAAATTAGTATTATGTTGTCATTGATGTCAACTAGTTTGACAACACTTATCTTGTAAGTTACTAAACCGAGACATCTGAAGAAAGGTGAAAAAGATGAAGAACAGAGAAATCTACATGCGGAAAGATGTACAAGATAGATGAGGATAAGGAACACATTGAGTAACTTTTTGATGAGTCTATGACTTGATAATATTGACTTTATTATGTTGCATTCATCTCTAATGAAGTATAGAGCTGAAAGACACAAAACAGTGTTGTTGGTAAATGAAGCATTTCTAGTATACACCAATGGAGTGTAGTGTATATCGACCGTAGTATTAACCGAGCAGTGTTCACCGACACATTCTTTGTTAACCGAGGAGGAAAAAAAGAATTAAATGATTAGTTTAGGTGATAAGATTGATGAGCTGGCAAGAGTATAACATCAAGGTAATAGATAATGTTTGTTACAAAGATCAACAACTGACAAAATTCAAGGAAGATCTAACAGAGAAAATTGAAACGTGTTATTGACACAAGTACCAAGAAAGTTTTAAGTGGCAAAATCTATGAATGTGATTAAGTGGAAAAATATGATGGTGGAGAAGAAAATGATTTACTCATCTATATAAGAGAACATAATTTCTTTAGTAAGGAGACGAAAGAAGAAGAAGCTACAGGAATTTCGCGTGGACAAGCTTTCATGCATTCTGATCATACTAGTTAGTGAGAACCAAGCTACAAAATAGTTAGTAAGCTATAGAGAGTAATTACCAACAGACAATAAGTTGATACAGTATTGAATCTGAAGTAAAATATTGATCAGAAGGATTTGTATGGACTAAATATTGATATGTAATCTGTAATTGAAGTTGTATTAAGGCAGGTCATTTTACTGTTACATATTTAACCATTGTATACAGTCTAAATCTCTTAACCAAGTGGACTCTGAAAGTCTTATGATGTATCATTCATAGAATGAACATTGTTATCCTGTCAACCCCATAGTGAATGCTGGTTGGATGATAACTTCTAGTCTAAAATCCTCTAACAAGGTCACACCTGACAGTGTGTTTGTAACCTTTAACAGGGTTGGGTCTTAACCGACCTCACTTTAGAAGAGTGAACAATTTTGGGTTGTTGATCCCAGGTGGTTTTTCCCTTTATAGGGTTTCCACATTAAATCTCTTGTGTTATGTGTTGATTGTGATATTTTTTTGTTATCATTCTTTACATTTTACAAGTTAGATTTGATCGGTAAACTATTATAATTATTAGACTGGTAATTGGTAAAAGCACAGATAGTGAGAGTTATTATTGCTTACCGACAAGTAAAAATTAAAGAAGATGTTTTGAATTATACATTTTGAATTGGGACACTTGATAATTGATTCACCCCCCTCTCAGTTATTCTAACAACATTAACATAAAACTCAACAATGTAATAGATCTAATAAGCTAAACATCACCCATGAAAATACACATAAAACAATGATCTTGGTTACCCAGAAACTCTTGAAAGGTAAAAATGGGGTGGGGATGACACCCAAAAATCTTCACTACTATAGTATAAATTTTTCCTATTAGGGCTACAAATTTGATCACAAAATATGATCTACCCTGTGAGGGGTCTTCCTTGTTAAGAGATTTAAGATTTATACAATCTACCTTGTAAAAGGATTTAAGACTTACAACTAAGTAAGAACTCGGTTAAGAGATTTACTAAGGTCTGTCAAAACTACTTTGTTAAAAGATTTACCCTTATACACTTGTTAAAATGTCTCAATACCCAATCCTTTGGTTTGCATTGTGATGCTGACTATAGATCTTCTCCTTCTAGTATAGATTTGATCTCATCTATCAACTATGTCTTTGTTCTACCCTTCAATGCTTTTCTCTATTCTACTCGGTCACTGAACTCTATCAGAATACTTCTCTGTTATGAAGATATTCTCTCTGTCACACTCTTTCTTCCACTCATACATCATTTTAGGGTTTAGACCACATCTTATATAGATAATTAATTTTCTCCAAGATTTAATATCTACTATCTAGATTATCTCATTTTACTACTTAACCTTTCCCTAATTTTTATTGGTTCCATGTATTACATAGGGATTAATGATTACAATCTAAGAGCATAATCACCTCCGTGATTCCCTCAATAAACAACAAATGAAATATAAATGTTGGCCAAAATGGTTTACCTAAGTGTTTGTGCCATAACAAATACATATGTCAATTTTGGCTTGCTCGGAATTGGATATCTTTTGGCACTCAACATTCATGTTCTTTATACTCTGGTGCTCAACATTGTCTTCTTTACATAAATCAGCAAAAGCTAACTCAACTAATACAAAAGTACTCAGTGACCACTATTTTACTCAGCAGTGACTATTGCTTGGTAAATGTACATTATACATGACTTGGCCTATATATGATGACTTGGTTGCAGTGATGACCGACCGACATTGCCTAGAAAATGACTAAGTGTAAGACACTAATAAATAACAAAAATTTAGTGATCAAAAATCTCCCCTTTGACATTAGTCTAAAAAACACTTTGTCATGACATTTTCATTACATTTATAAGAGTACTTAGTACTAACATAAGTATATATAGAATACTTCCCCCCCTAAAACTTAACTTGGTCTTATAAAACAAAAATATTTACATTTGTACTATTGTGGTCCCACAACCATGCTCCCCTTTGCGAGCCACTTGGCTAAAGGGGCACCCCCTTTTTTTTAGCTTATTTTGGGTTTCTTCTTGTTAGTCTTGTTTTTTCCTTGTCTAGTTTTGTCTTGTTTCACCCTTTCGTACTTTCAAAGTCCCCCATGTGCGAAAGAGCCAAAAAGCTAAAAAATCTTGTTTTTCATCAGAACTGGCACATTGTTGGGAGTTTGGACTTTCGGGGATCTGAAACACCAAAAGTCTAATTCCTTGGAGGGAATTGGCCTTTTGGCATTTTGGCCTTTTGGAGGTCTGAGACCCCCGAAAGCCCGAAAGGCCGATCAGCGGAGGTGGCTGACATTACCCCGCTGGTTTTCCTATATAAGGTGGAGAAGCACTTGTTTTTTTCCTCACTTGTGTTTTTTGCCAATGATAAATTTTTAGAGCTTTTGGGTGCGTGTGTCCTTAGCTTCTCAGCTAGTTTGTCTTCTGCTTGGTCCTCTCATCCTTCAACGTGCTCTAGTTTGGTTTCTTCATTTTTCCTTTGTCTTTTCTCATTTTAGGTTTTGGTTTTGTTTCAATTTTCTTAGTTAGCATATTTTTTTGCTAGGGTTTTACTATGTCTTCCTATTTTGTCCTGCTTTGGGGTCACAGGGTTGTCTCCTTGGACCCCTTAGCCTTGAGTTGATGGTCAAACTCATTTTAGGGCTCATTTTTGAGCTATAACCCCAAACCCTCATTTTGGCCCTAAATTTTAGACTTTCACAGCCTGAAACTTTGGAGAGGGTTCTTCCTTAAAAAAATTAGCTAAGTCTTCTTTGGCATTTCAGAGGTTTCACACCCTGAAAATATCACACCCCCGAAATGCCAAAAATTCAAAATTCTTCCCCAAGTACTCCCTCTTTCGCAAATTTTGGGGTTTTCACCATCCAAAGATCCCACATCATTTCACACCCTAAATGTCCAAAAATTTGATTGGAATCTCCTTTCTTCGGTGTTTCAACCTTTCAGAGGTCCTATACCTCTGAAGGTCTGAAAGGCCAAAATTGGTTTCCAGAGCATTTTAACTTAGATTTTTCAGGGTTTGATTGATGGATTTTTTATCTCATTTTCATCATAGTTCCTCCTTGATTATGAATATGATGATTATTGACCCATGTCTCTTTTCTCTTTGTAGAAATGGTAGAGAAAGTCAATTCACCAGCCATGAGGTATCAATTCAAAGGGTACCATGCACCCTCCAAAGTTGGAAATTTGCATTCAAAGATCATAGATACTGACATCAAGAATGTCAGTTGGAATGACTATCTGGTGAAATATGCACAACCAGTAGGAAGGTTTGAAGATTGCACTTCATTAGTGTATTGTTCTCTAGTGAACACAACAACACACCTGGTATCCATCCTTTATTCTGATCTGATCATGATGCTAGCAAACCACTACATACCAGATGAAAGAATGGTTAAGAATAGCATGGGTGAGGTGGTTCTAGATCTCAGGCCAAACAATATTGAGGATGTCTTCCATTTACCAAAAGGGGTAGACAAATTCTATAGCTTCTCCATTGGCAAGGGTATGGAATTTTATAAAAAAGACATCTCGTTAGCCCATGAGATTGTGAACAAAGAATATCTTATGCAACCTCTACCCAGGAATAAGCTAGAGAAGATAGACATGAGGAGATGGTACATGAAAGAAGATATCCAAGAAGCCATGACCATGATCAATCAGGTATATGGACTACCAAAGTGTGTACAATTGGAACCATGGATGATCTTTCTCATTGATAAGATAACGGATAGACAAGCAAGGTTCGACTAGGCCACCATTCTCAGTGACAACCTGGATCAATAGTTGATCACAGTAAAAAATGACCCTCACTTCTACATGACATCTTATGTTGTGTATCTGTTGGCTGTAAGGGTAGTGTACCTAGGATTGGTTAAGGTTGGTGCCATGGGTGATGAAAATGTGTGGCCATTCATAGTATACCCACAAATGGTTTGAAAGGAGTACTATAGACATGATAGTCTAGAGTTCTGCATTGTCAATGATGCTTTTGTGTTTACCATCATATGCTCCATAGAGGGAGACTATGCTAAAAGAATGTCTACAGAAGTTGCTACTAAGGTGAAGGCCCTTGGGGAATTCTATATTCAATTCAAGACCTGCACATACATCTGGGTGGTAGGAAGCACCCTAGCTACTAAGAATTTTCCAAGATATCCATGAGATAGGATAATCTTATTTGAGATGGCTCGATAACTATCAGATGCTCATGATCATATCTGATACAAGAAGAAGAATTTTTGGGATTTCCCAATTTCTATAGGGCCCCACTACTTGCAAGACATGAAGATATGTAAGTCATTGGCCTTTGAATGAGATGAATTCCCACTAAAAAATTACAATCTCATAAGGACCAGATTTGACCCTATTGGTACATACAACCACATCATGGGGAGGCATTATGTGCACGAGCCTTATATTGAAGACCATTAGATAAATTGCCTTGATGATTATGAGGTTAGGATCCATGACTACTATCGTATGAGTTTAGAACTAGCAAAGACTGCTCTACTATTATGAGTGCCACAAAAGGTGAAGGAAGCTGATTTTGAGGATGTTTTCGATCCCATTTATAACATAGATAAGGTGTACACTAGGGCCATTTTGAATGTGGAAGTCGATAGGGATGAAAATGATGACATCAATTTCAAGGCTAGACACATCATCAAGGTGACTAAGGCATGGATTGCCCGTCCATTTCTAATGGATTCCATGCTGATGAAACAAAAACCATCTCAGCCCTCCAAAGAAAAGAAGAAAGGAGAGAAGGTATTGATGCCACAATTTAAAGAGGCTCAACCATAGAGGCTAGAAATAGTGTATAGACATGAGGGCCCCTACAACATATGGATTAGATGCTCATTCAAAGAAGCCAAAAACTAGAATGACTGGAAGCATAGAACCTCCAAATGCTCCTTCTTCTAGTGGTCCAAAACCTCCAGCTACACCCAAGAAAGTGCCGAAAGTTAAAATAACTGGGCCTAGGTCAGCTGGGGTGATAAAAGGGCACATGTACAAGAGGAAGAAATAATCAAAACCTATTGACATGGACACTCTCCAAGAGGAAGGAGAAGAGGATGAGGTGGATCAAGTGCAGCTTAGCAAAAGAATCTGGTCTACAGGATTCTTAAATAAAAGGATGGTATAGGAAGAAGATACACAAGAAGATACCGAAGGGGTATCCCAAGGAGAGCTAGTGAATCTAGATGCTTTGGGAGATGATGAATTTGACATCTTTGATTTTGAAGGACTTCATGGATTTAAAGAAATTGAGAAATAGGCTTTGAATGTAGGACAATCCTTTTCCTTTGACTCCCTCCCTACACAATTCACTAGTCCTTGGAAATGTGGGAGAGGAAGCTCAATGAGACTATCAGGAGTCAGTTGAGGAGGTCGCAACTAAAATTCAAAAGGAGACTACAAAGTTAGGAAGAGTTTCTTCTATAGGTATCACCTCTGAGGAAGATGTTGCAACACAAATTCCCTTAGCTTCATAATTAGTTCTGCCTCCACCTCCAACTGTGCATCAAACTCCACCTCCACCTCCACATCCAAAACCATTTACCACTCCACTTCTGCCTCCAATTTAAACCACCCCATTGCCACCAAAACCTCCACCTATTCATATCCCCATGCCCACTCTGCCTCCTATTCCAATGCCTTCACCCACTTCCCCTCTCACTCCTACTCCTCCCGTGTAGAACCCTCCAGCTCAAGCTCCTACTCTACCACTTGCTCAGACTAAAAAAGTAATATAAGAGCCTCAAGAGCCATAAAAGGAAACATAGGCAATTAGTGAGATTCCATCAGAGGGACAAGATGGATCAGAGAAATAGCTGGAGAGGAGGAATAGATAAATATGGAAGAGGAATAAAACATAGGGGAAGAACATGAAACTAAAGGAGGAGAGGAAGAGAGTCATGAGGAAATAGAGACAGAGTGCCAGGCTACTACCTCAAGTCTAGTAGCACCCTATGAGCCCATTAATAAATTTTCAAAGCCCACTTGGTTCACCAAGGAAATCCAACCAAGGGTAAGGGTATACATAGATGATGATATCGATATGGTAGCACTGGGATGATCATTCCACCAAGCAGGACCTAGTGCCCGGGCAAGGACCTTCTCATAAGTAACACAAGATTAGGTGGGTAGGTAGAAAGATCAAGTGGTTGTCCTTATAATGAATATTAGCATGGAAAAAATTACCCCAGATGATTATGTGCTGGAAGAGGTAGACCTAGGAGAGCTAACTAGAGAGGGAAGTAAAACTCTGACTACACTAGGATTGAAGCTTGATCTAGGCTTCATGGATAAAGATGAAGAGAAGATAAAAGCATTGATGGAACAAAATGAAGCAATGAAGAAATTTATTCTTAAAACAGGAGGTCTCATTGACCCTAGTAACCCTGAGGCCTCATTATAGGCTATTTTGGAAAAAATGGGTGATATAAGTATACCGACAGATATCCAGCATTCTTTTGTTTGAGCATGTGCAGATTGGAAGGTGGATTTTGAAGAGTTTTCTAAGCTGACTCTTAAGAAGATTTTGAGACCTTTTAGAGGTATTCTTCAAGGAATCACATTTTTGGTTGAGATTATGAGTGAAGAGGATGGCCTGGAGGAGAAAATATTAAAGTGGCAAAAGGCACTAGAAGACCTCACCATAATAAGGAAGCAGCACTTCCAAGTTTTGGTGAAAATATATGAAGGGTCGAAATTGGATAATTTTGAGGAGTGGATCCAAGATATCACTGGCGCTTTGACCATTTTTGAGAAAGTGCTAAAGAAAATGAATAAGAAGAGAGACAAAGGTCTACTTTTTGTTGAGGAAGTGCATAATTTTTTTGAGGGGTTAAACATGGACTTGTATGACAAGGATGATGAGAAAAAAATGCATCCCATATATGTTATCATAGGCTAATATCTGGATATCTTTGGAGGAGTTAGTAAAAAAGAAGATCTTCAGAAGATGTTCTATCAGAAGGAAGAAATCCAGAAGATGCTATCTTGAGAAGAGGAAATAAGGGGGTTTGTAGATGAGTTACTCACCTTTTGGGAGAAGCAACAAGAATGCCTTAAAGAGGTTAAGATGGCTGACTTTGAAGAGGTGCAAGAGATCATGGATAGGTTCTGCAAAGCTCATCCAGAAGTCCTTCCAAGATGATGAGCACCTAGTTTTGACTTAGCCAAATTTTGTATAGAGAAAAAACATTTTTCACACTTAGCCATTTTTGAAGACCAAGATTTTCGGCATTTTGGCCTTATATAATTTTGTCCTCTAAAACTCCAAAAGTTGAGGAGAAGTTGTTTCAACACTTAACCAGTTCTGGAACTTCATTTTTTCAGGGTAATGGTCGGGGTTCAAAATTTTTGGGGCACAAGTGTCGTTAAATCCAATCTTCTCCAACTTGTTTTTTCAGTCAGAAAGATCACTTCCAGAAGGTTTTTTCTACATGATTTAAGGGCATCTTCTAGTTGAGTCCATGAAGGAGAGCTATAATGGTGACTAAAGGGTAGAATCACGAGTTTCATGAAGAACATGCATGAGTTCTAGATTTTGTTTTTGTGTTATTTTGTGTATAATCTACTCTAGAATTGTAATGCACAAGGTTTAATTTCATGCTAGGGTAGTTTAAACTTACTTTAGGGTTAGTTTCCTTCATGTAATCTTTAGTTTAGATTTATTTTGGAGTTTTTTATGTGGCCAAAACCCTAGCTGCGAAATTGAGAGCACAACTCTATAAATTGTATGAAATTTATGTAACCAAGGTTGATTATCATTGAAATAAAATATATATAGTTGGTGCTTCAAACATGGTGTGATTATTCTGCTATCTTTGCAAAATTTATGAATGTGTGTTTTCTCATTCATTTGTTTCAAAGAGCCAATTGATTGTATGGTAGTTTTGGTCTATGATCCTTTTAGTCTGGTGTTTACCTTTGCTACATTGCTTTGTTGTGATAGATTACTAGGAAGACCTCTCCTTTTGGTGCTTAAAGATAAATTTGTCTCACATGTGTGTACATTTATGGTGGCTTCATGACCTGATGAATATTGACTTATCATACATCTACATTCATTTGCATTGACAATTGCATCTGCTAAGCTATGATTGTGATTATTCAAATCTCTATTTTGTGGGTTTTCCTCATCTTCTTGGTTCTTTAATTCACAAAGCAACATAATATTGGTTTATGTCCATTCATTTCTTATTCTACAAATTTCTTTCAATTTCTTGTTACCTTGATCCTTACTTCCTTTGTGAAATTAGTTATAGTAGATTAAATAGATTGATCTTGTTTTCATTTAAAGACTCAAAAATTTGAAAGATGAACCAGCAAAGGCCTCCTTGTGAACAAATTCACATTTATCTTCCATTGAGCTATCCAAACAGTTGAGACCCAACCCAGAAGGAACCTTGAGATTTATCTACATCACTCTTCCGAGAGGGGAATTTTCTCATGTAAATTCCTAGCCATTGTCTCATGTAAAAATGATGCTTAATAGAAGTGGCGCTAGGAGTGCCCTCGAAAGAGAAACCCTGGAACATTGGATCATTCTCTCTAGAAAGGTTTGAATGAGTCCTCAGATCCCCACCAAACAAAGGGGAATTCCTAGAACTCAAGGATGTTCACAAACCTTGCAGTAGTAAAGAAAAGCAAGGGGAGGACATTTCACATCAACCCAACCTTCCTCTATTTCTTCACATCACTTCCCTACTCACTACTGCTCCACAACCAACTCCAATGGACTTCTTCACAAATGCACAAATTTCTCCATTGGCTCTACAAGGACAACTCCATGAGCTGCCCAAAAAACCTGAGAAATTTTGTCCACACTTCATCTATGGGGAATCCAAGATAGTGGAAGAACATAATCCATGCCTTTAAGGAATTATGCAATCACAAAGAGATTGCACATCAGGATGTTGTGTGCCACCTTTTCCCCTACACATTGGGGGAGTTCGCATATAATTGGTATTTAAACTTTCCATGGGCGTTTATATCGACATAGGGAGAATTTGAAATAAAATTCCTCAATCAATTCAAGCTATACATGGATCTGGATAATCTTCACCACCAATTCATCTCGGTGAGGAAAGACCATAATGAACCAATTACCATGCTCACTTACTACTTCCACAAGATGTACCAAAGATTGGAAGCCCCTTACACCGTATCTGTAGGGGCTGGTATACAAGTTTACCTAAAGGCCTTGGATCCATTAACTTCTATATTTTTGAAGAGGTTACCTCCAGGTGACATCGATACTCTGGAGAAAGTTTGCAATGAAGCCATCACATTCACCCAACAAATGGATCCACAAGCAAGTGGAAACTATGGTGTTTCACCCACGTTAGGGAATTCTACCATGATTGGTCCATTTGTAGCACACAATCAAACCCCAGTGCAACACACCCCAAAAATCAATTTGATGCCAACCCCATACACCGCTGCCCCACCACTCGCCATCACATATCCAAGATATGATGCACATAAGGCATCCCTATGTGAACAAAAGGATGTTGTCCCAAATGAGCCAGACTACACTTTAGTGAATGAGTTAGATACCATGAAAAAGACTTTATCCCATATAACAAGAGAGATCACTAGGATGAAGCTTAACCCACCTCAAAGCCAAGGGAACTACCAGCGACCAGCTGCTGCCCCAAATACCTATCCTCAAAATAAGAACCGTAATTATGCTAATTACAACAACAACAATGAAGGTTATGGGAATGCTTCTCAAGACAAGTCATTTGGTCAATAATGAACTAATAGGCCATGGAACACACATCCCAATAATGGTAGCATACCCTCTGACAGTGCCAATGCATTTAGTTCATCTGAGGTTAATTTCACCCAAGCCCCTAATGTACAACAATTGAACAATGAATACAGGGGATAGTTTGAGAATCAACAAGGTCAAGACCCCGACAACTCCCATACTCATTTCAATGCCATTGTCTTCAATTCTTATGACCTGGTTACAGAGGGAGGCCCTACGTATAACACAACTAAAGAGGAATTTGTTTTCCCATTCAATCAATAGAGTCAGCCTTAGTACTCTGAGATCCATGCTTTTCAGAACAACAATAGAAGCAACTATAATCTAAGAAGCAGAAGAGAACCTCTAACCGATGGTATTCCCATAGGAATGCAGCCCACTCCACTAGACTCATGGGCTAACAATAACCCTACACCTCCTAGAGGCCCCAGTGCCACTATTGCCCCGACTACACAACACCAACCGACCATGCTGAAGAATCTAGTTTGGGCCATAGAAAAGTATAGTGCACTAGAGGAACTAAAGAGAGTTAAAACTAATATGTCGATGTACGACATGTTGCAAAGTTGTCCTTCATAGAGAGAAGCCCTCTTAAGGTCCCTGGATCATTCCAAGTTAGCCCCACCCAATAGCAATGCTAGAAATTCATCAAATGTGAATACAACTGAGGCAATGCCAACCATGTTCAAAGATCGGGTAGAAGTACCCCCATTCTTGCTCAGCCTCAAGATCTTTGGAAAAAACCTACACAATTGTCTGATCAACTTAGGGGATTCATGTAACATCATGCCATTATCCATATGCCAAAATTTGGGGATGAGCCCTCAACCAACCAATAGGGTCATGATCCGACTTGATAAAATGGAGGTCAAAGTCATTGGGGTCCTAAAGGATACACACATACAGTTAACCACTAACCCCAAGATCCAAGAATGAATTGAAATACATGTGGTGGACATCCTAGAAATATACGAGATGTTACTTAGTAGAGAATGGACCAGGTCCTTAAGAGGTTGGTTCTCCACAGACTTCACTCAACTTTGGCTACCCTGGAAGGGACTCAATAACCAAATCAAGATTGATGTTGAACCCAAACTCAAGCAGATGATAACCAAATGCAATAATCCAAATGAAGTCATGTTCTCACAAGCTGATATGGGGGTGTATCGATTCGATAGGATTTTAATATTTCACATCAAAGAAGAAGAAAATTAAAATGATAGCCCTGTACAAGGTTTGGTGCATACTCAAATTCTTGAGGAGATCCTCACCGAATTTGTAGGAAATATGATGAAGAACATGAAACATCTATGCCAAGATGTTGATCCAAACATACTAATGTTGCGACGATATTATCATCTGCACTAGGTGAGTCATTCAGAGTTTGAATGCCAAGATTGCTAGGGTGTAATAATTCAAGTAATGAACCAAATGTCTTGGGTGCCTAAACTTGCAAAAGGGACAATGACATACTCAGGTAATGATGGGCCTTCTCATTGTGAATGACCTTAGATCCCCACAAAAGAATGCCATATACAAGAGGAATGGAGCTCCTCTAATGATGGTTTCTTTCCCCCATGTCACGAAATATATCGTGATGCAAAAGAAAAACAAAAGATGAAATGGGTGCCCCTCTCCACAAGGGAACGCCTGGATGCAAAGAACATGGAGATCCCAAGCATAGAAAACCTATCACCACCAAAAACCCCTATTGAACCCCAAGTTAGCATACATCCATGAAAGCATGCATTGGAACCCCAAGCTAAGCCCTCTTCTCATAAGGGTCACTTGTTATGGAAACTCAGGTTTGACAGCTCCAAGTGTAAACAAGGAGCAAGGGTTGGGATAGAATTGGTCAACCCTAGAGGTGGTTTGTACTACACTGCTTATAGGTTATAATTTTATTGTACCAACAAAATTGTTGAATACGAGGTGCTAGTGCGAGGTCTCCTCATAGAACATGAAAAGAAGGTAAAATATTTGGTCATAGAAGTCGACTCACAGTTTGTGGTTAGGAAGATCTGAGCCAATATTCATGCACTGATAAGTGATTGGCATCATACCGTAACCATGTGTGGGATTTGATTGAAGAATTTGAAGCATTTAATATCTGAAGTGTCCCAAGAAGATGAAATATCATCACTGATGCTTAGGTAGTATCAGCAAGTTCCCTACACCCATTGGAAAAGTCTAAACTAAAAAAGTTCTTCATTGAGTTGGTAGTTTTGCCAGCCATCCCAAATAATATCACAAACTTCTTGGTATTCTAGAATGACCAACAGATACTAGAATTCATCATGAGTGTCGGGGTCTTTGAAAGATAAAACATCAATGAAGAAGAAGATGGAATTGAGGAATCAGATAGTCTAGGGATTTTAAATTTGAAGACTAACTCCATCCTAAAAGGAATGGTAGACCTGGAAAGGATTTTCAACAAAGATAAACATTCTCACGAAAGGGGGAGAACACTAGTGGTAGGAGGCAATGACTGCAAGCTCTATAATCTGGGCACATAGCTTGAACCCAGGGAGGTTCGTATTGAAAAAGTTGATATAGATGAGGAAAAAAGGAAGATGGTAGAGTTACTCACTAAGTACAAAGATGTCATAGCCTAGAGCTACAAGGACTTAAAAACTTATGATCCTACCATCATTGTACACAACATACCACTGAACCTAGATGCTAAACCTTTTCTCCAAAGGCAGAGGCCGGTGAACCCTGTGATTGAGCCAATGATCTAGAAAGAAGTACAAAATTTTCTCAATGCCAAGATTATCTTTCCTATTTGACACTCGGCCTGGGTAGAAAATCTCATCCAATAAGAAAGAAAGTGGAGAAGTTTGGCTCTGTGTGGACTTCCAAAATTTGAATAGATTTTCTCAAAAGGATAACTACCTGTTGCCATCCCTCGACGAAGTGTTGAGATTGGTAAACAGCTCCTAGATGATGTCTTTCCTTGATGGTTACTTTGAGTATAATCAAGTTATGGTAAAAGAAGAAGACTGCCTAAAGAAAACATTATTAACAAAGTAGGGGACATTTGCTTACCATCGTATGTCATTTGGTTTGATCAACATAGGAGCAACTTTCCAATGAGCCATGGACAAGGTGTTTAAAGGCATGGTCAATAGGTGTATTGTTATTTATATGGATGATCTCACAGTTTTCTCTAGAAATCACTTGAACCACATCCAAGATCTGCATAAGGTGTTGAAGAGATGTAGATGATATATAATTTCACCAAATCCCAAGAAGTGTGTCTTTGGGGTAACTCAAGGAAAAATCCTTAGACATGTCATATCTAAAATAGGTATTTCAATCAACCCCGAAAGAGTCAAGGCTATCCTCAAATTGGTTCCCACGAATAGCCGAAAGGAGCTAAAGTCTTTCTTCAGAAAGATCAACTTCGTGAGGAAGTTCATCAATGGGTTTGTGGAGATAGTCTATCCGTTGAATGACATAATGAAGAAGGATGAAAAGATTGAATGGAACACTCCCTCCAAAGAAGCCTTTGAAGAGATTAAGACATCCATCGCTACCGCTCTAGTTCTGGTTAGCCCCAACTACCTTCTTTCATTCAAGGTCTACTCTTTCACATCAGAACATTTATGTGCGGGAATCCTCACCCAAAAGAAGGAAGGGGAAGATGAGAGACCGATAGCCTTCATGAGATGTCTGCTTAAAAATGCTAAACTTAAGTACCCCAATCTTGACAAACAATATTTTGCATTAGTCAAAGCTATCAAGAAGTTCAAACATTACATCCTTAGGAGTAAGGTCATCACCATTGTTCTTGATCCAGCCATCAAATCCTTGTTAATGAAAAATGAGCTGGGAGAATGAAGGGGGAAGTGGATGGCTATACTACAAGATTTTGACATCGAAATCCAGCCAATGAAGTTAGTGAGAGGTCAAGGTCTCACCAAAATGATGGTAAAAACAAAACAAGGTTTAGATCGCCCGTCCATTTCCAATGAATTCCATGCCAATGAAACAACAACCAGCTCAACCCTCCAAAGAAAAGAAGAAGAAAGGGGAGAAGGTATTGATGCCATAGTTTAAAGAGGCTACACCATAAAGGTCAGAAATGGTGTATAGACATAAGCACCCTACGACATATGAATCAGCTACTCATTTGAAGAAGCCAAAAACTAGAATGAATAGAAGCATAGCACCTCCAGATGCTCCTTCTTCTAGTGGTCTAGAACCTCTAGGTGCACCCAAGAAAGTGCCAAAAGTTAAAATAACTGGGCCTAGGCTGACTGGGGTGATAAAAGGACACATGTACAAGAGGAAGAAAGACTCGACACCTACCCACATGGACACTCTCCAAGAGGAAGGAGAAGAGGATGAGGAGGATCAAGTGCCTCTTAGAAGAAGAACCTAGTCTATAGGATTCCTAAATAAAAGGAGGGTACAAGAAGAAGATACATAAGAAGATACTAAAGGGGGAGCCCAAGGAGAGCCTATGAATCTAGATGCTTTGGGAGATGATGAATTTGATTTCTCTGATTTCAAAGGACTTCCTGTATTTAAAGAAACTGAGAAATAGGCTCCGATTGCAGGACAATCCTTTTCCACTGGTGAATTTTAGCTTATTTTTCGATGAGGTTTAGTCAATTTTTAGATGCCAATTGGTCAACCAAACAACCATAATGATTGTTGAATTTTTTTTGTCGATGATACGACACATAAAAATGATGTTGAAATTGCGATGTCTATAGTGGTTGAATTATCAACGGCCGCACCGTCGAAATAATCACTTCAATCTGGAAGAATTATCGGCTATACCTTTTATCTCTACGACCAATGTTGGTTGGAAGAGTCATCGACTATATAACATTCTCATTGAAATAAAAATTAAGTTTCATCAAAATTGTGATGAGAAATCGTCAGAATAATCATCGACTATATAGCACTCTCATCGATAAATCTATTTTTTTTCATCGAAAAAGGAACAGAAAATTTAATTATTATTATTTTTTTAAATATATTATCAAATTAAGCATAGTAATATTATGCTTTAGTTGTTTACAAACAGTCACTTTTCTACTCATGAAGACACAGTCTGGTGTTTATATTATTAAAGAAATGATCCATACATTTGTCATTTGGTAAATGGATTTAAATTATGAGGGTTTGGTGAGTGTTATGAATACCTTTTGTAAAACATCATTTTCTTCTAAATTACTGCTAAGACTTTTGACCTTATTCACCACATCATCAATCTTATGTAGGTAGGTAGTTATATTGTCATCTTCCTCCATCCGCAAAGCCTTCATATTTAGCCTTAGCATTCTACAACTTATCTTGTTTCACCATATCATTTCCTTCATAACAACTTCTTAACTTTTCCCAAACATCATGAGTTATTTCTAATGATATAACTTTAGTTAACTCAACCTTTGATATAACACTGAAAAACCTTCTAGGTCTTATATATAACATATGAAGGTTTTAGTTCACTAGTTAGTTTCACATGTTTTCTTTCAACAACCTTCTAGGTCTTATATATGACAAAAACCAAGTATCCTTGCATCTGCACTTTCTAGTAATCATAGTCAGATCCATCAATGTAGGTAATGAAAGTTTGTGTGCCATCATGACCTCCTTAAGAAGTTAATCTCTTCTCCATGGAACCAAACCTCTAATAGCAATTGTTGAATGTGCAAGAATCTAATTGAGAGTGGGGGTGAATCAGTTGTCCACAAATTATAACCTTAAAAACCTTTAATTAGTTCTACCAAACTTACTTTTAAATTACAACCTTTTAAGGATAGTAACACAAAAATAATAACAAAGATAAACACAAGAAATACTAGATTTATGTGGAACAACTTGTAAAGGGAAAAACCATGGAAAAGATTGCTCTCAAATAAATGCACACCGATTAAGGTGAGTTACAAGAAAGAATAACTACCGAAGGGATTATGAAGAATGATAAGAGAGAATAGATCCACCACTAATGTCCAACCACAATACAACTAAAATATTTGTGGGAAACTAAAGGCTCATTGATTCTCATAGCTAAGACATTGAAGTCCACAATGTTATGCACCACACTTCAAACTTAACTTATGCAATCAAGGAGAAATATATTATTCAATAATGATTCATCCTTTATTTATACCCAATTCAGTCTTGTGAAATCTCCCACTGTTGGCCAGGAAAGGACCAAACAAAATTTGAATTAGGTTGGTACTAAAGATTATTATGGTGGGGAGGATTGAGAAGAGGACCACCACAAACCATAAATGTGACCAAAAATAGCACCATACATGATACATATCTTCTTACATTCATTAAGATAATTAATTGAAGTGTAAACACCTGAGGTTGACCAAACCTAGAGTAGCAACACCAAAAATTTTTGAAACCATGTATCCAAAGCCCAAAATCTCATGCTAAAAAGAATTAATGAAGCCAAGGATATTATCAACCTAGGTCCAGAAGTGCACCATAAAAAAATGTTATGAGGAGAAATGTGAAGTACACATTTCATAGGTAGAATACTGTCAACAAATGTAATACTTAGACAAATAAAAAATTCATTGCACCACATTCAAAACAAAAGAATCTTGAATTCAAAGAATCCAAACTATACCAAACAACATATCAAAGTTTCACCATCAGATCAACAATATAAAATGTATACAAAGCAATGTCCACATCACCACTACATAGAAAACATGTTGACATTAATGCAAAATTATGTTGACATCAATGAAAACCATACCCAAACAATCATATTGAATCACTGCTTGTCCAACTCACTCATTTTTTTTCAATACTGTAGAAACTAAGATAAAGATAAATCACTTTCTTGACATAGGACTTTTCATATATCCAAAGATCACAATGACACCAAAGGATTAATAGCATAGTTTGATATGATATGATTTGAACTAGACTGAGAAATTAAGTCACAATAATATTGAGTCTAAACACAAATACTAATATAGCATATTCTTTTTCATTAAGATTGGATCCATAAAATAAAGAGTTATCCCTCTTAAATAAACTAATTCCCATTAAATAAGCTTTTCCATTGTAACAAAAAAATTCTCACCCTAGATACCATGTGCAAAAAATCCATAATGGATTAGTTTAAACTACTTGAGTGCACAATGTCCTTTCAATAACCACTAATTGAGTTGTTTACCCAGTCAATATGCACATAATTTTTAAGAGGACATATTTGTGAAGGTTTTATAGACGTAGGTTACTAAATCATCATCTCCACACTGGTACTCAATCTGGAAACCCTCGTCTGTATATAGCCACTCTAGAAAATCTCCACATCTAGAAAATCTCCACAAAAATACCTTCTGGCCTCCATTGCATATACGTCTTCTCAGAATCTAAAAACTTTGGCCCATCATTGATTCTCATCAATGTACCAATTTGGATAGTAAGTCTAATTTAATTTGTCTGTGGACTGAGACATTAAATTATTGAGCTTCTCTTTGTTTCGAGAAGAGTATAACATTATCTACTTAACAGGGCCAACCACGTGAATGTGGAATCTCATCTGGCCCCTCCTAGGAGCCTCTTATGACCCTTTATGACATTTTAAGACCTCTAAGATGTATTCTTAGGGATCGTAAAGGGTCGTAAAGGGTCATAAGGGGTCCTAGGACACAACAACTAAGAAACATAAATGTAGGCATCGTGGTCACAATGTTTTGGAGACAACATAATTGAGTGGTATACCTAGACGATGCAAAGCAACCACTACTCATTTGGTTCCAAGTCAGCACTGTGGGATCCAAAAACCATAGATAAGGAATAAATTTAGAGAGTGGAGGAGGGCCATAAAAACCAAAACAATATAGGAAAACCTCAAGTTAAATGAGGCAACTGCAAACATTTTAATAGATTTTCATTATTAAATAATAAAATTTGCATATACTAGTGTTCTAAGCCCCCTCATTACAGGATTTATTATTGTAAGCCCCCTCTGACTTACGCATCTAGAAAATGAAACTACAACCTATTGGGATTGAGACAAACCTTATAAAACAATAGCAACTAAGAATGATCGCTTGCCAACATCTATTGAATACATCTGTTGGAGGACCTTGTATTCAACAAATGTTGGCAAGCAATTATTCTTAGCTAATGTTGTTTTTATAAGGTTTGTCTCAATCCCAATATGTTGTAGTTTCATTTTATAGATGCATAAGTCAGAGGGGGCTTACAATAATAAATCATGTAATGAGGGGGCTTAGAACACTATTATATGCAAATTTCATTATTTAATAAAGAAAATATATTAAAATGTTTGTAGTTGCCTCATTTAACTTGAGGTTTGTCTTGTATTATTTTGGTCGCTATGGTCCTCCTCCGCTCTCTAAATTTATTCCTTATCTATGGTTTTTGGATCCCATGGTGTTGACTTGGAACCAGAGGAGTAGTGATTGCTTTGCATCATCTGGGTATACAACTCAATTATGTTGTCTCCAAAAAATTGTGACCATGATGCCTACATTTATGTTTCTCAGCTGTTGTGATATCTACATTTATGTTTCTCAACTATTGTGATATCTACATTTATGTTTCTCAAATGTAGTGTTTATTTGCATGTTTTTTATGTGTTTGGGAAGACATATTTCTAGCTTGGGCCTGGATCTTATGATAGTTAGCCTCATAATAATGAAGTAGATGGCAGATCAACAATTAGCTTCCCAAGATAAATCCCATAAATGAACTATGTGTACCCCAATTCATGTGCCCTTTGTGTCTACCCAAAGGATATATTTGAAACAACAAGGGTAAGGCTTAAAGAAGTTAATTTTGCATCACAGTCTGTAGTTGTTGCAAAATTAACTTCTTTAAGCCGTACCCTTGTTGTTTCAAATATTTCCTCTAGGTATGCATAGTGGAAAAAGGAATTGGGGTACACATAGTTCATTTATGAGATTTTTCTTGGGAAGCTAATTGCTCATCTCTCATCTACTTCATTTATTATCAAGCTAATTGCTGAAGGATCCAAGCTTAGGCTAGAAACATGTCTTCCCATTCTGTTTAAGCCATATTCCTTGTTCTTTTCAAACTTCCTTGGTATGGTAGGCCTTCTCTCTGTAGTACTCTTCTTCTTCCTAATTGCAACCAGAGCTTCCTTTTCATTAGGATTCAACTCCACTTACCCCATCTCATCATCCTCATCACCCTCAGCTACCATCCTAAGCCCTTCTTCCCTCTCCAATTCTTCAAGCCTCTGTAAGATATCTAGATCAATAAAGTTTGCAACATTGTGTCCATCCCTGATCTTAGGAATTTCTTGTTTAGATTGTTAATACAGTCAGTTTGGTGACTGGTATCAGACAGTTAGAAGTTAGTTAGTAGTTATAGTCAGTTTATAAAAGTTAGGAGTCTATTTCAAAGACATCCACATGAAGTAGAGTGGGTGTGGTCAAATTGATGTATCAAGGAACAAATAGAATAACCAAGAAAATACTATATGTTAAATCATGTGATTGATAGAAGATTGGGGATCGCCTGAGCCATAAGAATTATTGTAAAAAAAGATTTAAACCATATATATGTGCACTTGAGGCAAAGAGAAATTATGCCATATCCATATTAAAATATTAGTTCCAATATGAAAATACTAACTAACTAATTCCTAAGCTCATATATGCATATGGTCGCAACAAAGATATGTGATTACAATACAGAGAAGGCATTGTAAAAATATAATTTTGGCATTTTCCCTAGCCTGACATGTTTTGCACTCAAATCCTTCATTGCGAATAAGTGGAGATGGGCGGATAGATGTAGATGAGTTTTCATCAACCCAACTAAAGTATCCACAACCATTATTTCCCTATGATGCCCAGTCTACATTAGTTCTTATAATATAATGAATAGTATTTACATTAGAAACATTAAATATATACACATTAGCAACCTTTTTTCTATTTGGGTAGCACCAAAATTGTCGTCCAGGGTTGTTCTGTATCCATGAAGTCTTCAACACACACTGCCCACCACCACATTGACAGTTTGGCACATTGAGAAGAGTCATCGAGCCTATCTCAATAATGCACTGCACCATCGTTACTACATTTATTACATAAATATTATAGCATATAATCATATGATTATAATAATCATACATTCACCACTATTATTCTATTGTAGATTCAAGTACTTAAAAAATGTTTGCAATCAATGGTAGAAAACATTTTCCATCACCTTTTCTTTTAAAGTTAGACCACAATCTAGCAATTGTCTCCCTATTTTGTTGTGGGTTGATATCATCAAACATGGTCTTTCTTGAATGGAATGACTCGTTGGTGGAAGAAGGATGATTTGTTTGTAACCTACAGATACAAATTGTCACCGAACAACCATTTTCTCAACGCAAAGGGACATTTATCATACCAAAGAAACCTGATTATTTTTATATGGAATACACCAAGGAGTACCATCAGAAATATTAACCATTTACAACAATGAAAAGTAAACCTAAATCAAATAGCTCATTTTTTTATCAGCATGTGTAGTCTCTGTGTATATGAAAAATGAAAGAAATATCAAGCTGAAATAAAATAGTGAACAAAATAGTATTCCACATAGAGTGAATGAAATATACCATCAAAAGAAGGTGACAAAATCCTGTCATAAAGCATAGACATAGGAAATAAAAAAGGGACAAAAGACAAGAAATAAGAAAAATCATTACGAATATAGAAAAATCATTTAGACTATAATAAAAAAAAGAAACACTCTTTGTCAACAATTTCCAAAATCATTAGGACCATAGAAAAATAATTAAGACTATACAAAATCAAAGTTTAGAAATGGACGGTTTTGATGCTTTTCCATTACAACAATTAAGCATTCATCATTTGGTATTGCGTATTCCATTTAAGTATTCTATTTAAGTATGTCAACAATGTTCAAAATCTTGTCACCAAGCACATACATAGGAAATCAAAAAGGGACAAAAGACAAGAAATAAGAAAAATCATTAGGACTATAGAAAGATCAAGTTCTAGAAATGGACGGTTCTGATATTGCTTTGCCATTATAACAATTTAGCATTCATCATTTGGTACTTCTTGGTGTATTCCATTTAAGTTTTTGAGTTTTCGTGTTTATGTGCATGTTCTTTATGTGTTTGGCTTCTCTCCCTCGCAAGGGAGATGCTGATAGGTAATTGATTTGAAAGCATAATGATTTGATAGTTAGAAGGTTGGTTAATAGATTCCAGTCAGTTCTTTATAGAGGGCAGTCTATTTGGAGTGCACTTAATTTCTCTGCAATTTTGGAGTACACTATCCCATAGGTACAGTCGAAACACCAACATATTGATTTGAAAGTTTAGAATGTGATCTTTGCTTGGTGGTAATGTAGGAACATTTCTAGGCATTAGTTTTACTTGTTTATGCAAGAAATTTATTGTTTTTATTGTTTTTGATACAAAAGGAGTAACTGGTATTGAGTAGATAGTGACTGGCCAGATTGTTCTTGAAAAAAATTACAAAACTGAACCAATGGCATGTTTACAACAAAAAAAAAATACAAAACTGAACCAATGGCATGTTAATTCATAATTTTTTTTTGCAAAACTGAACCAATGGCATGTTTACAACAAAGAAATAGAATGGTAATAATATGCTGAAAATTATATTATGTTTAATACACACCAAAGGACCAGCCCCAACAATTCTTAAACATACTTTATCTGATATGATGAATTCTTAATAAAGTTCTAATTCTGTAGACTGCTAACACAAAGGAAGATTTGACCTAGCAAAATCTTCCTTGTACCACACAAAAAATTGTGAATAACTATGTCTACTCCAACCTTAATTGTTTAAGAATTCATCATATTAGAGAATGTATGTTTAAGAATTTTGGGGGTTCTATTAGACCTTTGTTGTAAACATGTCATTGGTTCAGTTTTGTAAATTTGTTTTTTGTGTTAAATGCATTTAAATGGAACATTAAGCATAGTAATAATATGCTTAATCTATTAGTAATTGGCAGATTAAATCTATTAGTAAGTCAAAGTCTTTGGTTTAAATCACTAGATAATCAAAACAATGGTAACTATCCATCCAATTCTCTTAACAATGGTACACATCCATCCAAGTGCAGAAACCTTCAAAGATTTGTAGCGGTAAAGAGAATCCCCATATTTTATCAGCCTAACATAGTCTTAGGCCACTTTGGCAATGAGATTGCAAGTAGTTAACACAAAAAAAATTTACAAAACTGAACCAATGGCATGTTAACACAAAAATTTTTTACAAAATTGAAATAATGGCATGTTTACAACAAAGAAATAGAATGATAATAATATGCTGAAAATTCTATTCTATTTAATACACGCCAAAGGACTAGTCCCAACAATTCTTAAACATACTTTATCTGATATGATGAATTCTTAATAAAGGTCTAATTCTTAATGTGCAAGCCAATGAATAACCATCTAATATTGTCACTTTACACCCTAAAAAAATTAGCTTTCAATATAAAAAGTGCTAATTCTCTGTTATAGCTAAAGTTATCGGTCACTTCTCAATCTATAAGTACCATTATTTTCTGATATCCCTTAACTTGGAAAGAGTGTAAATAGAGCTCTAGATAAAGAAAAAATAGTAGCTAGTTGGACCGTCTCTTCAGCTGACTATAAGACTTGAGTTACTATATTGATTGGTGAAACCTCATCCTCTTCCACATAGTCCCTGAGTACATGCCTTGGACCCTTGTCTTTAGATTGGACCTTAATTAAAATCCCTATAGTTTTCCCAAATACTTAAGTGGTGGGATTTAAGGTTCTTTACTATTGAAGAAAAATTGTTCCTCTGCATTTTATTGCTAGTCACGTGTCTTGAATGTTGACCTTTAATTGTGTGTCATGTTCCTTGAAGTTTGTTGAGTCAAGGAGGTTTTTTTTCTTCTATTGTGATGCCCCCTAATTTCACTCTTCTAAAGGTCTGCTAGGTTTAGTTATTTCCAAGTTCAAGGACATTTTTATGATAAATTGCAGTCAATTAAAAATTTGGTTCAAGAGCCTTAATTAATCCCTTGAAGGGTTCTCTTTGACTTTCCATGAAAAGGAACAGTAGAAAAATTATTTATACATCATGTACTATAAGTGCTATCCTCTAACAATCAACCATGTAAGCATCTAGTGATCCTTATTGACATAATTGTGCAAGCTCTTTGAAATTCTTCTCTGGGTCTTACCTCTCAAATTTGTCAACCTTGTACAAAACTTCTAGTAGGTGGTGATATATCTATATTCCATTAAGTAATTAGGTTGTGATACCTCGACCATTATGTATGTCCATTATGTTTTAAATTCTTATGTTGTTGAGTGGAACTAGTTTAGTTGTAGCTTCATCTAATATATTAATGTGAATGTGCTTACTCGTAGGAAATAAAAAACCTTTTCTCACATCCTTCCTTTCACATATCTTTGGAAATCATCGATCCTATATTGCTAAGGCCTGGCCAATTTGACCAATTGATTTATAAAATTAGGAAACTTAGTACATAATTGTCATCTTAATGAAGTGACAAATGTGTCTATTCTAGTAGGGACCTTCCGCTGAGAAATAGCCAATGCTATTCAATTTGGCTCCAGCTTTTTCTTGTATGAGTTTTATCTCTTCATATGTTTGAAACTTTATTTAGTTTATCAGACCTTTCTTTTCAAAAAAAAAATCCTACTGGAAAATATTCTATACTAAATCAATTCTACAACAAAGAAAATCTAGTTCAACTGGTATGGTATGCTATATAAAATTTATTATTATAAAGTCTTGTTATGGAAATCTGTTTTATATTAGTCTATATTATTCTGAAGCCTTGTTATAGAAATCTGTTTTATATTAATCCTCAGAATTAGTTAGCAAATATTCTTCTTTCTTTCTAAATTCATGAATGATTCTATTTTTCTACAGTAAATAGCATACGTAAGAGATAAACATGAAATCAACAACAAATATGGTAAAAAGTCATTGGCCAATAATTGACCCAATTTTTAATGACATTTTGTGTTTTGAAAACATTAAAATCATGTTACAATTCTTAAACATACTTTATCTGATATGATGAATTCTTAATAAAGGTCTTATTCTGTAGACTGCTAGCATGAAGGAAGATTTGACCTAGCCAAATCTTCCTTGTACCACACAAAAAACTGTGAATAACTATGTCTACTCCAAACTTAATTGTTTAAGAATTCATCATATCAGATAACGTATGTTTAAGAATTGTTGGGAGTTATATTAGACCTTTGTTGTAAACATGTCATTGGTTCAGTTTTGTAAATTTTTTTGGGGGGTTAAATGCATTTAAATGGAACATTAAGCATAGTAATAATATGCTTAATCTATTAGTAATTGGCAAATTAAATGCTCAAAGCCCAATCATGGTAGGGTTGTGTTATGTCCTTTTCTTTCTCATGATTTGGTCCTAGGTTAGGGGATTGGGAAATGACCAATAATGGTTTTAAATGATGTAATAAGGCTATCAGATTTAACACCATAGAATCAAGGCTACCATAACGAAGAAATTCTACAAATCGGAATCAACAAAACCATATTTTTGAAGTATTTTTACTGGTGTTTGTTCTTGCCCAAGCCTGTACGGATAATTTTTTGCAATCTGAATTCATAGGGAGTTGGGGCATGTCCCTAGCTTTAATTTAAATCCAACCAGAGGTTCTGAGGTGGAGTAAATTGGGAAAAATTGACTGATAGTCATTTACATGTCATTTTTTACATGAATTTTAGGTTGTTGACTTTTCCCGGCCATATCTCGAGTTCTAGCCATGGAAAAAATGTGAAACTAGGCTTGAATGAGAGATATGAGAGTCTTCTTTCATTTTAATGTGGTCTTGGTTTGAATGGTCTTGTTTGTAGGGAAATATGATTGAAACCCTACCCGAGCATCCTCATGTGACTGATAGAGAGGAGTAAAATACTGGTGTAAACCCCATAACTCTTGATTGGTTTCAAATCAGAGGATAAGATTAGAGGATTATCTTCTATTTGTAAGTCCCTAAATGTTTGAGAAGTTGGTTTGGTGGAAAGACAAACCTAAGGTATACTTCCTTCTTTAAGCCTCCTATTTTAGGCATGTCACACCTTGAAGAAGATTTGGAGCAGAGGGGCTTTGGTAGAGATCCAAGGGCTATCCCTTTGGGAAATGCATTGTCTCAAGGTTATGGTCTAAACCAAATGAATGTATACATGTGTCTTGTGGAAATTATTTCCTGGAACCACAAGACTATACCCAGAATTGACTGGTGAACTACATTGTCAATGTAGGATAGTTTGGGTTTTGGGAGAAGAATAAGGTTAAACCTAGAGTTACTTGGCTTGTTGAATGTCAATAGGGTATAATTGACATAAGAGAAAGGTATTTAGGCCTAGCCAATGAATAGGATTGGCTTGTGTGAGGAGGGTACAATGGGTATATTAGAGTGTATCACCATTGGAGGGATTTGAAACAATGAACAATTCAACGAGGACTTATGGGGACACAACTACATTGAATGAATGAATGTGTTGATTTTTTTGATGAACTTGATTCTATTGGAGGTGCAAAATGATTTTTGAACATGATCATTTTGGTATCAATTTGTTACTCACTCTACAATGAGCACTCCCATACAATTGCACTAATTCAATCTCCGCATTGCTTGTTTAGACCTATAGTGATAATTATGTTGCGATCTCTATAGAATGTTGACTACTGGAGTACCAAGGTTGCTGGTCTACCAATGATTAGTGCAAATTTCAAAGGAGACTAGGGTGAGGTTTCCACCAAAAATATTGAAATGAATAGCTCAAAAAGCTCACTGGTAGGAAGAAAAATTGAATCCAAAACTTCAATACCTCAATTGCTTCCCACAATTGCCTAAATTGGCAGACCAGCAACCATGATTTTTGCCATCATCCTACCAGCCTGTGCCAAAATGAGAGTGTTAGAACAAGGTATGGGCATCCATCAAAGCATAATGGAAGGGGGATTTTTTTGGATATTATAGTGGCCCGCAAATGCTCTAATAGATATTACACAAGGCACATAAACGGTTTGACAGAATGCCTCAAAGAGATGCTATCTCATGGAATGTGATAATTGAAAGATATAGACAAAATGGGTATGACAAATGTGGAAGCATAAATAGGGCACGTAAAACCAAATGTATGCCAAATGTAAATGCAAAGCATGAAGGAGGGAGGGGAAACAAAGGCTTGCCCATGAAAACCCACGGTCACTGCTAGAGCTAAGACAATAAAACCCTTGCCGGGACTACCCTAATGTCCTAATCAAGTTAGTTCTTTCCATCTCACCCTGCTACAATCTCAGTGGGGAAATAAAACATCCTTTCCCTCTAGTCGGACCACAAAAATTGTTTGGAGACCTAACTTTCTTTCTCATTGTCCTATCCAGCTAGCTAACTAGCTAACTTTCTTTCTCCTTGGGAAGATAGTCTATGCTTGTATATGCCAAATGTATGCAAATGTATGCAATCAAGAGGTGTAAAACCAATCTTGAAGCATAAATGAATGAATAAAAGAATAAAATGATAATGTTGATTGGGTATCCAATAAATTAAATAGTTGAGAGAAAGAATGAAATACCTCCAAAAACCCTAGGTTAAGGTTTCTAAGCTTAATCTCCTTGAGTCATTTCAGCCGTTTAATCTCCTTCGCACACGTTGCCCTTCTAATTCACTAGTCGGGAATAATGAAATGAGAAATGAAATTCCCTTTTTTTTTTATGTTATGCTCGTGTTTGTCAAACTTTCAACCACCACAGGATTTGTCGATATTTCAATAAACACGAGCATAAATTAAAAAAAACAAAGTTTTCCTTCTATAATCCAACCAAGCAATACCTTTTTATTTTTTGGTCAAAAATTTTGGTAGAAAAACTAGGTCAAATGTACTAGTGTTCCTTTGACTCCCTCCCTACACAATTCACTAGTCCTCTTGGCAATGTGGGAGAGTAAGTTCAATGAGACTCTTAGGAGTCAATTGAGGAGGTTGCGGCTGAAATTCAAAAGGAGACTACAGATACGGGAAGAGATTATTTTGTAGGTATCACCTCTGAGTAAGATGTTGCAACACAAATTCCCTCAGCTTCACAATCAATTCCACCTCCACCTCCACCCATACACCAAACTCCACCTCTGCCTCCATGTCTAACACCATCTACCACTCCACTTCCACCTCTGATTCAAACCACCCCATTGCCACTGCAACCTTCACCTGTTCATCTCCCCATGCCAAGTCCACCTCCTCCACCAATGCCTTCACCCACTCCCCCTCTCCCTCCTACTCCTCTCGTGCAGAACCCTCTAGCTCACGCTCCTACTAGTCCACCACTTGCTTAGATTGAAACAGTAGCACAAGAGCCTCAAGAGCCAAGAAAGGAAACTACTTTTTGATGAGGAAGTGCATAAGTTTTTTGAGGGGTTAGACCTGGACTTGTATGATGAGGATGATGAGAAAAAAATGCATCCCATAAATGTTATCATAGACCAATATTTGGATGTCTTCGGAGGAGTTAGTACAAAAGAAGATCTTTAGCAGATGTTCTATCAGAAGGAAGAAATCCATAACATGATATCTCAAGAAGAGGAAATAAAGGGGGTTTGTAGATGAGTTACTCACATTTCAGGAGAAGCAATAGGAATTCCTTAAAGAGATTAAGATGGCTGAATTTGAAGAGGTGCAAGAGATCATGGATAGGTTCCACAAAGCTCATGATCTAGAAGTCCTTCCAAGCCGATGAGCACCCAGTTTTGACTTAGCCAAATTTTGTATAGAAAAAAAACATTTTTCACACTTAGCCATTTCTTAACACCAAGATTTTTGGCATTTTGGCCTTATGATATTTTCATCCTCCGAAAGTTTGAAAGTTGAGGAGAAGTTGTTTCAACACTTAGCCAATTTTGGAACTTCATTTTTTGGGGGTAATGGTCAAGGTCTGAATTTTTTGGGGCACGACTACCATTAACTCCAATCTTCTCCAAAAAAAAATTTCATTCAGAAATATCACTTCTAGAAGGTCATTTCTGCATGATTTAAGGGTGTCTTCCAGTTGAGTCCATGAATGAGAGCTATAATGGTGAATAAAGGGCATAATCACGAGTTTCATGAAGAACATGCACAAGTTCTAGATTTTGTTTTTCAGTTATTTTGTGCATAATCTGCTCCAAAATTGTAATGCATGAGGTTTAATTCCGTGCTAGGGTAGTTTAAACTTACTTTAGGGTTAGTTTCCTTCATCTAATCTTTAGTTTAGATTATTTTGAAGTTTTTTATGCAGTTGAAATCCTAGCTATGAAATTGAGAGCACAACTCTATAAATTGTCTTAAATTTATGTAACTAAGGTCGATTATCATTGCAATATAATATATACAGTTGGTACTTCAAATGTGGTGTGATTAGTTTTCTATCTTTGCAAAATTTATGAATGTGTGTTTCCTCATTCGTTTGTTTCAAAAAGCCAATTAATTGTATGGTGGTTTTGGTTTAGGATCCTTTTAGTCTAGTGTTTACCTTTGCTACATTGCTTTGTTGTGACAAATTACTGGGAAGACCTCTCCTTTTGGTGCTTAAAGATAAATTTATCTCATGTGTGCGTACATTTGTGGTGGCTTCGTGATCTGATGAATTTTGACTTATGATACATCTACATTCATTTCCATTGATGATTGCATCTACTAAGCTAGGATTGTGATTATTCAAATCTCTATTTTGTGGGTTTTCCTCATCTTCTTGGTTCTTTAATTTGCAAAGCAACGTAATATTGGTTTATGTCCATTAGTTTCTTATTCTACAATTTTTTTTCAATTTCTTGTTACCTTGCTCCTTACTTCCTTTGTGAAATCAGTTATAGTAGATTAAATAGATTGATCTTGTTTTCATTTAAAAATTCAAATGTCCAAAAAAGAGAAATATTGTTGTGTTTTAAAGTTTGTTTTGCAGCCCTTCAAGATACGAACCAGAAAATGCCTCCTTGTGAACATATTCACATTTATCTTCCATTGAGCTATCCAAGCGGTTGAGACCCAACACAGAAGGAACCTTGAGATTGATCGACATCACTCTTCCAAGAGGGGAATGTGCTCATGTAAATTGCTAGCCGTTGTCTCATGTAAAAAAGACACTCAACATGTACATATAAGACTTCCTTACTTGACATACACTCGAATACATATACATATTTATAAAATGTAGTATGTCATACCTTTCATTTATGCTTTCTTCAATCTGATTCTACCCTCTTAATCTATTCCCTCTTTATGACTTAACATGTCATGTCACTCTACTATTTCCCCCTTGTTTTTGTCACTTGAAGTTCTTGGGGTGTAGGGAGCTTGAAATGTTTTTCCAAAAATGGTTTATGAAGCTGCATGACCATGTGCAATGCATTGTCCCAACTGGATGTTGAAATCTTCAAAACCTCAGACTTTACCTCTAGCTCAACAGCTAGGTCAACTAGGCTCTCGACAGTAGAAAGATGGGGATCTTTTTGTACTAATTACTTTTCCATAGATAATTCCCTTTGTATGGCCTCTAGATGAGGTGTTAACATTGTTTGAATGGAGATTAAGCGAGCCCTTATCTTACCATCATTAGCCATCAACTCAGCTAACCTCCCTTGAGTATGTAGAAGCTTGGTGTAATGTATAAAGCTAGAACTAGCATCCAAACTCAATGAGTGACTAGTAGACCTGATGTCTAGCTGTAGCTTATCTACCAGCTCCTGGTTGTCCTTGGTGAATACTTCTACATCACACAATTTATTGTACAAAGATTGTGCATTTAGTACAACTTCTTCTGAACTTGATATTAGGTAGAAAGTTCTACCTGCTTCACTACTATATCGACAGAGACCTTATTAAGTACCTTGGTCTCAAATTTTCTTTCTAACCAGTGCAACAACTTATCATTCACCTCACTGTCATCATCAGTCACTTTCTTGACAATATGAACAAGTTGTTACAGTATAGGGTCAGAGTCATTAACATCAGTCATTTCAAAAGCATCAATGAATATACCTTTTATTTCATGAAGTACTTGCTTTTATTGATGTTCCCTTCTCATTCCTTCCTTTTTGCTCTTCTTCTTTAGTAGATCTTGCAAAATTTGTATCTATTCATAGGACAAAATATATGTGTCCCATTTAGGAATCACAATAACTTCCTCGAGTGTCACCTATGGGGTAGGAGATTTTACCTTCTTTTTCTATAAATTTTTCTTAGGTGTTGTTCCACTCGACATTTGTACAAGAGCTTTTATTGCCTCTTGATCCTTAGGCTCTTGAGTGTCTATTGCTTTTTTTGTCTCCGTCTCTTGTGGTTCCTTTTCCTCCACATGATGATTTACTATTACCAATGCAGATTGTTCTGCTTTCCCTTTATTAGACTCCTTGGTAGATGTAGACTAAGGTGTAGTTACCGACTTGTCTTGTTCCTTGGTAGTACTATGACCGGCTAGGATATCAACTGTAGCTTTGTGTGGACTGGAAAAGGTAACTTTATCATTTGATGTATCCTCAATTTGTTGATAATATATCACTTGTAATAACATGGGATTACCGCTTGGAAAAGATGTATCTTTTGCTACCTCGGCTTGAATTTCTTCCTCAGCCAATACTTCAGTTCTTACTAGGGTATCCTCAGTGCTGTCAACAATGGTTATTTCAGCCATCTTCTCACATTTCTTGATCTTTGGAGCCGCTTCCTCCTAAATGTAAGGTTCACTAACATCCTCTTTATTATCTAGCTCAACTCCCATAGATGTGCTAGCTTCCTGTTGTGTGATTTTATCAATTACGAGACCAAAAATGATCTTCCATACCTTGAGACTTTGTTGAAAAACATCCTCAACCTTGTGTTGAAGGATAGAGTATGCCCTAATCTTGGGAACAAATCTATTTCTATACTGCTCCATGAATTGTTGAATGTTAGCAAGGGATAGGTCTGGTGTGACTTGGGCTAGTGTGCTTTCCCTAATTTGCTTCTCAGTCATAAGAGCGTATTCCCATTTTTGTGCTATCCATTGGTATAACTCATTAGGAATCAAATTATCCATTTGAAGTGGTATCATCTTGAATGTACATAGAATCTCAAGCATTTCTTCTTCAATTTTTTCCTTGTCCTCTATACTCATCTTTTCAAATTTTACTCACTTGAAGCCTGCTAGGCTAGTAGAGCTCTTGATGTTGTGGCATATTTCATCCATGGTCAATATTTTTCTCTATAGTGGTGCCTTTTTCTTTGTTTCCTCATCACTTTCAATTTCCTCATCATCTTTCTCCAAAACAATTTTTCGTCTCAGCTTCTTCCTCAACTGGCTCGGTACTTCCTTGGGCTGAACAATTTTTCTCTTCCCTAATGGAGGGGTTTTATTTTGAGGCTCGACAACTACAGCTATAGAGGCTAACCTAGTTCTTGGCCTAAGTACCAGTGAGGAGATAGGCTTTGGTTTTTGCATTTTTTTTTCTCATAGGCTTGACAACGGGTGCCTTCTTGCCTTTCTTCTCTACTACTTTCTCCTCCTCTTCACTTTCACTAGACTCACTTGATTTATCTTCCCCTAATCCTTGAGTCAGTTCTAGAGGTGCATCTATCTCTCTTTCTCCTATCATCTTTTCTATGTTTTTCACTATGTTTTTCCACTTTCTCTCCATGGTAGCAGACTTTAGTCCCATGGTTATCTTAGCCTTCGCTTCCTCAAAGGTTCCAAAATAGGTAGCCTTCTTATAAAATTCCTCAGCTAAAAAAGTTGTGATTGATGTTGTAGTTTCATCAATGTTTACCTCATAAGGTAATGACATTAGCCATGATACCCTTGGTATTACAGCTTGAGCATATGTGAGGTTAGTGTCAACTAGGAAGCATATGTCCTGTTTGTATTTCTCTACTAAGGATACAAGAATCCTACTTCTCTTCCTCATTTTCTTCTTAAATTCTACAAAGTAATTTTCCATAATGCTCTCAAAGTTATCACCCATTTGACTAACAAACTTATTGATCTAAATTTTCACTGGCTTACTCTTATCCCATACTACTCCCCGAATAGTAGGAAAACTTTTCTAAATGTAGAAGAATAAAAAAATAAGGAACCGAACTTACACATTGAATTATTTTCTATCTAGATTGATGTAATATTCTCAACAAGTTGTGTTAGTTGGAGCTCGGCAAGGTCATAGGTATGATCCTTCTTAATTATTTTCCAAGCTTGGTCCAAACATCTAAAGTTTTACCACCAACTTCATTAAGAAATAAAATGGAACCATGAGAAGGATAAAGGAAACCATTGCAAGTTTGTATCATAACATCAAATTGATCATAAAACTCATGGTACAATTGTCTACTATAAATATATTCTTCATTTATCACATTCACCATGCAAGTGGGACAATATTAAGGACACCACGAGAAAGAAGTCCATCTACCCTTGAGACAATATAAAGGGGACAATCAAGTGCTTTAATTGTTATGGTAGAATCAAAGTTAATGCAAGGCTAAGATGGAGGTTTAAGTTTAACTTGCTCAACTTGGTTGAAAACATGATTAGTTTCATTGATTTTTTCATTTTAGTCAATGCAAGGAGAAGAAGAAGGCTGGATAAGATCAATGATATTGGTTGAAAGAGATGGAAAATAGTTGGTGTAGAATTTCAAATTTTGGTTGGGAGGTGCCAAAGATTTGTTTCCTTTATCATTGTCACCTTCAATAGATATATCATTATATAATCAATAATATCTTCAATTATATTTTTCAAACGGTAACACTTTTCAGTATCACGGTTGGGTTGACGATGGTATTGGCAAAAAGATTTGGGATCAAAGTATTTGGATTGAGGTTTCGACGTGTCAATGTGTTTAATAGGAGGAAGTGTTAACACATGAGCATTAATAAACTTCTACATTTAATTATGTAAGGATTTAGAAAGCTGAGTAAAATTACGAGCGGGTTTAAAGACATATGAAAAAGGAGCTACACCTTTGGAAGGTTTTGCCATGTGTTCATCAACAATTTTGGATAAGTTTTTTATTTTGATGAAGTTTTTTGGTTTCTAATTTTTTTTGAAATTTTTGGATGCGGCATCCCTCTTATCAATGAAAACAAGGGCTATTGGAGTGGTTCTCTCAAGTTGACTCACTTGAAGTTGATAATGATGAAGCACTACACATAATTGAGGAAAAAATGAGAATTTAGAAAGAAGGTTCTTATCTCTAATTTATTTTTGTAAATTAGCAATAAAAATGTATTGCACATCAATATCAGGCACATGATAAGAAATCTGAGCATGAAAATGCTTAAATATACCAATAAAATCACTTACTTTGTCTTTAATACCTTGTTTAAAATGCATTAAATTAGTCAAAGAAATTTGAGAACCAATGTTGTTTTGAAATTGTTGAATGAAAGTATTAGCAATATTTTTAAAGGAATCAATGGAATAAGGAGGCAAAGAACAATACCATTGCAAGGCTTTGTCTCGAAAGGTTCTAGTTAAAAAAATTCCATGAAACTATGGTCATGAGAGAAATCACTACATAATATTTGGAAGGTTTTGACCTGAGTCAAAGGATCACCCTTACCGTTATAAGTCTCAAGGTGAGGAATCTGAAAATTTTGTAGGATAAAAAAATGGATAATATCCAAAGACAAAGTACTAAAAATGTCACACGTAGGAATGTTGAACTTGGATTGAGCTATGGAGGCAATTTTTTGTTAAAAAGAAAACACTATTTGATCTAAAATATTAATGGTAGAATCAGTAGTAAGGGTAGTAGGAGGGGAAACCTGAAGAATTGTAGGAGCATTGTTGGAATTTGAAGGAATGATTGAATATGAAAATGGGACACTATGGTAAGTGGACATTTATGAAGGCAATGAAATACATGGTACACTTTAAGGAATATGATTAGGAAGAATCACATGTGTAGGATCAAGATTTTGAATTGATGTTGTTATGATAGGTGGAGCATAAGTGGACACACTAGGAATGGAAGTAGAAATACGTAGTGAGGTCTCAATATTTATAGTAGGTGGAACGAGGCCTAAATCTTGGGAAAATCCCTAATAGTCTTCAAATTGTTATCAATGAGATGAGAAATTCTATGCAAGAAGAGAGATGAAAATTGAAAGATATATGCAATCCAAAAGGAATTCATTTATGCAAAGCACATTAACTATCAAACATGTAATGAAAAGCATATGCAAGTGGATTTGATTATGAAAATAAAAAATCATGCAATATGAATCTATAGATCTAGATGTCTAAATGCATAAAAAGAGGATCTAACACCAAATAAAAAGAGGAAATATCATAAGTTGGGTTTGTATGCAAATTAGATGTCAAACTACTCTAAATGATAAATTAACTATTATAAGATTAACAAATCAAACTAATTAGCAAACAACAATGAAGAATACATTAAAAATGAAGCTAAAACAAGGTTTTACCTTCACCTACCATGTAGCTTGTCTCCATTGTCCTCCTATCTCTAATTTCTTGGATGTGTTGAGCTCTTAGATTTCCAATTTGAAGCTCCTTGCCTTAGATGACACCAAAGTGTGGAGATTGAGTGAATTATATGAAAAACTCAAGCCTAATTATGCAAATATGGTGAATGAGATGCAAGTGATATGAAAATGGCTTGATTATGCTTGAATGCTCTTGAAAATGCTTGATTGCTTGAATGTTTGATTACAAAATACCTATTAGCTCACAAAGGGAAAATGAGGCTCCTTTTATAGAATTTTGGAGGATCCAAGCCTAGGTGGCAAAATCCTATGGTGGAGAATGAAAGGTGGAAGATCCTAGGGTTAGAATTGACTTGGTTGAAGGAGTTGAGAGAAAGGGGGATGTAGTTGGAATGTGAGAGGGAGAATAGGGATGTAGTTGGACATTGACATAGAAGAGAAGAAGGTGGAAGGGAAAGACACATGTCAAGTGTCTCACAAAGACCAAAGAGAGGAAGAGGGAGAGACATTTTCCTCAATAGGACTCTTGGTACAAGTATCCCATGAGTCACCTTTGACCCTTAGAGGTGGCATGAGAAGCCCCTTAGGAATAGGGAATGTCTCTTGACTTGGTTTGAGAGAAGACATGTGGTTATGAGACCAAGTCTTATGAGGCCACATAGTCCTTAAAGATAGGACATGTGTGGGTGAGGATAATGATTAATAAATAATTAATAATAATTATTTATCTTAGCCAAAGTGATGTGTCAAGTGACTAGGTTTATGAGGTGGACTAGGGGACTTAGTCATATTTAGGTGATTGTGTATTTAATTAAAATCACTTTAATAGACTAATTAGAAGACTTAGGATAGAGGATTAGACCATAGTGAATTTACTAAATAAATTGAATAATCTATTTAATAAATAGAAGAAAAGAATATCAATTAAATAATAAATATTTAATTAATTCATCAAGTCAATATCAATTAAATAATAAATATTTAATTAATTAATGAAGCCATTTTTAAGTGTATACATTTTGCCCCTTTTTGAAATAATGTGTGTGTCATATTGTTTCAAAGAAAAATTCAAGCATTTTTGCCCCTGCCCCAGACAATGTCTCAGATGACCTATGCATGCCCCCTCAAGAGATTGATTGACAAAATTTATTTAATGGATTTATTTATTATTTATTTATTTTTATCTGTCGAGTGTGACAATCAATCTCATGAAAGTAATGGTAGAAAAGATGGATGAGAACGGGGTGAAACGGAACAGGGAGATAGGGTCCACACACACCAAGCACATCGGGTCCACAGGCTATAAATAGGGCAAAGGGGTCGACAATAGACTCATTGTGCACATGTGTCATTTGGAGATTGGAGATTGAGAGAGAGAAGAGTAGAGCTGCCAGGATGTCATTCCCGCTATCAGATCATCACTTCGAGAGGGTTAGATGATTCCAGAGACCGCTCGATTCTGGAGAGCCGGTAGGTGACTCGATCCTCTTTGTCAATTTGTGATTTTTATCATGTTAGATTATGATTTGTAGTATGTCATCGGCTAGATTGAATCATAGGAAATTTTGAAATTTTTCTTTTTCTTGGTCAAAAAACCTATGCGTAGTTGCAACGTACAAATGCATGGCAATTCATAGTATTTGTGCAGCAAAATAGCATTTCTACACATACATGTCGTAGAACTATGCATGCATTGAAAAATGTTGATTAGGCTGTGCAAATATACAATAAATGCACGCATACATAATTTCTACACTTTTTTCAAGTATTACTATGCATATGTTGAACAAATCTACGCATACATGAAAAATTGCGCATGGATTTTTTAGTGCTACGCATTTGTGTTAGTTGATAGGATTTGGTCAAATTAGCAAGTTAATTAGGTTAAACTTGATGTCAATAAGATGATTTAATCTGTCGAGTATTAAATTTGATTGATTTGGTCAAGATAGGCAACATCATAGCTTGGTCGCTAGTTAACCTTCCTAAATTTAGATAATTGATAGAATCGTCTATTGTAAACACATTACAAACACATTTTTTATTAATTTGATAGGATAGATAGATTGATAGATTAGTTGATCAAAATCTGATAGCTTGATTTTGTTGACTTTAATAGGAGGATATTATCCACATTCTAATGTCATGGGAGAGATATCTCGTTACATAGAAATTGAGACTGGCACTGTCAGAGACTGACAGACTCTTGATCAGAGTGACTAGATTATATCATGTCATCTACATGCCTAAGATTTGGGTGAATTTGAGCATGATGATAGCTTTAGCAGAGAGATGGCACTCAGAGACGAGTACCTTTCATCTCCTGATAGGAGAGATGATAGTTACACTCAAGGATGTATATCACATCCTCTGGCTTCCTATCACAGGTGAGCTGGTGCACTATGATCGGCATAGCCATTTGTTGGAGTGTAGAGCAATCTTCAGTGATGATGAGATTGAGAAGGGGGAGATTAGTTGGGAGGACATGGTCTACTATTATGATCCTCTACCAATGGTATTAGTAGGAGCGATTGGGGGATTCATATGCCCTGATCATAGGTCACACAAGTTTGCAGTTGGTTGGGGCCACACATTATAGTGGATGATGGATGATGGGACTCAATTTTCTTGGGGTTTCTACCTATTAGCACATTTGTACCATGATCTACACCAGGTGGTCTACCATAGGAGTGCTTCATTATTAGTGGGTGTCACATTACTCCATGTATGGGTTTGGGAGCATATTGCAGTCACTCATCCAGTAGCTATTAGATTTCACAGTGTAGGGCAGCTGTATATTCATTTATATTCATCAGTCTTGTCTCAGCTAAAGCTGGGACATCTAGAGTTCTGGCACTACACTTTTAACACTGTTGATATAGTGATATGGAGACCGTACTTAGGGTGTGAGCCCTAGGATGATGAGAGATAGCTCAGGTTCTCTTTTGAGTCATGATGGTTGATAGGGAAGACACCCTACATCATCAAGAGACAGTTGGTGAGCCAAGTTTTGTGACAGTTTGGCAGGATCCAGGGTATGCCATAGGGTGTTACTGAGTTTGCCCAAACACATCAGGAGCGACATGACTGGGGTCCTATGGTCTCATTTGAGTTGGCTAGATAGGAGTTCATTAACATGCTATTTCAGGCATGGATGATGAGATAGGGGGTTGTTGACCCAGGGATGACTACAAATCTGGAGCAGCACATGAGAGATTTTCCAGTGCCACACTTGATTAATCCAACGGTGAGGCCACTAGAGAGATCCTGAGATAGACGCTGAGGCTGAGATAGGAGAGGTAGAGGGAGATGAGGTGGAGGCAATGGCAGAGATGGTGGTGATGGAGGACATGATGGAGATGGTAGAGATGGTGGGAGAGGAGAGAGAGTCAGACCTTGTATGAGAGGTGGTGGGATGAGACAAAGGGGTTTGATGCCTCCTCCAGTGAGATAGGGATAGAGATAGCCAATAGCAGGTGCTCCACTACAGATACTAGCTGCCCTAAGATAGGTATCAGTAGCATAAGGAGACCTGATAGTATAGGTACAAGTGCCTATACAAGCAGGATAGGGACAGGGTGAGGTAGATTTGCTATTGGCCCAAGTTGGAGTGATATAGGGTGGGTAGGTCCACGATGACATTCAGGATGAGCAGATGTTAGATGTGGATGTCCAAGATGAGTAGGTAGAGATGGTCATTGGGGGACAGGATCCCTATCTACAGAGGGATAGTGCAAAGGAGGAGGATTCAGACATTGACTCATTTCTAGTCTGACTAGCAATGGCACAAGTGTAGGTAGATTGTGTCCATGGGTTAGAGAGATGGATAGAGAGATTGGAGAGACAGATGGTAGATCTCAGACATGAGCATAATGTTGTGATAGAGTGGCTCAGAGAGTCAAAGATTTTACTAGATGAGTTACAGTGGATAGAGGAGTTAGGTCCCCACGAAGACAATCTGCAAGCTATGATACGGGCTAGGAAGGAGATTTCCTACTAGCGAGAGGCCTACAAACAAATGGTACCTAGAGATCAATGGATTGGGAGCTTCAGAGAGAGCTCATTTGTTGTTAGGACAGTGGTGTATGATAGACAGGTACCAGCTGGTAGTGGAGGTGTATCATCACACCCTCCTATAGCACCTATAGGTCAGGGGATCTAGCAGGAGCCTTAGGGTCAGGTGGTTCTATAGCACAAGGTCTCATTGCATCATGTAGACAGTGACAGACTGAGTTGGGAGGTAGTGGATCATAGATATAGGACATCATTATATACACTCTTTGTATCATTGTATCAGTATGTTTCATTATGTTATTGACTTGATTTACATGATATTGACACATTGTTATTTATGATACATCATTGAACATTTGGATATTTTATTGTTTTATGGACTCTGTATGATGGACTCTATATATACAGTGATGCATTTCTATCATGATTTTCTTTGATGATTTTATATACATGTGCGTACTGACTTATGCAGGATGTGATTATTTACTTTGATATGCATTGTATTTGTATGTTGTATGATGCAAATGATTGACTTTCTATGGTTAATGATCTAACATATGATGTTGATATAAATGCATGGCCTAAATGATTTGACTTATGCAATGCTATTTGGTTACTAATGCAATGATATAAATAACAATGTAAATGTTGGATAATTAAATAAATGAACTTATGAAAAATGCATTTAATGGATAATAAGTGAATGATGTAATTCAAATGATATGTAATGAATGAAAATGTACTTAAATATGGTAGAATATAACAACTGACAACATGACAAATGATAACGGCATAAAATGATAGCTATAATAAAACATCAATGAAAATGATTAATATATACAAATGAACCCACCTAATGAAGATAATGCATGTCTTAAATGAATTATGTAAGATGCAAGATGAAAACTTCAATGTTTGTGTTGTCCAAATGTCCTCAACTTAAATAATAATGTATCCAACACAAGAAGAATGGACTAGGAGAATAGATGACCTAATAAGAAAGATAACCTACAAATCCCTATAAAAGGAGCATAGATATGCAAGTCATGAAATGATTAAATGTAATGCAAAGTAAAATATGAAATGATTATCTCCACAACCTCATGTAACATCTTAGAACTTCATAATAAATGGAATTTTATTTTCATCATTGAGCTCATTATGTTGCAAGAAAATGCAAGAATCATGGTATAATTAAACCAGGATGACCTAAGAACTTCTTGCATGGAGTTTAATATAGAAAACTTGACAAGCATCTAGGTATAATTGAACCGAGATGACCTAAGTTTCATTTGCATAACAGACAAGGAATATTCCCCCCCTTCATCGAGGAACAAATATTTGGAGTCAAGGTATGTGTGGCATATCACCATTAATAGCATTTGTAGAACAACATGATTTTTATGTTGTCAATACTATTAAACTGATGAAGGCACTTACGCACAGACGCCCCAATTACTTGTTCCTTTGATTTCATTAGAAAATATCCCACAAATAGCAATAAAAGAAAATACCATGCCCCATCCTAGCTATTCTAATCAATGACATATGGGAGTTTCAAACTCATGTCAAAGATATCTCGGAATAGCATAGGAAACATGATAACAATGAAATCTAGATATGAATGCATAATCTACAACAAACCATTCTAACATGCCTGGCATGAATATACATTTCTTTTGCCAAAAGATAGTGTAAGATACATTGATCAGTTCAATTGATGATGTATAGTCAAGAGTGATAGATAAGTGGTCATGTTTCAAAGGATAGATCACAGATTTTGATTCATCGTGAAGATACCATTGTGGAAGAACATTTGATTGCATTTTCTTATCTGGTGAAAATACTCCATTCTATCCTCTAAGAGTCATGAATATCATAGATCCACTTCCCAAACTAGGTCGAGGACATGCCCCCAGCTAGGTGATGGACTAACTTATTATGGATGAAGAAGGACACAACAAGACTAGGATGAAGACCAAGACAAAAGATCAAGCTATGATGGGGTTTTATTATGGGTAGATACAATGGATGGTGTATGAACTGACCATTTTATTATGATATATACATGGTGGGAATGGTGACTGACTAGTCATTTTATTGTGGATATATACAATGATCAGACACACTAGAAGAATCCTAATAGATAGAGGAGCTAACTTGTCACACATAGCACCTATTTCCAAGTTTTCGCCACATGCTTTTATTGCAATTTTCTTTTGATTTTTTCGATTTGTTTTGTATTTTTTGATTTATTTATTTATTTACATAATATATACATACCCCTTGCATTGGGATTTGAAGGATATAACTTCTTCAGGTGTATGTTATTAAGAGGCTCATCCAAAGGATCTCCCTCAGGTGTGGACAATTGATAAGCCCCAGAGCCATAAACTGTTGTAATTACAAAAGGACCTAACCAATTGGGTTTGAACTTGCCCTTCTTCTCATGATGTTGTTGATTCTTTGGATTCTCTCGAAGGACTAGATCACCCACCTGAAAGTCTATGATTTTCACCTTGCTATTATACTGATGAGACATCCGTTGCTAATAGACTTTCAAATGATCATAAGCTTTCTGACAGTGTTCATCCAGTAATTCTAGTTCTGTTAGTTGTACAACTCTATACTCTTCATCGGGAATCAAATCTTTAAGAGTGACACGAAGAGAAGGCAACTCAACCTCGAGGGGTAGGACAACTTCATATCCATAGACAAGGGAATACGGGGTGGCTCCAGTGAGAGTATGGATGGAGGTGTGGTAATCCCATAAGGCTAGATTTAGTTGGATATGCTAGTCACGGCCAGCGTCATTGACAGTCTTTTGTAGGATTTTGACAATGGTTTTGTTAGACACCTCAGCTTGGCCATTTCCTTGGGCATAATATATGGAGGAATAATTATGGGTGATATGGAATTTTGTGCATAGTTCATCCATGTCCTGATTTTGGAACTATTTCCTATGATCAATAATGAGATACATAGGTATACCATATCTGAAAATGATTTAGTTTAAGATAAACATGGATATTTGTTTTCTTGTGGCGGTTATTAATGGAATGACCTCAATCCATTTTGTAAAATAATATGTTGTAGTGATAATCCATTTGTGGCCATTGGAAGATGGAGGGTTGATTGCACCCACAAGGTCGAGTCCCCACCAACTGAATGGCAAGGTAGTTGTAAAAGGATGTAACTCTTGTGTTGGAGCATGAATAAGGTTTCCATGTATCTGACATTTCTTGCACAACCTAGCAAAATGAAAGGAATCTATTTTCATGGTAGGCCAATAATAACCCATACGCATGAGTTTTTAGCCAAAGAGGGACCACTCGAATGTGTCCCACAAATACCCTCATGTATGTCTTGCAAGGCAGTTTGAGCTTCATCATGCTCGAGACATCATAGGAGAGTATCATCAAGACCTCATCAATAAAGGGTGTCAGATATTAGGACATAGCGGGAGGCTTGGCAGAGAAAAGTTCATTTTTGATTCCGAGATAGGTCAAGGGGTAGGATGTTATTTTTCAGATAAGAATAGATTTTGCCATAAACTGGGGAGTCATGTCCAATAAGATGACATATAATACTCGTATCAGGGTCATCATATGCAGGACAAGTCATGGATCCCACCAAAAAATCAAAATAGGCCTTGGTATCCTCTACCTCAAATAGAGAAGCAATCGTAGCCATCGAATCGACAGCCTTGTTATCATGTCAGGGAATCTGCTCAAAAGTGATGACTAAGAAATATTGTTTAAAGTCATCAACTGTATGTTTATATGGTAATAACTTATCATCTTTAGTCTGATAATCATCATTAACTTGGTTTATAATCAACTGAGAATCTTCATAGACATTCATTTTAGCTACTTTCCATTTAAAGCCATCATTAGCCCAATCATCAAAGCTTCATATTCTACTACATTATTGGTGCAAGGAAAGAGCAGCTTGTAAGATTTCAGAATTGTGTATCCTTGCGACATGACAAAGAGAATACCAGCTCCTGAACCCTGTTGAGTACATGATCCATCAAAGTATAGTTTCCATGTTTTTGTAGACAAAGCCAAGATGTGTGCATTAGGAAACTCTATATGTATAGGTTGGTCATCCATTAATGGGGCATCAACGAATTGATTTTCTATCACTTGGCCTTTGATAGCCTTCCTGTCCACATACTTAATGTCAAATTCATTAAGTAGCATGACCCACTTAGCCAATCTTCTTGTTAAGGTTGTCTTGCTTAATAGATACTTTAAAGGATCAATCTTTGCAATGGGCTTGATTGAATGTGACAACATGTAATGTCACCACTTTTGTGAAGCAAAGACAATGGCGAGACATGCTCTTTCTATTAGAGAATAGTTTAGCTCATATCCCACTAGGGTGTGACTGATATAGTATATGGATTTTTCTTTTCCTTCATGGTCTTGTTGAGCCAGAAGAGCACCTAATGAGACTATTGTAGCTAAAATGTAGAGCAAGAGTGGCTTGTCCAGAATTAGTGACGTTAGAGTTGGAGGATTCACCAGATATTGCTTGATTTTATTGAAAGCTTCCTCACACTTATCATCCCATTGGAATAAGATATTTTTATGCAAAAAATGCTAAAAAGGATGACTTCAATCTGCTAGTTGAGAAACAAATCTTTGGATGGATTGGAGACGTCCCTGCAAAGATCTTAATTGACTGATGTTAGTGGGGGAAGCCATCTCCATTATTGCTTTAACCTTTTATGGATCTACCTCGATCCCTTTGGCTAAGACAATGTACCCTAACAATTTACCAGATGTGACCACGAATGCACATTTCTTTGGATTGAGTCGAATCTGATACTTTTCCATCTGGGTGAATATTCTATCCAACACTCTCAAATGACCAACTCTGTCTTTGGATTTTGCTAAAATGTCATCAACATAATCTTCCATAATGGTATGCATCATGTCAAAAGATTGTGGTCATAGCTCTTTGGTACGTCACTCCAACATTTTTGAGCCCAAATGGCATCACATTCCAACAGTATGTACCCCATGGACAAGTAAAAGCAGTCTTTTTCTAGTCTTCTGGGGCAATCTTGATCTGGTTATAGCCAGAAAAACCATCCATTAATGATAACATCTCATGCCTAGCTGTCAAATCAACAATAATGTCAATATTTGGTAGAGGAAAATCATCTTTTGGACAAGCTTTATTGAGATCTCAAAAGTCTATACAAATCCAGATAGACTTGTTTGGTTTTGAGACTGGTACAATATTTGAGATCCACTCAGCATAATCAATAGCATGAATGAACCCAACATCTAAGATTTTCTTCAATTCTTCTTTAACCATTAGTGCAATGTGCAAATGCATCTTGTGGAGCTTCTGCTTAACTATTTTAACACCTGGTGCAATAGATAAATGATGCATAATGAGATTAGGGTCCAGCCCAGGCATATTAGCATAGGACCAAGCAAAGTTGATTTGTCTCTCTTTGAATTTTTTTGCAAAAGCTTCTTTCTCTAATTCTGTCAAGGATGCTACTACTTTGAGAATGCACGGAGACTCCTCTGTTCCAATGTTAAGAGGTACAATTGGTTTAATAAGGATGGTAGATTTCTCTTGATATAGATAATTGGGAAGAGTGTCAATCCTTCCATCATCAGGTGCCTCAGAGAGGTTTTCACCATCAGATGCATCTTTTCTTTTTACTATTTTTGGATCTAATACTTCTACTGAGTGGTTTTCACCATTAGATCTATTTATTATTTTTATATTTTTATGACTGAAAGGATTGGAAATCTCTCCGAAGTAAACCATGTCATTGAGTTCTATCAAAAATCTTGACTTTTGATCCCCTGGTGGTAAATGATCCCTAATTCCAAGATAGTCAATGATTGCATCATCATTATGAAAGACATCAAGTTCTAGGTGATCAGGAGAATCCCAATCGATAAGTTCAGGATGTAAAAGGGGCATTGGATCATTCAGGTTAGTTTCAAAGGTAGAGATGGTATTGATGGAGAAGTTGTCAAGGTTTATGATGGTATCAATGAGGTCTTTTCCATACTCTTATTTGATTCGTCTATCGCAAGATAAAGCTCACTTTCCTCACAATCGACAAAAGTAGTATCATGTGGGACTAATCCTAGTGAGTCAGTCCTTGAACTCTCTCCCTCATGGTAATTTTTATTATAGTGATGGACAACATCAACTCCTATTTCTTTAGTACCATCAGATAATGAATCCCATTCATAATCATTTGAGTCAAAATCATCATTATCCCTGAGTCTATCAATGATTCTTTGTGCTATCCTTTGTTTCTCTGGATCTACATACATACCATGTTTTCAAAACTGTAAGGCAGGAGCTTTAGATGTCTCATGAAAAGGTGTGATCTTTGCTTTTCCTTTTGGTTCTTTTGGTCCTCCTTTGTATCCTAATCCTATGGTATCTCTTTGATAATTTGGATTTTGTAAAATTGGCTTGATAACACCCTCTCTTTGTAACCCTATAGGTCCATCACCTTGGTATCCCATCTTTTGTAGCAAAGTATACCCTTTACCATAGACATCAGGTGATATATATTCATGTTTCATATCCTCTTCATTCATCTATGACTTAAGCAAATGATTAGCATTACACTCAATGGCCTCTTTTGATATAGTTCCCCCACTTATAAATGTGTCATAAACAAGTGTTGAAGGGGGTTCTGATTGTTGTTTAGTGATCAAAGATCTACCATATGATCTAGGAGATAAAGGTAACTCTGTGATGCAAAGAGCTTGACCTAGAGTGTACTCTCCCATACTTCTTTCCTTTATGTCTATCTTGATCCCATTAGATTTAGAAGTTGATGCTATATTACTAGGATCAATGGGTGTAGTTGTAGAAGATCCAGTACGATTATAAGGTACCAAAGAATCAGATGTCTTCACAGTGCTACAATACTGGAAAGGATTAGTATCTCCCTTGATAGTGATCTCTTGACCATTATGAGGGAATTTTAAACATAAATGATAAGTTGATGGCACAACTTTCATGGAATGAATCCATGGTCTTCCCAAGATAATGTTATAAGCAAGATCCATGTCAAGAACTTGGCAAGGTACATCTTTGATTATAGGACCTACTTTGATAGGAAGAACAATAGATCCCTTGGATGACCACTCTTCTTCATCATAAGCTTTAATTGTGATTTTCTTCTTTGGATCTACAACATTTTCAAAAAATCCTGATGCAAGGACTAATTTCAATGTGCATATATTCAAGCCAGCTCCTCCATCTATTAGTACTCTCTTGATTTTGTGACTCTGTACAAGTACTTTGATATGTAGGGGAGCATTATGAGGTTGGGTAATAGCTAAATCATCATTTTTAGTGAAGGGTAGATAATGTGGGGTTGTTAAATGTCCCACCATAGCTTGAAATTGATCATGATCTAGATTTGTGGGGACCTGGGTTTCTAAGAGAGCTTTTTCAAGGATATCTTTGTGAGATGGGGATAGACACAAAAGCTCTAAGATGGATATCTGGGCTGGTGTTTTCTTGAGTTGTTCCAAAAGATTGTACTGGTTGGAAATATTTGGTGTAGACTTTAGGACATAAATAGACTTGTTTTGAGAGGTGATTGGTTTAGACGGGACTCCTTGGAGAGTAACATTGGATTGAGCACGAGTAGTAACATGGACTGGTTGACTCTTTGATTTTTCCTTTATGGTAATGACATTGGCATAGTACTTAGAAGGATGACATTCAAAAATGTTACCAACATATCTATAGGGCATAGTATTATAATTGGCTTGGTTGTCACCCTTAGTGTTGGAAGAACCTCCTTTCTCATGCTCAGGAAGAGGATCTTTGAAAGCTGTATGTGATTCATTTGAGGTGTGTCTGTCAACACTAATTTTACCACTTTCAATTAAATCTTGAATTGCATCTTTGAGCCTTTGGCAGTCATTGGTTTTATGTCCTTTTCCTCTATGAAATTTGCAATAATCATTCCCATTCCACCAAGAAGGTTTCACTCTAGGTTCAAAATCTTTAGTTTCAGAAAGTGTAATGAGTTTCTTTGTGATTAAATTCTGTAATGCTGATTCGAGAGATTCCCCTAAAGGAGTAAAATTTCTTCAAGGTGACATAAAAGGAAATCTTGGTTTAGATGAATCTTTGTTGGTGTTTGGATTTTTTGATTGATTGTTGTAGGTAGCTTGAGTAGCGTTATCCTTACTTGTGAGATTTAATAGGGGTTGTGTTGGTTTCACATTGCGATTATCAACAATCCCATCATTGACAATGTTTTTGTTTTTATTCCAGAATTTAGATTTGTCATTGTTATAGTTGTTGGGATTGGAATTTGAAGACCCAGCATTGTCCTTGGAATAAAGTTTTATCTCACCTTTTCTGACCATGGCTTCCTCAATCTTGACACCATTTTCTATGAGCTTATTGAATTTTTGTGGACATTACAATTGTAACCTATAACTCTTTTCTGGTGTAAGGTTATGCACAAAAATATCCATCTTTTCTTGTTCAAGAATCATTCATGGATAGTTGGCAAACAATTGACACCATCTTTGCAAAAAAGTAAGGAAGGGTTCTTCATTCTTTTGATGTGCATTGCAAAGATCAAGCATAGTGACTTCATGTTTGATATTATATGAGTAATGAGTCACAAACTTGTCAATAAGCTCATTGAAAGATTTGATGCTTGGGGGTAGTTTGGAGAACCATTCCATGGCTTGTCCTCCTAAACTTCATGGAAATAGTCATATAAGATAAGTGTCATTGTGAGAGACTTCAATACAAGCAGCACAAAACTCATGAATGTGGTCTTGTGGATCTGAATTCCCTTTGTATTTATCAAATTTTGGTACCTCAAAATGAGGAGGGAATGGAATCATTGCTAAATTATAATCAAAAGGATAAGGAGATATATCATCCAAGGAATACTTCTTAGTTGATGATCTAGTTTGGATGTCATGGATTTGTTGTTGAAGCATCTAGATTTGTTGTAGAACGGGATCCAAAGATAACGTGTTTCCTTGAGTGTTTTGTGAAACATTTTATTGTTGAGTATCCTGAGAAGCATTGGATTGCTGATTGTTTTGAGAAGAATTGTTTTGTTGGTTGTTTTGAGAAGCATTGGATTGCTGATTGGTTTCCTTTGCCCCATGAGTATCTTGAGAACTACTAGGGATTTCTTGATTGTTTGTATTAGGTGGTTCTCTAAGATGGGAAACATTAAAATCACTTGGTATTTTGGCTCCTTGTTGAGCAAGAATGAGGAAATACATTTCTCTATCCATCTCTAGGAGTCTTTCCATGACATTATAAAATCTAGGATCTTCTGTAGCATCCCTAAGTTCTTGATCTGTGGGTTCCTCATCTAATGTAAAAAGTGAAGTTTTCTTAGGAATTCCAGACCAAGGATTTTCCTCATTGTTTTTGTTTCCTTCCAGCTTGTCTAGAGATTCTAGATCAATACTTTGTTTAAGTTTCTGAGATCGAGTTTGAACCATAAAAATGTAAAAGGTGATTGTGAGATGAAAGTTTTTTTATGAAAAGATATGGAAAGTGTGTTTGAGAAAAAGATATGAAAAAGGGATTGAAAAATGTTGAAAATTGATGAAACAACTTGATAAAATCTAGGTCAATAGGAGGTATAGATCTCACTATGATATGACAAAGAAAAACCAAGAAATAGTAACCTAAGTAAGTTTGATTGAGGATGATAGATCCTAATAGGATAAACTCACAAAGATCAAAATCTAACAGATAAGGTGATGTTTCAACACTGAATTAAAGATTGGAAGAAAATGATTTGATGACCTTTTGATGAAGGAAGAATGATGAAAATTGATGAAAATGGTGAAAATCAAGAACAGAGGTCCGTCTAAAATGAATTTTTTTCCAGAATCTTACTGAGGACAAAAATGGGTATTTGAAAAAGTAATTTTGAAATTTTCATGGTCTATGGAAATGCTCTCTATTGTAAATGCGCGAGACAATTCAATATATGCACAACAAGATGTAACAAATGCGTGGATGTATCTAATAAATGCGAACTGGAAAAATCAAAAGCGCAGACAGTATGAACATATGCACAACAAGATTGATCAAATGCGCAGCAGGATTGATCAAATGCACAGGTTCTAAATTTTTTATGATTTTGAACTGAAATTTTGAATTTTTTGGTTCTCTGATGGTTTGGTTTTTGGCAAAAATAAAATGCATAGACACACACACACAAGACAGAAATGATTTTGATCTAATTTAATCTAGTATGAATGCACAAACATGCTTACAATCTCAAGGTTGACAAGAACAATATCTATTGAATCCCCACTAGGATAATAAAATCCAGCCACGCAAATCCACAGCGGACAGCCTAGGAACTTGGAGGCACGGACTCCTCCTTATAGTGCACTCACTTCTCAAGCACACCAAGTTTTGAATTCAATGGGTCATTACTTCCCAAAGAACTGCTATCTCTACTATGAACCGTGAGTAATGTGGGGTGTCTTCACGGGCTTGGGTGACCCCTTGAGCCAACAAATAGAAGGTTTTTGACCACTATACAAAATTTTTTAGTAAGGACATCCACTCAGGTGGTTGTGATAAAGTCATTTTCCCAATTAAGGGGGCTCTCCCAATCCATTCAAAGCAAGGCTTTCACCTCTACAATGTAGGACTTTAACACACCACTGGGGTACTCGAGGAGATTTTGGTTGCCACAATGAATTAACACCTGTCTAATGTGAGACTAATCACACTAGCATTTTTTATATACCGGTTTGGAAGGGCTTGACTTTAGCCTATTACTGGTTGGGTCGTTCCTTGGGGTGAGTACCTCTTTTCCCACCAAAGACTGCCCTCTAAAAATTATAATAATTTCTCTTACACCCAAGGTCCACGAATGGCGAGGGGAGAGGATACGTTGTTATAATTATGGGATTATAGATAGCTATAAAGCAAAACATAATAGACACTAGGCTATGCTAAAGAAGACACATGAAATTCAAAAGCATGTCATATTTTAAAGCCCAAACAAGATTATGGTTTCTTTTGCAAACCCCTTAGAAATTTGCAAACAAACTGTTAGAAATTTTAGCAATGGGGTCTTCAAAATATCATCCTGCAAAATAGCCTAGAGACTACTAGAATGAACATAAACTTGTTAAAAAGGTTAGCTAAAACCAAAATGACTATAAAACTGAAATAAACTACTGCAAATAACAAATGCGTAGAGACAGAGAACAAATGCACAGGAAATAAGAACGGATGTGTTGAAATGATGTATGTGCAGCAGGAAGCGATGGATGCGCAGTGCGATGGTATATATGTGCAAAAGTTATGTATGCACAACATGAACGTATAAATGCGTAGAAAAGTGGAACAAATGCATAGATTTTGGCCAGGAAGTTGAAAAGACAAAGAGAAAAATGACGATAGTGGTAGCAGAAATGGATGCATAGCAGAAAGTGATGGATGCACCGAAATCATGGATATATTCACAGAAAGAATCTGGAAAAAGTCTGCACATGGAAAACTAAAAATAGAATGTTAAAAACATGGGTTTCCCCATGGTGGGTGCCAAAAATGTATGCAAATTAGATGTCTAACTATTCTAAATGAAATATTAACAAATCTAAGCCAATAAATCAAACTAATTAGCAAACAATAATGAAGAATACAATAAAAATGAAGCTAAAACAAGGTTTAACCTTCACCTACCATGTAGCTTGTCTCCATTTCCCTCCTAGCTTTGACTCCTTGAAGATGTTGAGCTCTCAAATTTCCAAATGAAGCTCCTTCCCAAGATGCTCTCAACGTGTGGAGATTTGAGTAAATGTATGCAAAACTAAAGCTTAATTATGCAAATGTGGTGGATGAGATGCAAATGATATGAGAATGGCTTGGATGCTTGATTGCCTATTGCTTGATTACTTAAAAATCACTATTAGCTATTAGCTCACAAAGGGAAAATGAGGCTCCTTTTATAGAGTTTTGGAGGATCCAAGCCTAGGTGGCACAATCCTATGATGGAGAATGAAAGGTGGAAGATCCTAGGGCTAGGATTGACTTGGTTGAAGGATTTGAGAGAAAGGGGGATGTAGTTGGAATGTGAGAGGGAGAATAGGGATGATGTTCCTCTCACATTGACATGGAAGAGAACAAGGTGGAAGGGAAAGACACATGTCAAGTGTCTCACAAAGACCAAAGACAGGAAGAGGGAAGGACTTTTTCCTCATGAGGACTCTTGGAACAAGTGTCCTATGAGTCACCTTTGACCCTTAGAGGTGGCTTGAGAAACCCCCTTATGAATAGGGATTGTCTCTTGACTTGGTTTGAGAGAAAGCATGTGGTCATGAGACCAAGTCTTATGAGGCCACATAGCCCTTAAAGTTAGGACATGTGTGGGTGAGGATAATGATTAATAAATAATTAATAATAATTATTTATCTTAGCCAAGGTGATGTGTTAGGTGACTAGGTAGATGAGGTGGACTAGAGGACCTAGTCATATTTAGGTGATTGTGTAATTGATTAAATCACTTTAATAGACTATTTAGAAGACTTAGGATAAGAGAATAAACTATAGTGAATCTATTAAATAAATTGAATAATTTATCTAATAAATAGAGGAATAAATATTAATTAAATAATAAATATTTAATTAATTAATGAGGTCACTTTTTAGTGTATACACTAGGAAGATCAAGAAGATGGAGTGGGAGGAGCATAATTTTAAGGGTGACATTGTGGTAGAAGAAGTATTTAAAGATATTTACATGTCCCCTATCCATGAAATCAAGACTATAGGTGATGAAGACCATGTTGAGGATGAGGGGGGTCTTAATTAAGGAGCACCTTCAAGAACACTTCATTGCCTTCACAAGCAGCCCACAAACAAACATTTCTAAATTTGGACCTGTCCAAAGGTGCTCTGGATCAGACTAGATTCTATCATTTTTAGTTCTCCATTGATCTCTAGTACTGAAAATAATAAATCAATGAATCTACCCGATCTTCCTTTTGTGCCTAACAAACTTATTACAATAGCTTGGATCCAGAGACTGATGCCTACCTATGCAACATGCTTAATTGCTGTAACTTCAAGACTGAAGATGATGCATGCCCAATAAGAAAAATTGAAAAATTACTCTCATTCAGCTGGTCCATTAAACTATACTCATGACTTGAAACCTAATTACGGGCTTTATCAGAGTGTTTCAAAGAGGGAAGAAAGCTGAAAAGCCTCAACATGGCCCCTTTTTGCTTACAACAATAGGGCATGTAGCATTCTATGAGTACTGAGCAATAATTACTCACACTTCCCATGATTGCTATGCATATTGTCAATCATGCACAAGTCCATATAAAAAAAGTTATGACCTTTACATAGACCTTTAATGCAACCCGTGATAATATCAAACATGCACTTACTCTTATTTGGAATTCAAGCATTCAGCCCAGACATAAAGATAGAGCAGACTTCTTTTTCAAAAAAGACAATTAAAAATTATATGATTAAAGAATTACAATGCCTCACAAATAACAACAATGCTTGTTGTTTATAGTTTAATGTTACATCTGTAAGTGTTACAACTACTTTTGTGCTTCCCTTTAGTTTTCTTTTTATACTTCGTTCAAATAAAAAAATAAAATTTTCAATATCATATGTTGTTTATCTAATAGAATGTGTAATAATTTCAAAAATATATTTCCCATCTTTGAATAATAAGATATTAGATTGTTAATATGATAAGATGATAAGACAAACTAATTATATCATACCCTCTAATTGTTCTAGTATGAATGCACAAACACGCTTACAATCCTAAGGTTGGCAAGGACAGTATCTATCGAATCCCCACTAGGATAATAAAATCCAGCCATGCAAATCCATAGTGGACAACCTAGGAACTTGGAGTCACGGGCTCCTCCTTACAGTGCACTCACTTCTCAGGCACACCAAGTTTCAAATTCAATGGGTCATTACTTCCCAAAGAACTGCTATCTCTACTATGAACCATGAGTAATGTGGGGTGTCTTCATGGGCTTGGGTGACCCCTTGAGCCAGCAAATAGAAGGTTTTTGGCCCCTATACAAATTTTTTTAGTAAGGACATCTATTCAGGTGGTTGTGATCAAGTCATTTTCCCAATTAAGGGGGCTCTCCCAATCCTTCAAAGCAAGGCTTTCACCTCTACGATGTAGGACTTTAACGCACCACTGGGGTACTAGAGGAGATTTTGGCTTCCACAATGAATTCACACCTGTCTAATGTGAGACTAATCACACTAGCATTTTTTATATACCGGTTTGGAAGGGCTTGGCTTTAGCCTGTTACCGGTTGGTTCGTTCCTTGGGGTGAGTACCTCTTTTCCCACCAAAGACCACCCTCTAAAAATTATAACATTTTCTCTTACACCCAAGGTCCACGAATGGCGAGGGGAGAGGATACGTTGTTATAATTTTAGGATTACAGATATGCTTAGAAAGTAAAACACAATAGATAGAAAATCTACTCTAAAGAAGACACATGAATTTTGAAAAACATGTAGTATTTTAAAGCCCAAACGAGGTTATAGTTTATTTGGAAAACCCCTTAAGAGTCCTGCAAACAAACTGTTAGAGATTTTAGCAATGGGGTCTTCAAAATAACATCCTGTAAAACTACCTAAAGACTACTAGAACAAACAAAAACCTGTTAAAGGATTAGCTAAAATGAAAAACAATTAAAAAATTGAATTTAACTATAACATATTACAAATGCACAAAAATAGAGAGTAAATACGCCGAATGTATGAATGTGCAGCATAAAGAAATAGATGCGCAATGAGATGGAGTAAATGCAAAAAATGTATGAATGCGTAGTGGAAAATAACAGAAGCATAGAATAATTAAATGAATGCACACAAAAATAAGGAAGACATATATCAGAAAATGTCAAGATGGATGCACAGTAGAAATGGATGAATGTGCAGAAATTGGGTACAAATGCGCAGAAGTGACCTATAGAAAATCTGCACACGGAAAACTTAAAAACAAAATGCTAAAAACGTGGGTTGCCCCATGGTGGGTTCCAAAAATGTATGCAAATTAGATGTCTAACTACTCTAAATGATAAATTAACTATTATAAGATTAACAAATCAAACTAATTAGTTGACAACAATGAAGAATACATTAAAAATGAAGCTAAAACAAGGTTTTACCTTCACCTACCATGTAGCTTGTCTCCATTATCCTCCTAGCTCCGATTTCTTGGATGTGTTGAGCTCTCAGATTTCCAATTTGAAGCTCCTTGACCAAGATGACACCAAAGTGTGGAGATTGAGTGAATTATATGCAAAACTAAAGCCTAATTATGCAAATATGGTGAATGAGATGCAAGTGATATGAAAATGGCTTGATTATGCTTGAATGTTCTTGAAAATGCTTGATTGCTTGATTGCTTGAATGTTTGATTACAAAATACCTATTAGCTCACAAAGGGAAAATGAGGCTCCTTTTATAGAATTTTGGAGGATCTAAGCCTAGGTGGCACAATCCTACGGTGGAGAATGAAAGGTGGAAGATCCTAGGGTTAGAATTGACTTGGTTGAAGGAGTTGAGAGAAAGGGGGATGTAGTTGGAATGTGAGAGGGAGAATAGGGATAATGTTCCTCTCACATTGACATGGAAGAGAACAAGGTGGAAGAGAAAGACACATGTCAAGTGTCTCACAAAGACCAAAGAGAGAAAGAGGGAGAGACATTTTCCTCAATAGGACTCTTGGTACAAGTATCCCATGAGTCACCTTTGACCCTTAGAGGTGGCATGAGAAGCCCCTTAGGAATAGGGAATGTCTCTTGACTTGGTTTGAGAGAAGACATGTGGTTATGAGACCAAGTCTTATGAGGCCACATAGTCCTTAAAGATAGGACATGTGTGGGTGAGGATAATGATTAATAAATAATTAATAATTATTATTTATCTTAGCCAAAGTGATGTGTCAAGTGACTAGGTTTATGAGGTGGACTAGGGAACTTAGTCATATTTAGGTGATTGTGTATTTAATTAAAATCACTTTAATAGACTAATTAGAAGACTTAGGATAGAGGATTAGACCATAGTGAATTTACTAAATAAATTGAATAATCTATTTAATAAATAGAAGAAAAGAATATTAATTAAATAATAAATATTTAATTAATTCATCAAGTCAATATCAATTAAATAATAAATATTTAATTAATTAATGAAGCCATTTTTAAGTGTATACAAGGTTCACCAAAATGTATAATATGAAATTGGTGAATGATGATAGGAATGAAGATCACTCACCAATCACATATTATAACATTAGGAACATCTTTGAAAGGATCACCCTCAAACCAATATAATTATCATAACCCAAAAATTATGAAGGGATACGAATCCAAGATCTAGATTCAAGCATGAGTATTTGGGGAAATGGGGGTGTACTCCTTTATTTTTAATTGATTGATTGATATGTAAATAAATTAATAGAAAGGAAATGAAAAAAGACAATGTATGATACCAGATTTGATCTATAAAAGTAAGTGCAAGAGGAAAATAGGAGGAATGACTCACCTCGAAGAAATAATAGGAAAAATGACTTTTAGATCTAAATTTGACTATCGTTGGAATGTTAGAATAGTTGTAACTCCAAATATGGGAGTCTAATGTTTGTAACTATCCATTGTGAAAATTTAAGCCAAAATGTGGAGGACAAGTTTGTCAAATTTTACCTCATCATGGACAAGGTTGTGAAAGTTGACCTAGCCCTTTTAGGTCCAAATCTGATGAAAATTTATGAGGGTCTACAACTCCTAAATCTAGATCCATAACTCCCAAAATGGCTCCCACACATAAAAAAGAAGGGGAAAAGGTTATGGAAAGGGTTTTACTTTGGTCAAACCCCTATATAGGAATCAACTTTGAAATGAAATTGAAATTGCATAAAGGAAAGTGATGTAAACATGACAAATGTTAGATTCACATTGCATAAAAAAAACCTTCATGAATGGATGTAGAAATCAGTCAAATACATTAAGATGCTTGCATGTATGCTTATATTGGAGAATCAAGGATTCCTTCACAAATGCATGGATCTATAATTTCCAATCTTAGATCTTAAATTAATGTATGCTTAAGAACCTATATGGAGAAATAAAGAGAAGAAGAGTGGATGTATGGATCTTCTTTCTTGGTTGTGAATTCCTCTATTTAGCCATCATGGGAGATAAATTCGCATCAATGAGAGAATATTTCCTTTGTTTGAATGGATCTTGAAGAAATGGAGATTTTGAAATCCTATATTGTGTGCTTACCTTCAAGTATTGACTCCACCACTTCAATTACACAACTTGAATTGCTTGAGAACTTGACTTGCTTTCACTTGATCAATTGATTGCTTGCATATGAATTGGATATTTAGAGATGTCAAAATGAGAGGAGATATTCCCCTTATATACTCATTTTGGGATTCAATTTCGCTCCAAGCCAACCACAGATATAGACTTTGGAAGAAAACCCCACCATCAGGCCCCGAACCAACTTTGGGGAAAAAACCTAGGACAAGGTCAACTTGGCTAACCTAGTCTAGGATTAGGTTGACCTAAATGACCTAGTCCAAGCAATTTTTCCTCAAAGTTTGCCAACATCTAGGGGAGTGTGACAGAAAGTGGAGGGATAAATTACAGGTTGTTGGGATCAAGAAAAATAGTCATTCAAACCTTGAATTCACCAAAATGAGGTCTAAAAGGTCCTAAAACCTCCAATTATTAGTGTTGAATTTTTGGGATGGTACACTCAATATTATATGAAAGCATTGATGGTGCATGGCACCTCATGAAGTCAAAGAAGGATCACTTGGTTGATCATGAGACCTATAATAAAAATCATAATGGAGATGACAAACATTATCTTCAAGGTCTCTTTATAATTTCAACATGCTTTATAATGTCAACATGATCCATAAGATCATAACAATGTTGTAAGGGGGCTAATAAAGCCATTTTGTTAATGTTTTGAACAAAGTACCAAGATTGGCAAATATAGCCAATAAGGACTAATGTAAAGGTTTAGAGGATTAAGATTAGGTATTTGACGAGTCTAGGACTTTAGAAATGGTGTTTAAGTCCTAAAATGACAAAATACAAAGTTATAAGTTATTAGGAGTATTTTTAAATAATTTTTAAAATTTAAAGGTTTTAATCCTAATGATCAAATGTAATATGGAGAGAAACTTCATAACTTGATTAGTTGGTTGTGTTAGGAGTTCCAACTATTCTTTATCAATTGGAGAGGTTATAGGAAATTTATTTAGGCATTGAAGAGTCATTGAACATGAAAAAAGAAAAAGAATGTAAAAGACTGGGAATGAATGTATGGACTGTAATAGAGTCCTTGTAAAAAATAGTGAAAATCTAAATACATTTTGGCATTTTCTTATATATAGTTTTCTTAGAAACTCCTATGAATGGATAAGAGGATTAATATCCTTTTATTTACCATTATCATAAATTCTTTTTCATATCTTTTCATGTAGGCCTAACTATCTGTACCATGACAGTGAGGTTTATGCACTTAATGCTTACTCTAATAGGGTGTACAGGGTTCTAATACCCTAGGTTACCACTATTTTTTTTCGTTTGAGCTCTTATCTTATAGATGAAATATATTTCAAACATCTTTGTGTAGGTGACAATTCAAAATATTGATGTACATCCTCAGACAATAGGATTGTGCTTTGAAAAAGCACTAAAATGGAGCCATGGGAGTAGCAGTGAACAACTTAACCACATAAGGAGGGTGTTTTATGATTGAATCCCTATATATACACCAAAGATAAGGTGAAATGACTATTGGGAGCTTCTGGAAGTGATGGAAAGTCACAAAACTAGAAAGCCCCAGCTTGGTGTCCCTAGAAAGGAGAGTTTGTTGCATGGAAGGAAAGAATGGTAGGAAACCACAAAAAAAGTTGAAAATATTTTGTTTTAGACCATAGAAAAAGACTATTTCAAGGTTTGGGAACTTGGTAAGCCTTTCTATTGGTAGTTTCTTAGTAAAAGTGCCAAATTAGGCCTAGGGAGAAAACAAAGACGATCAATTTTTGGATAGGATGTCCCAAAGGACCAATAGCCAAGATTAACCTATGTTTTAGAACTTGTAAAAGAGTATCTAAAACCCTCATTGTTTTAGAATTTTTTTTGTGAAAGTGGGAAGATAAACTTGGATTACTCATTGGTAAGGGCTAGTAGATCTCTGGCCTAGAGTTGAGAGTTGGGCACGAAGACCTTTTCAAGAAATGTATTAGTTTTGTTGTCTATTAGTATCTTACACTTAGTCATTTTCTAGGCAATGTTGGTCAGTCATCACTGCGACCAAGCCATCATATATAGGCCGAGTCATGTATAATGTACATGTACCGAGCAGTAGTCACTACTGAGTAAAAAAGTGGTCACTGAGTACTTTTGTATTAGCTGAGTCAGATTTTTTCAAGTTATGTAAAGAAGACAATGTCAAGCACCAGAGTATAAAGAACAGTGAATGTCGAGTGCTAGAAGATATCCAATTTCAAGCAAGCCATAATTGACATATGTGTTTGTTATGGTACAAATACTTAAGTAAACCATTTTGGCTAACATTTTTATTTCGTTTTATGTTTGTTGAGGGAATCATGGAGGTGATTATGCTCTTATATTGTAATTATTAATCCCTATGTAATACATGGAACCAATCAGAATTAGGGAAAGGTTAAGCGGAAAAATGAGATGATCTAGATCGTAGATCTTAAATCTTGGAGAAAATTAATTGCCTATATAAGATGTGGTATAAACCCTAAAATGATGTATGAGTGGAAGAAAGAGTGTGACAAAGAGAATATCTTTAGAATAGAGAAGTATTATGATAGAGTTCAATGACCAAGTAGAATAGAGCAAAGTAGTGAAGGGAAAAATAGAGACATACTTGATAGATGAGATCAAATCTATACTAGAAGGAGAAGATCTGTAATCAGCATCACAATGCAAACTGAAGGATTAGGTACTAAGATATTTTAACAAGTGTATCAGGGTAAATCTTTTAATAGAGTGGTTTTGATAGACCTTAGTAAATCTCTTAACCGAGTGCTTACTTAGTTGTAAGTCTTAAATCCTTTACAAGGTAGATTGTATAAATCTTAAAGCTCTTAACAAGGTAGACCCCTCACAAGGTAGATCATATTTTGTGATCAAATTTTTAGCCCTAATAGGAAAACTTTATACTACAGTAGTGAAGATTTGTTGGTGTCATCCACACCCCAGTTTTACCTTTCAAGGGTTTCTGGGTAACCAAAATCATTGTGTTATGTGTATTTTCATGGGTGATGTTTATCTTATTAGATCCATTACATTATTAAGTTTTATTTTAATACTATGTAAGGTTTGATTTATGTCAAAATGGATAAATCAATGATATTTAATTTACCCCCCCCCCCCACTCTTAGTATCACATTTTTCCAATAGATTTCCAACAATTGGTATCAGAGCATTCGTCTCTTATAGAAGTCTAACCACTTGTGAGATAAAGATCTTAATATGGAGGTTTATAAGTTGGGAAAAATCATAGAGAACCAAAAGATTAACATTCAGCTTGAATTACAACAACTTGAAGCAGCCAGAGGAGAACTGAAGAAATCCTTAAGAAAAAGAAGAGAAATTACTATTCAAAAAAATGAAACACAATATCAAGAAGAAGATACTACTGGACTATTTGATAGTGGGAACTCTGTAGAAAGTGACAAAGCCATAAAATAATTACTAGATAAAAACAACATACTGAATGAGGACATTAGAAATCTGAAGAGAGAACAAGAAATTCAATCTATGAGACTCTGTGAAGTAGTTGAATAGAAAAATAAATTTGAAGAAGATAAGACAATGGCCGAAGAAGATAAAAGACAAATATCAATGAGACTTGATGAAAAGATAAATGACATGCATAGCCTAACAAACAATCAACTAGACATGGTAAATCAATTGCTACTGGCTAATCAAGAATTGGGTAGGAAAGATGTGGAAGTCGCCAATCTAATATTAGAAAACAATCAACTAAGGAATGAATTGAGAGATGAAAAGGAAGTTAATGAAAGGATGACCAAGCCTAATGAAGCTCTAAGATACTTTTAAGAGCTGTTAAGGTCACCTAGAAGATCTAGTGATACATCTGGACTTGGACTTAATGAACAATCATCATCCACTGAGGAAGGAGAATCATTAAAGAGTGGAGAGAAAAGGAGTGCTAAACCAAAGAACAACAAGCCTACATGCCATCACTGTGGAAAGCCAGGACATACAACCAACATCTGTAAAAGAAAACATGGTAAGTCTGATCCTAAACCTAAATTTAACGGACATTGTTTTAACTGTAAGAAACATGGACATCGGGCACAAGAATGCAGGACAAAGGTCAGTAATCCACCTACCTCACCAAAATTTCAAGGACATTGTTTCAACTGTCAAAAATATGGACATAGATCATTTGAATGCAGATCAAAAACCAAATAGTCATCAAATCAACAGACTAAGTCACCTAAGAAAGCTAACACATACAATTGGGATTACAACACTTGGTATAGTTGTCATTACTATGGAAAATATGGGCACATTGGAGAAAATTGTCTTAAGACACATTTTAGGGGTAAATCCAAGAGTTGGATGAATGGAAGTATGGTATGATATAAATGCAATAAGATAGGTCATCTAAAGAAAGATTGTAGAACACCCATACCGAGAAATGATCAAAGCAAGAATGAAGAAATCATTGAGAAAATGAGAAATCAGATGAACAAAACTTGGAAGAAGAAAGAAGAGGGAAGCAGTAGTGAAGTCAGTGCACCTGAGGTCACCAATCCAATGGATCAGGTGATCACACCACTTTGAACTAAGAAAAAAAGGTATGCATGGAACTGAGTCCTACAATGTTTTAATCTTACATCAGTTCCTAACATATGTTGAGAAAGAGGTCCATATCTGCATAGATTAAGATGCATTAGGACAGATTTGAGAAAAGTGCAACAATTCATATTTGATGTTGAGCATCAGTATTTTAGTCTATAGTGACCGAGTCACTAATGTTTTCCGAGTACCTGTGATAGTTGAGATGTGATATACACTGAGATATAACCAAAATATGGATGTATCGACTGAGCTTATGTTGACCGAGTTTAACATGAGATTGTCGAGACAGCTGTAGCTCACCTAGAAAGTGTACGGATCATTAAAGAAGCCCTAATCCGACCATTTGAAGTCTTTAAAGAGGGAAGTTACCATTTATTTTATTTCACCAGTGAATTGAAAATTTCTAAGAGCGATTCAAAGAGTGAGTAACCAACATGATTAGTGCTAAGTGCGATTTTAGAAATATTCACAGCGTGCCATCGAAAAAAACATCTAAAGAACACTTGTTCAAGGTACTTTACTGAGTAAAATCTTTTCAATACTTTAATCCTTAAGTTTTGAGACATTGCATCATCATCATCAGCTACAATGAAGAAGCAAGGAAAGGAGGTCTTCAATGCTCAATTGGTAAGGAATGAGTGGTGTAAGCCACAGAAGTTTCAGGCTATTCCAGAAAGTGCGATCATGGGAGATCTAACTAGAGCCCTATTGTCAATTCTAAAGAATTTTCTAATGATAAATGATATTCGGTTGTGTTACATGTAAAAGATTGAAGAAATTGGTGATTATGAACTTAGAGAAGCATACGAGAAACTATGCAGCAACAGGGTGTTGAAGCCGGAACACCAGAAGGTTCTTGAGAAAGGGTTAGTTCATGCCCTTGACTTTAGGCAAAATTTCAAATTAGAATGGATTAAGATTGTACTGAGCAGAGTACATGATATGAAAATATGGCTGGAGGATGGCCTAGTCCAAATCACCAAAGACATGATTCACCGGGTAACTGGATACCCTAAACACCCTAGGAAGAAAACTATGAGATGTCAAAGCAAGGAGGAAATTTAGGCAAACACACAGGTAGTATGGAATAAGCGTGGCATGACTATTTCTACTATCACTGACCCAGAAATTGAGTTTGTAGTAAGGGTGATAGCACACAAATTCTATCAGTCAAGTTGGTTGGATAGTGTCCCATGTTTTTTCCTTTAATGCCTAAACCAACTCAAATCTATCCTTACCATCTCTTTCAATCATACCAAGTGTACAAGTTCAAAAATATTTGTGAACTTAGAAAACCCAAGGATGTTCCATCTCTTTTCCCTAGAAATGGACTTCTTCCTACACACCCTAGACCTCCTCTATATGCTCCTCTTCTACCTCTTGTTTTTCATACACATTATCCGCAAGTCATATCTAATCAACCTAGTGTGGGTCCTTCCATTCTTCTTCCTAAATAAGAAAAGAACTCAATGTTGATTGATCCTAACCCAAGCCTAATTTCTATCAAAACCAAATGTAATCATCATGTTTGTGCCCACTGTCATAAGCATCGTACTAGAGCCTATCAATGTGCTTCTCAAAACATTGCTTCATGTCATATACCTACTCATGTCTTGCTTCCCTTTGGCCAACCAATGATTGAGACAATGAAGGAACTAAATTTAAACAAGATAAAAATGAATAAACATGACAATTCTATTTGTATCTTAGATTCTATTGCAATTAATTTAGATGAAGAAGATACTCTTGATGATGATGTTCTTGATGCTAACATTGATATTCATGCTATTGATTCTGATGATCATGAGATTATTGATATTATTCATGATTTAACAACTATACTTTCACAATAATTATCTATCACTCCTAGTGAAAAACAAAGTGACCTATCTTCACAACATAGTCCTTGTTTAGATTATCTATTGTTCCATCTTTCATTCTTGATTTTTCTCAACTTGCAAGTTTCCCACCTTACCTAAACACTATAGACCAAGATGAGGTGCCAGATGATACAATTGATTAGATCCTCTTGTGTGGTGGATTCTACATGTTTTCCTATTGTAATGTACTTCCCTCGTGATGTGTTGCATGTTATCTATTTTGTTCAGATTTCTTAAAATGACCTTTGTTTCTCCATTGGTGCAAGGTGATAAAGGAATCACAATGTCATAAATATTCTTCTATTTTGTATACCACATCTTCTATATGTTGTTACATGTTATGTCATGCATGTGCCATTATTTTTAAATGTTCCTTTGAGTTGTCTAATTGGGATGATGCAAAATGGTAGCTACCAATTCTTTTTGGTCTCCATGATGTGAGCCCAAAATGACTCTTCTTCATAACTCTTACATGTTTTTCTTCCATTTTTCTTTTAGTTCTACTACCATTGGAGGATGGTAACATTTCATTTTGATATAATATCTCATGTATTATCATATGATCATACTGACCCCACAGTTGCTAAATCCATTTCATGTTCTCTTTTTTAATGTGCTCATTTCCCTTGATTTGTCCTTTCTTGGGGGAATTTCATAGTGGAATCATTTCTTGTGGATGCTTGCATGCTCTGTTAAATCCATTGCTCCCATTAAGGAGTTTGCAATCACTTTAACATGGGGGCACACACATCGCACTATGGTTCACATTTCACAGAGAGAGAGAGAGAGAGGGAGAGGGAGAGAGAGAGAGAGAGAGAGAGAGAGAGAGAGAGAGAGAGAGAGAGATTTAATGATATCTTTTAGTGGATCCTTAGACTGGTCCCTCTTTTCATTTGGTCCTTAGACTGACTATGCAAATTTGGTCCTATGACTAACTACCTTTCGAATCCTTATCTTGATCCTCCTTCCCTCTTTGATTCCTAAGAAGCTTACCTTACATTGTGACTGATCATTCCTTTTTCAAATCCCTTATTGGATACACTTTCCTTAAGGACTTATCCTTGTTGATGGATTGAACTAGCACAACAAAACTTTCTAGACCTTTCAATTCTATCTTTTGTGACACTTTCTTTTGTGTGGTTCACAATAAGACAAACTCTTATTGGTCTCTCTCTCTCTCTCTCTCTCTCTCTCTCTCATATTTTGGTTTTGGATTTGATGAGGACTTAAGTCACTCAGGGGCTTAATGTTTCCTTGTCTCCTTGTATTCTAACCCAAGCCTAATTTCTATCTAACATTAAGTCACTTGGGGACTTAATGTTAATTTATATCAAAGCTAAAGTAAGGGATAAATGTACCATCCTAAAAATTTAGCACCTATAATTAGAGGCTCTAGGAACTTTTAGACCCCATTTTGGTGATTTCAAGGTTTGAATGACCATTTTTCTTGATCCCAACAGCCTATAATTTCTCTGTTCACTTTCTATCACATTATCCTAGATCCTGATAAACTTCAAGGAAAAATTGTCTGGACTAGGTCAGCCAGGTCAACTTAGTCCTAAACTAGGTTAGCCAAGTTGACCTAGTCCTAGACCAGGTCATCCAAGTCGACCTTCTCCATGATTTTTTTTCCTCAAAGCTGGTTCAGGGATTGATGGTGGGGTTTTATTCTAAATTCTAGATCTACGGTCAACTTAGAGTTAAATTGAATCCTAAAATGAGTATAAAAGGGGATTCACTCCTCTCATTTTGACATCTCTAAATATCCAATTCATATGCAATAAATCATTTGATCAAGTGCAAGAAAGTCAAGTTCTCAAGCATTTCAAGTTGTGCAATTGAAGTGGTGGATTCAAGACTTGAAGGAAAGAACCCAATCTAGGATTTCCATGTCTCCATTTCTTCAAGATCCATTCAAGAAAAGGAAATATTCTCTCATTAATGAAAATTTCTCTCCCATGATGGCTAAGTAGAGGAATTAAAAAAAAGCAAGAAGATCCATACATCCACTTTTCTTCTTTTTCTTTTTCTTTCTCCGTTGAGGTTATCAAGCATACATTCATTGAATATATAAGGTTGGAAAGTTTAGATCCATGCATTTGTGAAGGCATCCTCGATTCTACAATACAAGAATACATGCAAGAATCTTCATGGATTTGACTGATTTGTACATCCATTCATCAAGGTTTTTTCATGTAAGGTAAAGTTTACACAGTGGATAGATACAAACATCAAAGTTGTAGATCTAGAATTACACTTGATTTTGACATTTCGACAATAGTTAGATTCAGATATGAAAGTCATTTTTCCTCTTCTTTCTTCAAGGTGAGTTCATTCCTCCTATTTTCCTCTTGGACTTACTTTTATAGATTAAATCAGGTATCATACATTATCTTTTTCCATTTCCTTAATATCAATTCATTTTCATATCAATCAATTAATTAAAAATAAAGGAATATAACCCCATTTCCCCTAATGCTCATCCTTGAATCTAGATCTTGCATTGGCATCCCTCCATCCTTTTTGGGTTGATCTATTCAGTTTGGTTTGAGGGTGAGTGTTTTGAGGATATTCCTAATGTTATATTATATGATTGGTGAGTGATCTTCATTCCTAACATCATTCAATTTCATATTTTATATTGAATTCTAATATCATATTTATATCAACCTAGTCATTATAAATAGGAATTCAAAACACCGACCTTTCTATAATGATTAGTGTGATATCTAGTACCACTTCCACTAATGTTCTAAAGAATTTCATCTCATCCTAGTTTTAGTTATCTACACATGCATGTATAGGTCTAGGGACTAGTTATCTACTAAAAAATAATTTGCATGCAGAAAGCATGATTTAACCAACGTTGTGGCTAATGGAGTCTTATTCTTCTCATCTTTTATCCTTTCTAAAAACTCTTTCATATCGATATGTTCAAGATCTATATCAATGATATCAATACCAAAGGATACAATCTTTGACGGTGGGAAGTAGCCTTTGAAATAGAACTTCATCGGTATTTATTTTGTTTCTAACATGATCTCCTTGCATTAAAAAAGAGGTGTGTTAAGTCAACAAAGTGACGAATACCAATCATTTTATCATTGACCGATTGATCAAGATCCATTAATTTAACACCATAATGAGTATTAAAATATATAAAACTAGTAACTTTATATGTTTAAAGACAACTCTAGAAAGAATTGGTAATCAAGTATCCTTTTCCAAATTTACTATTTATTTTACAAATGTAAAACAATACATCCTCAATTCCTAATGATTTAAAATTAGTTATATAAAGTCAAACATTATATGGTTTTAGAGTAAGGCTTATCCTTTTCACATTTCTCAAGATTTTGGTTCCACATAATGTATTATTGATCTCTAAAGAATACATTGGGTGAATTTTGGGGTGTGGATTTTTCTGTTGAAAGAATTTTCCCCACATAAACCACTATGTTGTGGTATGCATGCTATTTATGTTTATTTATATTAAGTTTCTATAACTATTGCAAAGATTTTTGAAATTTGTTACATAACCCTCCCCTCAAGGTTACTGTAGGCAGTTGTTTAACTACCTTAATTTCCTTATTATACTGTCCTAAATTGTAAGCACCTAGTTAGTGTACAATTTAGGGACTATTTTGGACCCACCTTAGTGTTTTTTCATTAGAGATACCTCACATGACACTCAATGGACACCTAAATTCAAATATAGGTCCTCTCTCATTTCTATCTTGTTTAAAATTGAGGTTAGCCCTTATTTCTAAGCGCGATCCTCTATTTTTCCACCAATCCCATAATTCATTTCATCACTTAAGACCTATATCACCATTTACAACATTTATATTATTTTCCAACCTCAAAACTTGCTATACCCTATTTTGTTAGCTTATGGTGACTAATCAGGAAAGTACTATCCAGGAAAGTACTGTACACTTTTCCTCCCGACCTCGCCGGGGTTCGGGAGGAAATTTTTTTTTGAGGCCGACTACTTTTCGGTTATTTGGGCCGACTACTTATAACTCATTCTAACCCTAAAGCGGGAAAATATTGTATAATATGGCTTAGGGTTAGGGATTTTTCATTATGTATGATTTTAGTACTTGCGGCAGAATTGGGCTGTAAGGGATTACAGATTGTAATCAGGTTGTAATCACTGGATAATAATAATATTGGACTCGTTGTTGGTGGACGTAGCCCAGGGATTGGGTGAACCACGTTAAATCTGTGTGTCTTGTATTCTATTCTGTGTGGTTTATTATTTTCTGATATTAGTTATATTTGCACATAATTGTTATTTCTGCCTTGTTAATCCTAACAAGTGGTATCAGAGCGAGGTTATTTCGTTCTTTCTTTCATCTATTCTCTGAATCAGGTCTCACGAGTTAGTGGGAGAGTCTCTCAGTTAAGTGGGAGAAATGGCAGACGAGGGTAGGCTGAAGGTTGATAAGTTTAATGGGCAGAACTTCCAGTTATGGAAGATGCAAATGGAGGATTATCTCTATCAGAAGGATCTATGGCGGCCATTAGAGGGAGTAGCCAAGAAAGAGCAATCAATGTCTCAAGAGGATTGGGATATTTTGGATAGGAAGGCACTGGGGAGTATTCGTCTATGCCTGGCACAATCGGTGGCATTCAATATTACTGAAGCAAAGATAGCTAAAGATCTGATGGAAACCCTAGCGAAGTTGTATGAAAAGCCTTCAGCTTCAAACAAGGTATTTCTTATGAAGCGTTTATTTAATATGAAAATGGTAGAAGGTGGATCAGTTACTGATCATTTGAATGAGTTTAATACAGTTACAAGTCAATTAACCTCAGTTAAAATTACTTTTGATGAAGAGGTTAGGGCTCTCTTGATTTTGTGTTCTTTGCCAGAAAGCTGGAATGGCTTGGTAATGGCTGTTAGTAATTCTGTTTCTGGTTCTAATACCCTAAAGTATGATGATGTTATTGGTGTTATATTGAGTGAGGAAATTCATAGGAAAAGCTCAGGGGCATCCACATCGGGTAGTGTATTGAACACAGAAAGCAGAGGCAGAACAAGAGATAGAGGAAACAACTCTGGAAATCATGGGAAATCAAGAGGAAAATCAAAGGGAAAGAGGTCCGAATCTAAAGGGCCAAATGATTGCTGGTACTGTGGAAAACCAGGTCATAAGAAGAAAGATTGTTGGTCTCGGAAGAAAGATCAAGGAGACAAAAATGATGGAAACAAGGAGGCAAATGTGGTAAGTAACAAATCTGAGGAAGATGCTTTGCTCTTGTCCTTAGAAAGTATTGATGATTCATGGGTTTTAGATTCTGGGGCTTCATTTCATGCTACACCCCATAGAAGTTATTTTGTTGATTATGTCCAAGGGGATTTTGGGCTAGTTTATTCGGGAGATAATGAACCCTATCAGATTGTTGGAAAGGGAAAAATTAAGATTAAGTTGCAAAATGGGAATCATTGGCTACTACAAGAGGTAAGACATGTTCCAAGGCTGAGTAGGAATTTAATTTCAGCAGGGCAACTGGGTGATGAGGGTTGCACAGTTACTTTTAATGATAAAAATTGGAAGGTTTCAAAAGGTTCCTTAGTAGTAGCAAAAGGTGTGAAAGTAGGCACCTTATATCTTTGTACAGGTCATACTGTTCCTTCTACTTTAATTGTTTCAGAAGATAATGAATGTTCAGGAATAGTGGCTGCAGTTGAGCAGGAAGAAAATCAAACTATTGCTGTAGATTCTGACACAGCACTGTGGCACAACAGACTCGGGCACATGAGTGAAAAAGGTATGAAATTACTTCATTCAAAGAAAGTTTTACCTGGTTTGAAATGTGTCAATATGGATTTCTGTGAAAGTTGTGTTTATGGAAAACAAAAGAGAGTTAGTTTTGTGAAGAGTGGGAAGGAAAAGAAAAATGAGAGATTAGAGCTTGTGCATACAGATGTATGGGGACCAGCTCAGGTATCTTCCCTTGGTGGCTCTCTGTATTATGTTACATTTATAGATGATGCAACAAGAAAAGTATGGATTTATTTCCTTAGACAGAAATCTGATGTATTTCAAACTTTTAAGAAATGGAAATGCTTGGTTGAGAATGAGACTGGTAAAAAGTTAAAATGTCTCAGATCTGATAATGGTGGTGAGTATTTCAGCACATAATTTGAAGAATATTGTTCCTCTAATGGTATTCGTAGGCAAAAAACTGTACCAAGGACTCCACAAGAAAATGGAGTGGCTGAACGCTTGAACAGGACAATAATGGAGCATGCAAGGAGTATGAGGTTGCATGCTAGGCTGCCCAAAAATATGTGGGCAGAGGCAGTGAACACTGCTATTTATTTAATCAATAGAGGCCCCTCTACTCCTTTGGACTGTGGTATTCCAGAGGAAGCATGGAGTGGTAAGAAGGTGAGTTATTCTTTTCTCAAAACCTTTGGTTGTGAAGCTTTTGCACTTATAGATTCTGAAAATAGAACCAAGCTGGAAGCTAAGTCAAAGAAATGTGTATTTGTTGGGTATGGCATTGATGAATTTGGTTATAGGTTTTGGGATTTTGAAAATCATAAAATTGTAAGAAGCAGGGATGTCATATTCAATGAGAAAGTATTGTACAAAGATCTGTTGCTGCAGCATGAGAAGAAAGAAAATGACTATGTAGTACTGGATGATACTCCACAAGTTCATGTTCCAATAGTTCCTTATGCTCTGCAACAATAGCAACAACAAATACCACACACCCTAGTGAGTGTTAGACGGTCAACAAGGCTAAGTAGACCTCCAGAAATATTTTCTCCATCTTTGTATTCTATTCTGTTAACAGATGCTGGTGAACCTGAATGTTATAATGAAGCTGTGCAGGTGGATACAAAGCTTCAATGGGAGTCTGCAATGACAGATGAAATGGACTCTTTGTTGAAAAATCAGACATGGGATTTATGTAAGTTACCTGTAGGTAAAAGGGCTTTACAGAATAAATGGGTTTACAGGATCAAAGAAGAGGATGGAGGTACGAAAAGATTTAAAGCCAGATTAGTCGTAAAGGATTTGCACAGAAACATGGTATTGATTTTGATGAGATATTTTCTCCAGTTGTTAAAATGACTTCTATTCGTACTATTTTAAGTATTGTGGCTACTAAAGATTTGCATTTAGAGCAGCTTGATGTTAAAACAGCCTTTCTTCATGGTGATTTGGATGAAGAAATATATATGGTTCAGCCACAAGGATTTGAGGTCAAGGGTAAGGAAAATTTGGTGTGCAGATTGCAGAAAAGTTTATATGGCTTGAAGCAAGCACCTCGGCAATGGTATATTAAATTTGACACTTTTATGAATGGGCATGGATATAGTCGGTGTCATTCTGACCATTGTGTTTATTTTAAGAGGTTGGATGATGACAGCTACATTATTTTATGTTTATATGTTGATGATATGCTTGTAGCTGGGTCTAACATGGATCACATTAAGGGGTTGAAACAACAGTTAGCAAAATCTTTTTCTATGAAGGATTTGGGGGCAGCAAAACAAATCCTTGGTATGAAAATTTGTAGAGATAAGAAAAATAGGAAATTGTCTCTATCTCAGGCTGATTATATTGAGAAGGTGTTGCAACGTTTCTCTATGGAAAATGCCAAAGCTGTCAGCACACCTTTGCCTGGTCATTTGAAATTGACTAAGGATATGTGTCCCAAGACACCAGAAGAAGAGACTAAAATGTCTAAGGTACCTTATGCTTCAGCTATAGGGAGCTTAATGTATGCTATGGTATGTACTAGGCTAGATATTGCACACGCAGTGGGAGTCGTTAGCCGTTATATGAGTAACCCTGGTATTGAGCATTGTAATGCAGTCAAATGGATTCTCAGATATTTGAGAGGCACATCCAGTAAGTGTTTACACTTTGGAGGTTCTACTACTACTGTACAAGGCTATGTTGACTCAGATTTGGTAGGAGATATAGATAGCAGGCGGAGTACTACAGGTTATATATTTACTATTGGTGGGACAGCCGTGAGTTGGATTTCTCAACTACAAAAGGTGGTTGCTTTATCCACTACAGAGGCAGAGTATGTTGCTGCTACAGAGGCAGCCAAGGAGATGATATGGCTTCAATTCTTCATGGAAGAATTGGGACATCCACAAAAGGATAATTTTCTACATACAGATAGCCAAAGTGCCATTCATCTTGCAAAGAATTCTGCTTTGCACTCAAAGACAAAACACATACAGTTGCGGTACCATTTCATTCGATCAGTTTTGGATGATGGACAGTTAAGGCTGGAAAAGATTCATACTGATGATAATCCAGCAGATATGTTTACAAAGGTAGTAACAAGGGAGAAGTTGAACTCATGTTCAGCTTCAGTTGGTCTTCTAGACTAAACAAAATAAAGGAACAGCTGAGTCCAAGGTGGTTCAATCCAGTGGGAGCCTCATGTGGGTAGCGGTATTGCTACAGGATCAGTCTCCAAGTGGGAGGTTTTTTAGTATAGTGTGGATACTGATCAGTCACCAAGTGGGAGATTGTTAGCTTATGGTGACTAATCAGGAAAGTACTATCCAGGAAAGTACTGTACACTTTTCCTCCCGACCTCGCCGGGGTTATTTGGGCCGACTACAATTTTTTTTTGAGGCTGACTACTTTTTGGTTATTTGGGCCGACTACTTATAACTCATTCTAACCCTAAAGCGGGAAAATATTGTATAATATGGCTTAGGGTTAGGGATTTTTCATTATGTATGATTTTAGTACTTGCGGCAGAATTGGGCTGTAAGGGATTACGGATTGTAATCAGGTTGTAATCACTAGATAATAATAATATTGGACTCACTGTTGGTGGACGTAGCCCAGGGATTGGGTGAACCACGTTAAATCTGTGTGTCTTGTGTTCTATTCTGTGTGGTTTATTATTTTCTGATATTAGTTATATTTGCACATAATTGTTATTTCTGCCTTGTTAATCCTAACATATTTTCCCACATCCTCTGATTGCATGAGACCCATGGTCCCAATGTGGGCCCTAATTGATGAGTAGAGAATGACCTAGTAATTTTATACCTAGGTATAGGGAATTTAAGATTCTATATACCCTAAATATTGAGCCCAAATTTTAATTGGATCCCTGTGTCGACAACTCAATGGAGGATTAGTACTTATGGTTGACCTACCTAAGTTTTAACCTTTGAAATGTCATGAGTGGTATATAAACACCCTATCTATCCTTATCTTGGTAATAAATCCATTATTATTAAGCCATTACTGTGATAAAGAAATCAAGTGCAAGTAAGTAAATCAATTTCAAGAACTGTCAAGAAACCAAGTCCAATCATTCAAGGTATTTCTCTCCATAGATCTAGCTTCTTTGGAGGCCAAGAAAAGGATTTTTCTATCAAGGAAGGAGATACACATTCACTTACCTCTTCAAGTATTATTCTCTCTCCCTTAATCAAATATTGATGTGAAGTACAACATATATTCCATGAGGTTTTGTATTTCATGGTTTCCTACTGGGTTTTTGTGTTAAGTCAAAGCTATTGCATCGACATATTTGATCATATTCAAAGAAGCATTTGTGTCTCCAAGGTATAGTATACTTCATTTATTAGATCTAGCCTCTACTACATGAAAAAACACTTTCCTTTATCTCTTTTAATTTCAAGGTTGATTCCTAAATAGGGGTTTCCATGAGGCAAACCCCTTTATCCAACCTTCTTCCCCATTTTCTCATGTGCAGGAAAATGTTACAAAGCTACCAGAACTTTTTCAAATAGATCATGAATAATTAGCGAATTCCTATAAGTTTTAGGTAGAAAACTAGGGTACATAACAACTCAATCTTACTATACTTGGGTACAAAACAACCCAACCATTGTATACCTTCTAGATCTAGCTAAAATTTGATAGGCAAATAGGTTACAACTTCAGGATCTCTGAAATAATTGTTATAGGTATTTTTGGGATTTTTTTTGTCTTTTATTCAAATCTAAAGTAACATCTATCCTATTTTGATTCTAAGTGAATACAAATTTTTCCAAATCTAAATTTCTTATCTTATATCATTTCCCATTTCAAATTACGTATTTAGAAAAGGAGTTGAGATTAATTGGTTAAAAGCATTGGGTTTTGATTGTGGAGACTCAAGATCAAATCCCCATAGGGACATCTCATTGTGACTCTTGGTCTTCTTAGTTGGCTTATGATTTCTAGTGTGTTTTCTCTAAAGGAGCTTCTATTTGTAAATAATTTCTAATATAAAAAATAATTACATATTTAGCAAAGGATAATTGACTCATTTAGCGCTTTAAACCTTCCTAGCCTATTGGGACATATTCCTTCTAAATGTGTAACTTTGAAAAGGAGAAGTGATCTACCTCTTTTGCATTGCTTCCCTTTTCATATCGTACACTTACAAATAATGAATACAAGGTTACATAGTTCTAACCAAACAAATGATATAACCTTGATATAAAGATAAGAGTCAAGCCCTCAAAGAAACTCCAAATTAAATGAAGATAATGAAAATGTGTGAATCATTTGAATTGGGATAAAAAAATCAAATGAGTGAATTAATATTGAGGAATAAAGTGTAAGTAGTTCCTAATGTGAAACTAGTTAGGTAAAGTACATTTTTCATATTAACAAAAGATGTCAAATCCTTAGTCTATGCTTTAGAAAAACAATCATAAAAATTAAATTTTAGGTCTCTATAGAAGTAAATAGTAATCTATAAGAGAGAATATTCCTAAGGTTGAATTCATAAATGATAGATAATGATCTTATGTTAAAGGTGTACCATGGGAAGCTTTGTTGAAGAGCTATCACCAAATCAATTGCACTCAACCTTCCTATAAAAGCATAGTAGGAGAAAATTGTTGTGTACTTTGTATTTATCCAAACCATATCTTTATTCTTCTTTTATTTTCAACTTGATTTTTAATATTATATAAGTCACATATATTGGAATTGTTCCTAACATGTGTTATCATTGATGTCAAAATATGTTTCAGAAGATTGACTTAACTATATCTGATGTTGCAGTAATATTGATTAAGACATGAACAAACAAAATCATCAAGGTTGTACAGTTTGTGTATGACATGTCTGACTTTGTGAGCTTCAATTTATGTTTTATATGGAATTTAGATCTTATATCTAAGGTTTCATACAATAATTTAATCATAGGAACAAGTTACAATAGTTTTGGTACAAACTGATCGCATGAATAGAAACAAAGGTCTGTGGAAGAGTTAGTCTTTGAATTTTTGTGTTTTCTTGGATGCAAGATGGATTCAGGATATGAGAGTTTAGTTTATGATAGAAGACTCATTAAGGAATAATTTCCCAAGTTACTTTATCACCGCGCTCTTGGTGATGTTAGTTGTAGCGTGTGACCTTGTGAAGTCTTATTTGGTTCCGAACTATGGAATGTGGTGTGTTATACCTTGTGTGAAGATAAGTTATGGTTTATGGAGTATGTTGTCTGACTGATGTTTGTTATTTTCTTGTCCAAGATCCTATGTGTATCTTGACAATATTTTGTGTAAATAATTTTTATTATAAAATTCCTAATGGGTTTCGACCTAATAAATCATTTGTATCTTGTATAAAAGAGTAAAATAAGTGATGCAAAGAGTGTGGGTGTGAATGTGAATGTTTGGATGTGAGGAATGCTGATATAGAGCATGCATTGTGATTATTGTACTTCTTTAGAAATATTTTAGAAAAGGAGCTTCTATTAGTCAGTGCATTATTTGTGATTAGTATATTTATATAATTTCATTTGGATAGTGGTTCCAGAATGTGGGTTTAACTTTCAAAAGGTGGATTTAACCTTCACATTGGGAAAGTTGCTTCGAGCGAAGAAAGGCTCATCCTATTAAATCTTAACATGGTTGTTGACTCGAAGAAATGAATCTATCCTTTAACAGGGACTTTGTACTGTTTGTATTTATCTACTCCTAACAGGGAAAGATCTTCTAACTGAGATACTTTATTACTAGTGCATTATTTGTGGGTTTCATCCCCACTGGGATTTTTCCCTTAACAGGGTTTCCTTGAAAACAATTCTTGGTGTTATGATCTATGTTACTTTTGAGGTTTCAAATTTGCATTTATTGTTTTGATATGAAAATATAAAGTTTTATATTAAGAACATACAATTTATTCACCCCCCCTCTCAGTTGTATCCAATAACATACTTGTAGAGGCACATAAATATTTTATCATGATCATAAACACTATGTCAGAAATTGTATAAATCATCTAAATTATATACTTGTGTGTACCCATGGTCAAGAAAGAACATAATTTCAAACATGTGCCTAATTGTGCTCCCTTAGTATCCTTTTTATTTTGACTGAAAGTGAAAATATAAGAGAGACATTCCTTATTATCTAAATATTTTCATGCATCTTTAGTATCATAAAGGAAAGTTGTTTCTTGTAAAAAGTTAGATGGTTCAATTTCAAAGTTTTTGTAGTTTTATATGCTTAGGTAGACACTGCTTTGTTAAAGAAATGATGCATATATTAGAGAAGTCATCATACCTGGACTATTTTTCTAGTCATATATGTTAGCTTGTAACTAGTCATACACCATGTGGAGATTTAACTTAATGAAAAAGCTCCCATAATATTTTCACATTAACATCCTATAGAGTTTTGATCAAATTTGGTCTAAAATTAAAAAAAATTGATATTTTTTTCAATCCAAATATAATATGAATGTGAAATACAACTAGACTAATAGTAATGCTCTTGTTAAATTTATACAGATTTGATGCTGTGTGATACTATTTTAGTATAAGTAATTATATTATAAAGTTCTTGATTTCCATATTAGTTTTCTATTATTTTACCTAATTGATTAGCAACCAATCTTGTGAATATGAAAATGATTAATATATTTGTATAATTATTATTTCTTTCATGCTAAGGATTTCACTAAAATTGAAATACAAATCTATTTAAGCTAATCCTTAATTAAATCTACATTTATCTCTTGAACTTCAAAGTCCAAGAATTTATTCTTTTTAGAATAATAAGTCTTTTGTTAATGAATAGAATGACTATAGATTTTTGTTTTGTCTACTATTTCAAGGTTTAAATATGCAATGTAGAATAGATTGATGTTAACACATGTCACTAAAACAAATTTGGATGTCCTCTTCCTACTATGGTCTAGTTTACCTCCACATCCCTACAAAATCAAAATTAATCCATCCATAAATGAACCTTAGATATATCCCTATGGTGTAGTAGAACCAAAAATTTATAAGAGGAGAAACTCCTCGTGTTTAAGAAATAAATATTAGTGTTGTATGATTAAAATATTTACAAGTATGATATACACAATCCCTAGAGGGAATTTACTTAAAAATTATGGGAATCCAAGGCTAAGAGATTAAAGAACCCAAAATATCACATAGTGAGATCTTAGCTTGAGTATTTTGTAACCAATTTATGAAATCATTATATTCTTTAGTAGATCTAATCTAGTTGTGGGAGGAATATTCATAACGTGGATGGATTTTTTTTGGATATGCTATTTTCATTTTTTCCCCTTGATGTCCATTTAGAAGTATGGCCCTATAGAAAAAACTATCTAGTTATGAGATAAGGGGTTGTAAAGATAAAGACACAAAAGAAACACAACCATTTTAAAAATATTTCATTCATAAGATAATAAGGTTAATTGAAGACACAAGAGAACTATTCTAAATAGGTGTAGGTTTCTTGGTAATGTATAAAAATTAAAAGTTTTAGGATGATGATCCAATTTCCATATTAGAATATTTTTCCTAATATCATTTGAAGATCTATAAGAACATGTCAAGTTATTGTAACATTGTGTAACATAGATGGGTCCATATCATTAAGTTATGACACTAGACATTAAAAGAAGAGATACATATTATGCAATAACACTATAGAAAAATAATTTAAATGATCTTTAAAATCACATGACAAAAAATAAAATAATGTGTAATACATGTTGGAGAAATCCATAATTTGAAAGAACAAACTAACTTCTACTAGTGAAATAATGAAAACAAAAGGCACATATATCATATATGAGGATGAGTGTATATACATAAAATGAGATTCTTGAATATATAGTCAAGGGTGTGATGATGAGACAAAGATCGAAGCTCTAAATACCCCTTTGAAGGTGTATCCAAAAGGGAGTACACATGTCTATAACAAATGAGATGAGACAAAGTCATAAGAAAGCCTAAGTAAGCTTAAGCTAGGTGTGATTAGGCATATGATAGTAAATCTTGTATCCTAAATAGGCAGATAAAGGGAATATCTACTTTAAGACCTTGCCTTAATGTGCAACTTAGAGAGTAATGTATGCATAATGACGAGTCCCAACTACTAGGACATGTTAGGTACTCATTTACAAATATCTCACAAGGAGAAAAATGAGAACCCCTATTTGAAATACATATCCTCACGAAAAGGGATGATACAAATGTAATGAAATGTATAAGTGAAAGAAGAAAGTGATAGGAGAGACTCATGATGACCCTCCAAGGAATAATACTATCACAATGTACATGAATATTCCCCCTCATACAAGAGAAAGGATAGAGACTATGGATATCTCTATGATATAATATGACTTGTAATGCTCTATGATTCTCAAAGAAGAGTAAAAAATGTGATCCTTAAATTTTGAACAATTTTTTTATTCCTTGTGGAAGGAGAGTTATAGATAGGTGCATGAAATATTTCCATGTGATAAGTATTAGAGTTATTTATTACTCTGCTTACTTAAGCTATCTCTTAAGTGCATTATAATTAATATCTTTATTAATTATAATGTGAAACCTAGTTTTTCTAGTTTTAGGGTTTTGTTCACCTTTATAGGTTGAACCTTATAATTCTTTTTTCATTAACTTGGATCATAATTTTGCTCTCACATTTTGAGTAACTTCTGAGTTCTTCCTTTTGCTTCTTTTTCTCTCCTGTAATAGGTTATTTGCATGCAGGTATTCTTAGCATTTTGTGGATTTGTATCTCTCAAATCCTACATGGTATCAAAGCTCAGATCTGCTGCTACTTGTTCTTGATGTTCTGAAGTTTTAAGGAGCAAGGGTTTGACATAAGAAATTTGGGATTTTTTCAGCTGATTTGAGAGTTTTTTTGGTTATAGTTTCCAGATCTAGTATTCTCTATAGGGCGTTATTTTTTGTTTCTTTTTTGCCTACAAAAAAGAAAAAAAAAATTTAGCACTTTTTACATGCGTTGAAGTTCTTTCAGGGTCTCTATCATTAATCTGGAGGTGAAAGTTTTTTTTGAGCATTTTGGGCCCAAACGGACCTCACCATCGCGCTCAAAAGGCCCAAGAGATTCAATTTTCATATAAAATTTGTCATTTTTTTCCATAGTAGCCTCTGGGAAATTTTTTTTCCCTCTCCTAGGTCGTACGACACAAATTTTGAGAATTTTTTTTTAAAAAAAACCTTTTTTCAAGGTTTTTTAACGCAAGCAGAACATGCCGCCCACGCTCAGCATGCAACTAGGCCGCCACCAAAGCTCTGCCACCGCCCGGGAACCACTTGGGAGCCACCCGACCGCCACCTCCGTCGGCAGTCCACCACCAACTATCACCACAATGAGCACGATGACATCATTGCTAACATCACCTGCCAAAACTTTTTTTCGGTAGCCTTTTCAATTTTTTCTGGCATTTTTTTAAAATTTTCCAGTGACTTCAATTTTTTCCGGTGAGACATGCCCATGATGTGCTGACAGCTGTCAAATTTCTTATCATGACTGGTTTTTTCCAGAGAGCTTTTCGGAGGCCTAGTTGGTTTTTCAGTCGTAACTTGTGCATACGGTGTTCATTTTCAGAAAATGAAATATTGTCAGAAAGGTCTTTCCAAGTCAGACATGATGATGCTAGTTTCATTTTCTAATTTTTCTATTTGAGCTCTCATTTTTGGCATTGAAGTAGAGGCTTCAGTTTCCTCCCTCTCTACATCTGGCATCCAGGTTTTCTTCTCATTTTTTGTGCTTTCAATAATTGATTACTTGTTGTATGGGGGTTAGATTTATACAATGTGGGGGGGTGTTCTTTCTTTCTATAATTTACTTCAAAAAAGACCCTTCTACTTCCGTCTACTTCTTCTCTCAATGTTAGACCCATTTGTGGCCCGACTGACACCACACAACTACCACACTTGGAAAGGAAAAATGACCAGATTGCTTATGGAAAAGGGGCTATGGTCATGCCTCGATGAGGCTCAGCCAGTTCTACAAAGGCCTTATGAGGCTCTTATATAGAGAAACATGATGGATGAGGCAATGGGCCTCATTGCAATGAATATTTCAGATGGGTTGTTGTTCCACCTGGATGGTTTGACCACACCCAAGGATATGTGGAACAAGTTTTCCACCTTGTTTGGCATAATGAATCAATTTAGGGTTCTCCAGATAGATGTAGAGTTCACCTCCTTGGTACCTAAATCATTCACCAGCATTGAGGACTTCTTGATGAAGTTCAAGTCTCTTTGATCTATTTTACAGGTTGCTGGAAAGACAAAGTTAGATGATGAGTGTATCTTTCTGATACTCTCAAAGCTTCGCAGCCCTTATTAGATTTTCACTTCTACCTTCTACTCCACTATGGATGCACTGGGTGCACGACATGTTATGCCCTCTTTTGATACCTTCTGTGATAGGTTGACTCGTGAGTAGTCCAACCTCAATCAGATGGATTCACTTACAGGTTCACAGTCACAAGCATTGCTTGCTAAGACACCTCAAGATACACAGAAGAAGAAGTTGAAGAAAATATATGATTCCTCTTCTCAGCACTCTACTGGCCCACCATCTTCTTCTAAGAAGGAGAAACAAAAGACTGAGAACCCTACATGTTCCTATTGTTAGAAGGGACCTCACGATGAGTCACATTGTTCTCAGAAGAGATTTGATGGCTATGAAAAATAGATTGCAAATTTGCAAGCTCTCCTTTAGAAGAGAACTATTTCCTCTCCATCCTCTTCCACCTCACAGGGGTCTTCTCTTCAGTCTTCTACCTCATCTTCAACATCTGGATAGGATTTTGGATAGGTTCATGCATTATGGGCTTCCATTGCATCCCCTTCATAGGTCCCTTGGATACTAGATTCTAGTGCTTCTCACCATATGGCATCTTCTCCGAAGATCTTCTCTTCTTTTGAGGCTTCTCCTATTTCTCACATTCTCATGGGGAATAACATTGTTATGCCAGTCTACGGGAAAGGTTTTGTAGGCATTCAGGATGGTACATTCAATGATGTATTATATGTTCCATCTTTGTCTGCAAACCTTCTCTTGATTTATCAGATTACACTCAGTGGGTCAAGGAAGACAATTGAGTTCACGATAGATTCAATCTTCATCTAGGATAGTGCGACAAGAGGCATTGTTGCTATAGGGACAGTTGATCATTCCACCCATCTCTACACCTTTTCACACTTTGGTCCACCATCTCCATTATCGAAGCACAACTCTCCTCTTCCGTGAGTGCATCATGTGGGGCAAATACAAATAGGTCACTTGAACCTTTGTGTTGTTCTTGAGACCACTTATGTGACTGCCTCTCCACATCTTGTTGAGGGTTCCTCTCTTCAGCAAGACTCTCTTTCAACACTGCCAGACCCTCTAGCTCCATTCATCGAGACACCAGGTGCAGTTGTTGAGGATTCTATAGAGGACATTCATCTCCTCTCTCCTAACAGTGTCAGTGCACCTGTCATACCACCTACATTGGGGATTCCCTTTTAGGATCCTCGTGTCTACTCCTTTGAGCATCATCTCGGCCTTCCAGTGACACCTCATCTTTCGAGGTTACCTCTTTAGTGTTCACTGCCTTTCACTCCTTTGTATTGGAATCAAGGTGGTTTTCTCATTGATCTAGGGGTTCTTTCATTCCGGGGGGGCTTTGGAGCCTTGACCCTCTCTCATGGGGGGGGGGGGCCGTTGGCAACATGCATTGTACTTATGGCCTTGAGAGAGTCTCTTGAAGTCATTTTTTTATCTCTTGCTTTCTTTTATATCTCTTTTTGGAGAGGATTTTTTCCCACTGGGTTTTCTTCTTTGTCTTTGGTTTACAGAGATTTCCTTGTATTGGGTACCTGATCAGGCCTTGTTGTCGAGACCCATTTCCTGCTTTCATAGTTGTGCTAGGTTAGCTTACCTCTTGAGCTTCGCTTAAGGGGGGGTGTTAGAGTTATTTATTACTCTGCTTACTTAAGCTATCTCTTAGGTGCATTATAATTAATATCTTTATTAATTATAATGTGCAACCTAGCTTTTCTAGTTTTAGGGTTTTGTTCACCTTTATAGGTTGAACCTTGTAATTATTTTTTCATTAACTTGGATCATAATTTTGCTCTCACATTTTGATTAACTTATGAGTTTTGTCTTTTGCTTCTTTCTGCATCTCTCCTATAATAGGTTATTTGCATTCAGGTATTCTTAGCATTCTATGGATTTGTATCTCTCAAATCCTACAATAAGCATAGAAGTCTTTGAATGATGCAAAAGATCCAAAGGCAATGAAGAAATATCTATATGTTACTCAATTTATCTATGTGAAGGATAATGTAGAACATGAATCAAAGATGCGTATTTGATGACAAGAATAGTTATGTGGTTGCCATCAAATGTGCCTTCCATGATGAACTAAAACTAATTGAATAGCTGAATAAACTAAAGAAATAGTGATTAGAGATCACTGAGATACTAAAGTGATATGTAAGATGATTAAATTAGTCAATATGTTGTCACTGATGTCAACTAGTTTTGACAGTACTTATCATGTTAGTTACAAACATCTAAACATCTATTAAAGGAAGAAAAGATGAAGAACTGAGATATCTACATAAGGAAAAGATGGATATGATAGATAGGGATAAGGTAAACATTGGGTAACTTATTGATGAGTCTATGGCTTTATATTGTTGACTTGAGCATGTTACATTAATCTATTATGAAGAAGAGATTTGAATTGAACAAGTCAATGTGGTCGATAATTGAAGATTTATGTATACACCGAGCCAGTGCAGTGTATACCGAGTGATAGTAATAACCGAGCTAGTTATCACCGACGCATTTCTATATTAACTGAGTATGGATGAAAATATTAAATGCTAAGAACAACTGACTTAATTTGATGAGATGGAAATTGTTATGATTTCAAGGTTAAGGATGAAGTTAGTTATGAGATCCATGGCTGACAAAATTCAGAGATGATCTAAAGAATGAGATTGAAACGTGTTAATGACTCATCTACCAAGGAAGGTTTAAGAAAAAAAATGAACAAAGGAGATTAAGAGGCAAAATCTAATGGCTGATATCAAAATTATTTACTTATCTATTTAAGAGATATGAGTTTCATTATTGAAACATGCTAGACAGAAGGAGACTGCAGTGATTTTGTGTGAAGATTGTATTCATGCATTCCTAATCAAACTGGTTATTGCAAGAACCAAGCTATAGACATTACCAAGTGTTAGAGAACTTGGTGTAGGGGCACCAATAGAATAATTAATTTCACCACATTTTATGTGGAGTCCAATGTTTCTGATCTGAAAATATAAACTAAAACCCACTTCAACATATATGTAAAGGTATGTAAAAGCACAATCTTGCTAAATTTATAATTTCACAAGATGTGCTAAATGTGTAATTAATTTGAATGGGCATTGTAATCGATCAAGAATATGAAGTCTTTGTAACCACCCAAGAGAATTATAAAATGGACCCAAATGTAATAGAAGAGGGAGTTACGACAATGAGTGAATAGAAGATTTAAAGAGAGTAAAAAAATGGCTCTCTGGCTGCTGCTAGAGAGCCATGCATTTTTAATTGCATGATCATTAAGTTAATAACAGATTGTTTGTATTATCGATCTCTTAGTTTCTTTTGGATTTGTTATGATATGTTTAGTGATTTTGGGTTCTTGCTAAGAAGATTTAATAGCTTTATCTATTGGGTTTTGAGTTACTATAAAATGATATTTAAGAGTCTCTTTTTCTTATGAATCGGGTTTTAACAGATTGGAAACCAAATTTGCTAGTGTAGTTTGGCTTTTGTTTCAATTTTTATAACAGTCAATTTCAGTCTCGATATAGAGACCATAACTTTCGATATAGAGACCATAACTTTAAAGTTAACTGTTGGATCTTCACGATTTTGAAATATGTTTGAAGAAACCTAGTTTGGAATATCTTCATCAGAGAGATTGAGAAAAAAATGTCTAGTTTGAAAGTTATGAAGGAATGAGTACAGGTATATACGGAAGATCTCATGACTGAAATGTTTAAATGTTGAAGTGTGAAGATGTGTGTTTTGCCTCTAATAAATGATGAGAAGAGATTGATATTTGGAATATGCAGATTTGGGAGAACTTCTTGGACTCTCTTTTCATCAATTGGTATCAGAGCTTAGAAGATTCTAAGTGTTTAGAGGATAATCTACACCGAGCAGTGTTGGGTTTATTTTGGATTCTTGTTTTGAAGTTTATGGTTGCAGATTGGTGCCAGGTTTTCTCAGCTGCAAATGGGTGGATAGGAAGGTCTACCAGAGGGACCATGGGAGATGCTCTTGTGTGTTGCCAATAGACTAGGGAGAGAGGCATGAAGGGACTCCCAGGCGAGGGACAGGGGTGTGATGCAGCATGAATGAGTGGATTGTGCAATGGCAGAAGCACCATTGGAGGCGACCAGCATAAACTCCATGGATAGGAGTCATTGTTGAAAGAGATAGAGGAATCCATAGAGGCATTGATCAAGTAAAGACTAGGAGGCAAAGGATTTTTGTAGAATCTCACCAAAGTATTTCCATGGGACATGGAAAATTTTAAAGCTCAGGAGTATGGTGTAGGGGCACCAATAGAATAATTAATTTCACCACATTTTATGTGGAGTCCAATGTTTCCATTCTGAAAATATAAACTAAAACCCATTTCAACGTATATGTAAAGGTATGTAAAAGCACAATCTTGCTAAATTTATAATTTTGCACGATGTGCTAAATGTGTAATTAATTTGAATGGGCATTGGAACCTATCAAGAATATGAAGTCTTTGTAACCGCCCAAGAGAATTATAAAATGGACTCGAATGTAATAGAAGAGGGAATTATGGCAGTGAGTGAATAGAATATTTAAAGAAAGTAAAAAAATGGCTCTCTAGCTGCTACCAGAGAGCCATGCATTTGTAATCACATGATCATTAAGATAATAACAGATTGTTTGTATTGTCGATCTCTTAGTTTCTTTTGGATTTGTTATGATATGTTTAGTGATTTCGGGTTCTTGCTGAGAAGATTTAATAGCTTTATCTATTGGTTTTTGAGTTACTATAAAATGATATTAAAGAGTCTCCTTTTCTTATGAATCAAGTTTTAAGAGATTGGAAACCGAATTTGTTAGTGCAATTTGGCTTTTGTTTCGGTTTTTATAATAGTCAATTTTAGTCTCAATACAAAGACCATAACTTTAAAGTTAACCATTGGATCTTCACAATTTTGGCATATGTTTGAAGAAACCTAGTTTGGAATATCTTCACCGGAGCGATTGAGAAAAAAATGTCTTGTTCGAAAGTTATGAAGGAATGAGTATAGGTATATATGAAAGATCTCATGACTGAAATGTTTAAATGTTGAAGTGTGAAGATGTGTGTTTTGCCTCTAATAAATGATGAGAAGAGATTGATATTTGGAATATGTAGATTTGGGAGAACTTCTTGGACTTTCTCTGGATCAGAACTATTTACCAAGTGAAAGTAAGTTGAGAAATATTGAGGAAGTGAATTGATTAATGATCAGAGGGTTTTATGAGCTTAGCATAGATCTAAATATTTGCAATTGAGTTGTATTTGAATCAGATCACTACTGTATCAGTTTAACCATTGATTCATAAAATCTCTTAACCAAGTGGACTTAACAGTCTTATTGTACTATCCTATGAAATTTGTTGAATGTAAAGTGTTATCTTGTTGACCCCATAGTGAATGCTAGTCAAAAGTTAATTATTAGTGATAAATCCTCTAACCAGGTCACACCTAACAATGTGCATTGTAACCTTTAACAGGGTTGGCTCTTTATCGAGCTTACTTCAGAAGAGTGAATTATTTTGGGTTATCAGTCCTAGTTGGTTTTCCCCTTAGCAGGGTTTCCACATTAAATCATTGTATTATGTGTTATTTGTTATGATTGTTTTGATATCATACTTTACATACTACATAGTTGATTTAGTCGGTAATCACATTTGGATAATTACTGGTAATCGATAAAGTGAATAGATAGGTTGATATTGTATGTTACTGAGCTTCATAATTTGTTGAAATTGTTTTATAAGGTACATCTTTGGGTATGGGACTGTGGGATAACTGACTTAACTGATTCGCCCCCCCTCTCAGTTATTCTAACATTCCAACTATATATAATGAGACTCAAAAAACAAGTATGACATGTCATGAAAGTAATCATCCTAATCAATTATAGTGGAAACATGATTTCCAATATCCTACTACCATGATCCATGATGAGAAACTAATGATGTAGGAACACTCAAAACTAGAGAAGAAGGTAGTGAAGAGGATTTGATATTAGTGAAAGGTGTAGGAACCAATAAGGAGGATAGAACTCAAATTTTAAATAACCAAGTTGTATCTCCTTATGCATGTTTAAGGTATTGGTGTCATCTATACTCGAACCATCATCAAAGTAGGTGTAACCAAATGAAGAAAATGGATACAATCTAGTATCATGATTGGCATGACCAAGGAAATGAAGTCTCCACTATGAAAATTTCATATGATCACATAATGGGTTGTGAACTCGATATTTTACCTCTGACACTATATCTAATCTTATAATTAGGAAGGGGATTGGTAGATAGTGAAGGTGTTAGGATAATATTGTCTCAACATTTCAGTTACATAAGGTTACTATTTGTAGTAAGTGTTATTTATAGTAATTTTACATTTAAGCACAAATTGGTCCAAAATTTTCCCTAAAGTTATGAATTGTCTAAATAAGCACATTGATAAATTTGTATTGCAAGATCATATACAAATTTAAAGATGTTAAAATTTTCATTTTTGAAAGTTTCAAAGTCATTTTTCAATGCCTTATATATTCTGATAGGTCAAAAGTGGTTGCAACTAGTGTAGAAGTTATAAATTGATAGAAATATTTACAATCTTTTTGACACTTCAAATACTTCATCAATCAAAATCTTGGATCAAAAGTTATGGCATCTAAAAGCTGGGTCTCCTGAAATGGATAATATAAAAATGTGTTGGACATATAAATGAGTTGTAACAGGGAGTAACATGTCTTGGTGTGTGTTTTGACACATCATATGGAATCTTGGGTTGGAGATGAGACGAATACTACTTTTTTGATTGGTTTTAGCTCATGGTTTTATAATACTATTTGATGACTTAATGTATTGTGTCTCCTATATATTAGGTGCATGAGATGGAGGTTGAGTGTAAGAGTCTTATAGTTGTTGAGTTACCTCCATATCTCTAGTTGGTGATACTCTTGTGAGAAGCTTTCTCTACAATTATATTATAATTTTTTTTTAATTTCTAAATAATAAATTGGGTAGCTTTTAGAGTGTTTGGTTTTTATTCCAAAAGTATTTTCTCCATGTAAATCATTGTGTTGTGGAATGCATGCTATTTATGTTAAGTTTATATAATTTTTGTAAAGATCTAAATTTTTTTTTCATAACCCTCCTCTTAAGGTTAGTGTAGGAAGTTGCTATGATACATAAACTTCATTAAATAAGGTACATAAATTACTTCATTGAATATTCCTTCATCAATTACAATAGATACTTTTCCAATATCCGATTTATAGGTGTTATTTGTGATCAATTTGGTGGGAATCAACTTGTATCAATTGTAGAAAAAAGTTTCCTCGATGCAAACATGGGGTGAAATTCCATGGAATAAAGAAGCCACTCATGTGATGTGCCTTTTACAAAAGAAAGAGCAACATACCCATATTCATCAATTTGTTTGAATTTGTGGATTATAGGAAATTGAATGTGATGTTGATGAAGAATATTCCTCAATTTATCATTTTCCTTCTTAAAACATTGGTTGTCATCATACCCTATTTTATTAAAACAAGTACATGTGAGTCTCTCCCTAGAATTTATTCTTTTTTATGAGGGAAATGAATTCTCTAATTTTGGTCTCTTAGCTTGATCCTTAGTTTGTTTCTTACAATAAGTACATGTGGGTCTTTCCGTAGAATTTCTTCCTTTTGATGAGGGATATGAATTCTCTAATTTTGGTCTCTTAACTTGATCCTTAATTTGTTCGATAAACTAATTCTTGAATTTTTGAAGAAGTGATAGTATCCATAGATATTAATTTAGATTGTTCTTGTATAAGTCTATCACAAAGTTGTTAAAATGAAATAATTACATATGTTGTTCCAAGAGAGTATATTTTAGAGTAAAAGGAAGAAGAAAACATCTAATAACCTAGACTTTTGAGCTTTGATAAGATCATGAATGCACACTCTTTGTCTTGACTTTTTAAATTTTACCATAGTTTTTAAGTCTAGAAAGAAGAGACTTAAACCAAAAAAATAAATATTCAATAGAGGGGAAGGCATCAAAAGGAAATGATGTCAATTTCACATCCAAATATAGTATTTTGGACTCATCCATTGTACCAAAAAGAATATTAAAATTACCCCACATTTTCTTAGGAGTAGTACAACTAGCAATGTGAAATAGAAAATTATCGTAAAAAATAAGACCTATGATACCTATATTGCCTCATTTATCTTGTTCAAATAAGTAAATTGTTCAAAACTTCTATTGAACTTTAGCGGTTCACACTCTACCATTTATCAAGATTGATGAAGTTGTACTTTGAGTTTCCATGTGTGATAATTTTGTGGATTAACAAATCAGTGTAAGGATCCATGATGCACACTTAACAAGGCACATGATTTGTGCCTTACAATACCCCCTTTATTCAAAATTAGGTAACTCTAAAAAATTTGGCACTTTCTAATTTAGTTCTCTTTACAATATAAATAGGCCCAATAGATGATAAAAATATGAACTTTCGTAAAAAAGTGTCACTCAATTCCAAGCCACTGATCAAAAGTTATTAGAAAATCATATTTTCATAAAGTAGACCTATTTAAATTACACCAACTTTGAAGGATTAGAAACAACTCTTAAAAATAAGCAACCCTAACCATATAGCCACTTGTTGGAGGAAACGTCTATCTAATTATCAAAATCTCTAATCTTACCAAGGAGGGATTTTTTTAACTCTCCTTAATAAAATTCAAGTTTATAATATCTGGATAGATGTTGGGCTTGTTCAAATCAAGACACAAAGATCTTTCCAATGTCTATTCACACTCGAAAAAACACCTATTCATTTGCAAGTTATGCAAAAATACAAATGCTAGTTATTCAAAAAAAATAACCACTCATTGCAAAGCACTTATAGGGTATGACTAAGGAGGTGCTTTATACATATGAATTTACCACTAATGAAATTGTGATAATAAAATCAAATGCCAATATGAGAATTTTAACATGTGGATGGGATAGAGGTAAGTGCTAAATTATAAGGCACCAAAAGTGGAGATTATTGAGCAGATGTGGGAGAGTGAACTACCACATTAACTGTTAGAGTATTATTTCCTTTTACTCTAGTTGCTTAAGCGTCTCTTAGGTGCATTATTAATTAATTCTTAATTAATAATGTGCAACCTAGTATTTCCCTTTTAGGGTTTCATTCACCTTTTTAAGGTTGAACTTTGTAATTGTTTTTTTTAATTCAGTTGATAATTTTGCTCTCACATTTTGAGTGAACATCTGAGTTCTGCTTTTTCATCTTTGTGCTTCTACATTGTATCAGGTTCTTGCATGTAGGTGTATTCGGGGTCTGTGGATTTGCATGTTTGTCAAATCCTACATGGTATCAGAGCCGCCCTGTTGCTGCCTGATCAAAGGTTTTTGAAGCCACGATTCGAAAATGACAGCCACAGCTTGTTTCTGGGGTTTTCTGTCACTTTGAAGGAGGCACGATCTTCTGGAGCAGATTGAGCAGAAACGGACTCCGCCATTGCGTTCAGAAGGTCCGGGAGAGTCGAAATCATATAAAACTCGACTCAGTTTGGCCCCCGTGACCACAGGAAAAAAAAATTTGCCCTACCAGGGCCGTACGGCTCGAAAATCGAGAAAAATTCTTGAAAAATGCAAAAAAAAAGGTTTTTTTCTTTAAAAAATGGCGCGCCTCCTGCAGCGGCTGCCGGGCAGTGCACCGCCAGCGCGCCCCCACCGCGCCGCCGCGGCCAGCCACCGCCCGGCCGCCACCCGCGCTCCGCCCGAGCGCCACCGCAACCGGTGGAGCCGCTTTCCGGCCACCGGCCCGCCACCCGCGGCAGACGCAGGTGACGTCATCTGACGTCATCTGCCGGATTTTTTTTCCGGCAACTTTTCAAAATTTTTCGGCAGCTTTAAACTTTTCCAGGATGACGTCATGCTGACATCAGCGACAGGCCCGTGACGGTCATACGGCCGTCAACTTTTTTGCCGTCCCTGGTTTTTTCCAGAGAGCTTGCATTTTGGGGGTACTTGGGCTTTTTTGCTCCTACAGGGCTCATACGGAATCAAAAATCAACATATGATATATCGTCGGAAAGGTCTTTCCGAGACGGACGCAATGATGCTAGTTTGGTTTGATGATTCAGCCATTTGAGTTCTCTTTTTTAGCGTCAAAGTCAAGGCTTCATTTTCCCTCCTACTCTGCATCCGGCATTCCAGGTTTTTTCTCTAGTTTTTTTGTACTTTCAGTGGTTGATTACTTGCTGTACGGGGGTTAGAATCCTACTTTGTGGGGGGGTGCATTTCCTTTCTGTAATTTACTTCAGAACAGACCCTTCTACTTCTATCTTCTTCTTCTCTCAATGTCGGATCCCTCTGTGGCCCGGCTAACACCGCACAATTACCACACATGGAAAGCACACATGACCAGGCTGCTCATGTCACGTGGCTTATGGTCATGTCTGGATGAACACCAACCTATCCTGCAACGTCCCTTTGAGGTTCTTCAGCACAGGAACAAAATGGATGAAGCCATGGGTTTGATTGCACTGAACATCTCTGACAGTCTCTTATTTCACCTGGAAGGTTTGACCACTCCTAGGGCTATTTGGAGCAAGTTTTCAACCTTGTTTGGTACAGTCAACAAATTCCGGAAGCTTCAGATTGATGCAGAGTTGACCTCTTTGACTCCTTCTGATTTCCCCACTATAGAGGACTTCTTGATGAAGTTCAAATCTTTGCGTACAGTTTTGCAGGGATGTGGAAAAATCAAGACAGATGATGAGTGTATCTATTTGATACTCTCAAAGTTGCGAGGACAGTACCAGATCTTTTCTTCCACTTTCTACTCCACCATGGATGCTTTGGGTACCAGACATGTTATGCCCTCTTTTGAGAATTTCTGTGACAGGTTGACTCGTGAGCAGTCCAAGATCACTCAGATGGATTCACTTGCAGGTTCACAGTCACAGGCATTGCTTGCCAAGTCATCTCAGGACACACAGAAGCCGAAGCTGAAGCAGATATCTGACTCCTCCTCTCAGCACTCTACTGACACACCATCTTCTTCTAAGAAGGAGAATCAGAAGACTCAGATCCCCACATGTTCCTATTGTCAGAAGAGGAACCATGATGAGTCACAGTGTTTTCAGAAGAGATGTGATGGTTATGAGAAACAGATTGCAGATTTGCAAGCTCTCCTTCAGAAGAGCACTATTTCCTCTCCATCCTCTTCCACCTCACAGGGGTCTGCTTTTCAGTCTTCTGCATCTTCTTCGACATTTGGACAGGATTTTGGACAGGGTCATGCATTACGGGCATCTGTTGCATCCCCTTTACAGGTCCCTTGGATAATGGATTCCGGTGCTTCTCACCATATGGCATCTTCTCAGGAGTTGTTTTCTTCTTTTGAGACTTCTCCTATTCCTCATATTCTCATGGGGAATAACACTGTACAGACAGTCTGTGGGACAGGTTCAGTCAGCATTCAGGATGGCACATTCAATGATGTATTGTATGTTCCATCTCTCTCTGCAAACCTTCTCTCCATTTATCAGATTACTCGCAGTGGGTCAGGGAAGACAGTTGAGTTCACGGCCGATTCAGCCTTCATCAGGGATAGTGTGACAGGAGGCATTATTGCTACAGGGACAGTTGATCATTCCTCCCGTCTCTACATCTTTTCTCATTTTGGTCCACCATCTCCATTGTCGGAGCTCAGCTCTCCTCTTTCACGAGAGCATCATGTGGTGCAGTCAGGTAGCTTGAACCTCTATGTTGTTCCTGAGACCCGTGTTGTGACTGCTACACCACATCCTGAGGAGTACTTTTCTCTTCAGCCGGATTCTTCTTCAGCACTGCTTGATCCTCCAGCTCCATTCATCGAGCCACCAGGTGCAGTTGTTGAGGATTCTTCAGAGGACACTCATCTCCTCTCTCATGACAGTGTCAGCACACCTGTCATACCACTTGCATTGGGGATTCCCTTTCAGGATCCTCGTGTCTTCACATTTGAGCATCAGCTCGGCCTTCCAGTGACACCTCATCCTTCGAGGTCACCTCTTCAGCACCCACTGACCTTCACTCCTCTGCATTGGAGTCACAGTGGTTTGCTCATTGCTCCACGGGTTCTTTCATTCTGGGGGGCTTTGGAGCATCGACCCTCTCTCTCGGGGGGGGGTTAGCAGCACGCATTGTACTACTGGCTTTGAGAGAGTCTCTTGAAGTCATGCCTTTTGTCTTTGCTTGCTTTTATATCTCTTTTTGGAGAGGGGTTTTTCCCACTGGGTTTTCTCCTTTGTCTCCGGTTTACAGAGATTTCCTTGTACTGGGTACCTGATCAGGCCTTGTTGCCGGGACCCATTTCTTGCTTTCTTAGTCTTGCTAGGTCTGCTTTCTCCCTGCGTTCAGCTTAAGGGGGGGTGTTAGAGTATTATTTCCTTTTACTCTAGTTGCTTAAGCGTCTCTTAGGTGCATTATTAATTAATTCTTAATTAATAATGTGCAACCTAGTATTTCCCTTTTAGGGTTTCATTCACCTTTTTAAGGTTGAACTTTGTAATTGTTTTTTTTAATTCAGTTGATAATTTTGCTCTCACATTTTGAGTGAACATCTGAGTTCTGCTTTTTCATCTTTGTGCTTCTACTTTGTATCAGGTTCTTGCATGCAGGTGTATTCGGGGTCTGTGGATTTGCATGTTTGTCAAATCCTACATTAACAAGTCAAACAAAAATATTGTTTCTTTGGGCTCTAAAAATGTGGGATGGGTTCGAAATTTTCTTTTGGAAACTCGCTGATTTTTGGCATTACCTATTGGAAGACAAAGTCAAGAAAGAATCTAAGCTTGAGGTAATACAAAGACTTGAATAAAAAGATGTAAATCACTATTGTTGATGATATCATGCCTGACAGAAGACTTGTGAGAATACTGCAAACAATAAAATGGATGGACTTCTATTAAAGTAAATTTTGGGGGTTTTGATGGATTTGTTGCACGCTTTCAACAAATGAGGACACTTTTTGTTGAATGGTATTGCACAACTAATGAAATGTGAATGTGAAGCTAGATTTTTAAAAAAACTATAAAATTTCATGAGAAATGGGTATGTTGGTAATAGGCTATAACTATAGCACTAAGATGAATATCACTTACGCATAAGAGTATGATGCCTCTTTTGTTGTACGTAGAAAATACGAATGTTGATGGGATTATGTATACATTCAATTGACAACATATAATGAAGGAAAATATTATTGGAGTTTTGATTAAGAATACCAACCAAAACTAGAATAATAAACTAATCTTTTGAGAAGAAGTCAAAATTTCTTCCTTTAGATGTAAACACCCAAGACTGCAAACCTGCAGCTTTTGACAAAACCAAGCAATCATCCAAGCAGGCCAAATGAGTAAATTAGCAAATGAGTATAGGGTTGAAGGGCCTTTTGATAAATGTTTTTCAATTTTTACAAATTTCAGGTGCTTATACAACCAGAGAATCCAAATTAGTCTATCAATCAAGTTCTTTTTGTTATAATGTATGCAAAAGATCAATAATAATTATCTATTAAATTAAAACTAAGGCATAATTTATATTGGTGGAAAGCTAAATTTTTTCCTAATAAACCCTTTTCATTTCATCAAATTTAGATTAAAAAATCATCAACCATATGAGTGAAGTTTGAAAACCAAGAAAAACTTCTAAACATGTTTTTATTGTTGATTTTCCAAGTTTGACACGCTAAAGCCAAATCCCAAAGTAATGCTAAGGGAAATCCTAAGGCTATAGATTTTTTTTAGAAAATATAGGTACCTGTCGCAAACAGATATCCATTGTGAACATATATCTGTTACAAATGGATATCCATTGTGATGATTATATGTTGCGATAGATACCTATTTTTTCAAATACATGTTTTAATGAATATCCATTTTTGTGCACATTTTTCATTGTTTATAAGTTTCTTTGTTATAATTAATTAGTTATGTCAACTATATATTTTGATGATTAGTTTATTAGTCTATAATGTATAGTATAGTATAATATAATATATTATTATATATATCATAATATAATTAATGATATTAATATATAATGTCATATAGATATATATATATATATATGATATAATTTATGATATTAATATATAATATATATTAAATATTATATGCATGGTTAATATAACATTCAATATTATAAATACCTTCCTCTATTTCTCACACACACTCCCTCTCTCTACAAGTGTACATCTCCCTCTATCCCTCCTTCCTTACAACTATCTCTAGCCTTAGTCTCTCCTAAATGTTATCCTCTCCCACTATCCTACTCTACCTTGTGCTTTCTCTCTATCTCTCTAACCTTCCCTCTCTACTTAGATACTTATCTCCCGAGCATCCCTCTCTTTACCTCTATTTCACCTTATCCATTCCACCTTATCTACATCTCTCTCTCCTCTTCCCTCCATACTAGACTTCTTCTCAAGTTTTGGCCACCCTTCCTAGTTTTCCTTGAATCTTATTTATTTCTCACATTTTTCTACTCTCCACATAGTACAAACAATAAAGTCAATTATGTTACCTCTCTCCACCTATATCTCACTTTATCCCAGCCACCTTACCTACATGTCTATCTCTCCTCTACCCTTATACTTTATCAATTAGGTATCAGTCACCCTTTCTAGTTTGTATTGATCAATTCCTATATCTCCCTCTCTCTCAAGTCTTAGTCACTCTTTTTGAATTTTTCTTGTTGACTCCTCTCTCTCTCTCTCTCTAGCATTTATTTCAAATTTCAACAATGAGAGAGATGGTCTATGACTTCTGAAACAAATTGTATATTTGTTTCATGCAACACATTCCTCTACCATTTATTTCAAATTTTAACAATGAGAGAGATGGTCATATTGTGTTCCAAGATGCAAGTGGTCAAGGGTGGGAGGCATAGTTAAATAGTACAAATAATAGGCTAGAAATTTGACATTTTCTCATTTCAGAAGCACATGGAAATATACTCTCTCTCTCTCTTATAATATAGTAAAATATATAAATATAAATTATATAATGTATATAATATGTATATATATTATATATTATTAATAATAAAAAGTATTTATAAGGTTACTTTAATTTATTGTCTATCTTTTAAAAGTAGTAAACAAATATCCCTTCTAATTTTTTTCTTACACAAACCAAAATAGGCCAAGGTAAAGCCTTTAACACCCTTTATATCCATAACAGATGTCCATTTTGTGGACCACAAAAATAGGAATAAAGGATTGTATCGAGCATTCCAATGGTCCCTACATTCTCTCTACCATTGAGAAGCTTAAGCTTTCTATCTAATATTGACAAAATCCAACTTTTTGTGCATTATTTTACACAAAACTCAAGCTATCAATCATTTTTGTGCATCTTTTGCAAGTATAATGAGGAATGACAATCATCGTAAATGAAAAAGAAAGAAAATCTAACAAATTAAAGCTTATAGAGAAAGACCTAGGACGAAAATAAAAGGTATATAAAATATTCATCAAGGTGCTCAAGAATCTTCTCCACCTATAAATGTTATTTCAAGTGAGGATGAAATCGAATATGAAAATTTGGATCATGATATTGAAATTAAAAATGAAGATGCTGAAAATGATATTGGAAATGTTGAGATTGAAAATGAATTGAGATTGATAATAAAAATGCTGATAACATTGAACGTTACATATCACTAAATTACATGAGGAGAGAAGAACTTTATGTAGAAGAAAGAGACATTTCAAAACCAAGACATTCAAGAACTCCAGAATCGTTGCTTGAATTTGATTTGTTCTCACATCTATATTCGTTAGAGGCTAATGTGGTGTTGATCAATGCCTTTGAGGATCTATTATAAGAGGTTTGAAGTAACAAACTTCTTTATCTCTAAGTCAAACCATTTTATCAGTTTCACAAGATTGAAAGACATGAAAGTCAAGCAACATGGAATGCTTAGTTGTTGTAGTACCAATCAACGATTGACACACTCCTTGGTTTTTTACTTGATAAAATGTTATGGGGTGTATCTTTACAAAAGATGAATTTATGTATTACATGCAATTCAAATATTTTGGCATGCAAATTTACATGTAATGCTCACATTAGGTGTAAAAATTAACTTAGAATAAAAGAGAATATTATTTGGAGTATATGATAATGGCATGATTCTATCCAAAGGAAAAAATCATATGTTATTTATTCAAAGATGAAGATAATGGAAGTTTATTTTGACCATTAGGGACTACTATAGGCTAATAGAGGATTGGATTTATTTTTAAATAATTTCATTTGTAAAATAATTCAATTAAAAAACTTGAATAATATATGTTAGGACAAGGTGAAAGTAAATGTCAATCAAGAAGGTGAAAGAGTGTAAGCAATTTTCTCATCTATAATAAACAATAGAATACTTCTACAAATTATGAACTTGGGAAATATTGTATATTGACAAATAACTATTGCATAATAAAAACTTACCTATAAAAAAGATGTCATTAAAACCTTCCAATATTATTCATAAATATCAATTTTACTATCTCATTCTTAAATATCAATTTTACTATCTCATATTTCAAATAAAATAGTCCTTTTATCTACTTAAAAAATATTATAGCATGGTCTTATTCAAAGGTGAATTATTTTTATTTTTTTAGTAACAAAAAAAAACTGTTTGCTATTAATAGTTGGTATTTGTAAAAAATAATTTATAAAATAATGAATGTCAAACCTTGTAAAAAGTCTATTAAAAATATTTTTAAAAAAAGACTCCTCTAAATATTATAAATCTCTTAGACATTATTATGATATATGAGAATATTTAGTTAGAATATTATTCCCTCACTATTTGGAATGGAACCCTTCATTATTTTGTTAGGTATAATGGTGATGGAAGAGCCCACCCAAAAACACGATGTAGTTGTTGCCTTCATAATATTTGGATGAAGAATTTTTATGGGGGTGGACAAGGCGGATAAGTTAGAATATCTATAAATTAAAGATTTTATTCTCCCCTTGTTTAAAAAATTGATTATTTATAAATGAATAAATAATTTTGTGGTTTTCCACCCCAATAATGTAGCTGAATAATGAATTATGGTATTGTTGAGTTTCTAATGGATTAGAGAAGAGGTCAAAACTTTACTAAAGTTATAATTTTATATAAGGTTGATTTTATATTTTATATAATTAATTTATAAATTATAAATTTTGTTTATTTTTGAAGATATTTACTATGTATTCATTTATTATTCTATGCATAGTTATAAATCTTATGTATTAAAGAGAAAAATCATTTTAGAAACATTTTGATTGGAACATTTAAAGGTGACTAATCTTGTATCAAATCATAATGTGATTGACAAGTGTTCTCTTGATAATTTCCATGAGCATAAAGTTAGTTTATAAGATTACTCTTATGATCCAATAATCTTCTTAAGATGTTACTAAATATTACATAGTGAAAATGAAAAAACAAAGCAATAATCAATACCAACAAATAAGGAACAATGCTCTTCATTTATCATCAAGTTGGCATGCAAATGCAATTTACAAATTTTTAATAGACATGCCTCATTACTAAGGGCATAAGCCTTATTCCTGATCTTTACTATCAGACACATTGGCTATTCTCATTACCAACATCCCCCCCCTAAATAATAACTACTACCCTACTTATTTACAAGATCGCCAACTACAAGTTGACCTATTCGATCAACAATCTCCAAGATAAAGAGAAACATATTACAACATATACATTAGGACCTAAATCTATAAGAACACCCCCAAATAGATAGATCATGACATGAAAACATGCAAGGAGGTTGGCCACATGTATAAGAACATAAAATGATGTGCCATGCAGCTTTGCACAATGTGAATCTCCATCACAAGCCAAATCTCTCCAACCTGACCATTAGAATAGGAAAGCAATATAGGACCAGACTTATCGTAAAATAAATTCATCTAGAAACATCAAATCGAGATGTGAAGCTAGGCATAAGATCTCCATGATGTATAAATCACAACATAAGGATCACATAAGATAACGAGCCAATTGGAACAATTGCTACCTAAAACATGGAAAACTACCCAACTGGAACCGAACAATAAAAAAATGAAGAAATCTTTTTGGGTGGTGCAAGATTGCCAATGACCCAAGGACGCTCCTACATCAGACACCCTACATGAATAGAAGATGTTCCATAAGAGGAAATTATGAACATATGACATGATTCAAGACATAAATCCCATGCTCATTCTTAACCCACATGTCCTCATCTGAAAAGGTACATTTTACAAATGGTTGCGCTAACTATCCAAATACTTAAACTAGTAGTATACCATCCATCATCAGGTATTTCTCTACCTACAACCACTACTCCGATTACCCAATTTACACCAATTTATTTTTCTTTTATCACTCCCACAATCAATAATTAATGTCGATTTCCTTTTCTGTTGCTCATCTGATAACACTTTTGTAACCTGCTACTGCAACACTATCTTGTCTTGATTAGCCTTCAACTCCACTATTTTAGGTTCATTCATAAAATGCTTCAGCAACTGGACAACCTCAGAAATCCTCTCAGCCACCTACTGCAAATCCATCACCTTCTGATTCGAAGTAGTTTGATCTCCTAAGGTGTAAGTCCTCATTACACTCAAACTCTCAGCCTTCCTTCCCTCCTTCAAAGGAATTAAAGTGAACTTCCTACCATTCTTCATTATAGAAAACATTCCTTTGGAAATCATGAATAGCTCCAACATCATACTACCAAGGTCTTCCAAGAAAAATATGACAAGCACTCATGTTAACCACATCACATAATACTTCATTGTGGTATGGTCCAATGTTGAACTTAACCCAACACTTCTCTTTAATCTCCACCATATGGTCATCTTGAAACTAACTTATCCCATATGGAAAAGGGTGTTTAAGTCTCCTCGATCCAAGCTTCTTTATCATCTCCTCTGATACAAGGTTTTCAGTACTACCATTGTCCATTATCACCTTGCAATATTTATTTTCTTATTTACAAACTATTCAGAACAACTTCCTTCTCTGAACAGGTTCAAATTCCTTCTTACTCAATTTTAATCTTTGGAACATAAAACATTCTCCCATCTTATGTGCAACCTCCCTTTCAACAGGTTTATCATCAACTTACTCCTCATGTGCCACCAAGTTTTTTTTTCCCTTACCTTTCCTAGAATTTTTAGAACATTGGAAAACCCTATGACCAACATTCCCACACTTGAAACATGTACCTTTGAAACCACTATTGTTACTACTCCTTCCAAGAATCTTCTGATAAGGTTCCCCTTCAACAACAAGCTTTTCTTTTCCCTTATCGCCAACTAATTTATCCCTTCCCTTAGGGTTTCCTTGTCTTCTCTTCAACTTGTCTTCTACCTTCAGGGCATATTGATAAGAATATTTAATGGCCCTAATCCTCGGCATACTCAACTCATCTTGAATGTTAAGTCTCATACCATTGATATATCTAGCCACCTTCTCTTTAGATGAGTCTCGGTGTCTAGATCTGATTTGCATCTCGTAAATCTCCTCGGTGTACTCCTTAAAAGTCAAATCCTTATTTTCCTCAAATTTTGTAGTTTCTTAAACAACTCCAATTCATAATCCTCTCATATGAACTTGGCGTTAAGTATAAAAATATAACTCTCCACCTAGTGATCTTAGGTTCACCATTATCTTCCCTATCTTTCTATAATTCCTTCCACCATAAGGCAACATGACCCTTCAACTTATTATGTGCTAACCTAACCCTCTATGGATCCTTAATATCTTCAAGCTCAAAGTAATCTTCGAATTCACTAATCTAATATATCTAATCCTCAGGATGTAAAGAACTATCAAAATAAGAAACATCCAATCTATGAATCTTACCCATTTGAGCCATAGCTCTCAGTAATCTTTCTTCATGAATCATCTTTAGGGATCTTAACCTCACTTATCTCAAGATCTTCATATTCATCTTCAGTTTCAAGGTTCCTTATGACCCCAGTAAAATCATTTTGGATCTTAGTCCTCATCTCATTCCTAAATTCCTCCATCATTTCCTCTAACCTTGTAGGGTTCATTCTTCTAGGTGGCATTCTTGCAAACTTAAGGAATCACTTTCTGAATTTCCCTAGCTTCAAAAATTTGATCACCAATGTTGATTTCCCTAACACAATCAAGAAATATACCAACACCCACAATCAAACTCAAGCAATCTACCTGTACATAAAATCACCAACTTGTCTCTCAACCAATCCTCCAACTCTTTTTGCGGCTCCCTTCATACAACCCTCTATAATTGTAGGTTAGATCTAACTTCTGCCATCCCAAAACCAGTAGCTTAAGGGTTTGCAATCTCTGGGATTCAATCTGATAAATCATATTGTTGAATCTCATTATGTCATGTCCAATAAGAAACAAATCCTATTCCTGACTACCTTGTGCAAGCCACTAGTTGATGTAGGTTAGATCCTTGGTTCTACTACCCCACAAATAATGAATCTACAAATTCAGAAGCTCAAGAACTTGGATCTGCAACCTTAGGAAACATAGTTGTGCTCTGATACCACTTGATGCAGTCAAGGGAGGAGAAATACCCAATGGAGATTTCCAACATTGTAGCTAGAGATTACATAGTGGAAATGAAAAAACAAATAAATTATCAACACCCACAAATAAGGAACAATGCTCTTCATTTATCATTAAGTTGGCCTGCAAATGTAATTTACAAATTTTCAATAGACATGCATCATTACTAAGGACATAAGCCTTAGTATCTATTTGCACTATCAGATACATTGTCTATCCTCATTACCAAATTCCCCCCTAAACAAGTACTACTACCCTACTTATAAACAAAATCACTAACCACAAGTCAGCCTATTTGATCAACAATCTCCAAGATAAAGGAAATGTATTACAACATATATAGGTCAAGACCTAAATCCATAAGAAAACCCCCAAATAGATAGATCATGACATGTAAACATGCAAGGAGGTTGGCCATAGGTATAAGAACATATAATGATGCACCATGAAGCTTCATACAATGTGAATCTCCATTGCAAGATGAATCTCATCAACTTGACTATTAGAACAGGAAAGCAATATAGGAAAGAATTTATCATAAGATAACTTCATCTAGAAACATTAGATCAAGATGTGAAGCTAGACATAGGATCTCCATTATGTCTAAATCACAACATAAGGATCGCATAAAATAATGAGCCAACTGGAACGATCGCTACCTAAAACACATAAAATTGCCCAATTGAAACTGAACAACAAACAAATTGAAGAAACATTTTTGGGTGATGCAAGATTTCCAACAACCTAAGGATGCTTTTGAATCACACGTACACAAGGTGGAATCACATTTCCACCAAAGGTGGATCATCTTCCATTATGCAATGAAGTATGTGCAACATGTGAAGGATGATAATGTGATATGTGCACTAAAGGTGGATCTCACACATAAAGTGGAATGTGATAACAACTATCACCACCTAAAGTGGAATTTCTCCTACACCATGTGCTAATATAGGTGCAAACTCTTAGGTGTCTCATATAAAAACTACTATATAACGTTTTATCCTAAGTAAGCTTAATTAAAGTGTAATTAAGAATATTTAATTACACCAACAATAAATATACTCTTACTATTGCTCCTAAGACTAACCATGTTTCCAAGAAGAGTAATATGAAGATTAAATAGTTTGATGATAAAATTCCCCCAAATAATTTTGTAAAAATTCACCCTACCTTAGAGGGTAATATTCTAGTTCTATTAAGGAAGGCCCTAAAAATAAGAATGGTTCATCTAGTCATGGTAATTTTAAACTTTCCCTATTGGAGGAAATTTTCCTTATTACTCTTAAAATATGAAAGCCTCTCATTTTAACAAGATTGACATTGGGTAAAAGAAGATTTTTTTTAATAAAATTCCTAGTATTATTGGGTATGAGGAGGTGATTGTTAATTTATCAAATGTTGAAGGGGAGATACGGGGTTATGATCAAGAGTTGGGATAATGTAGCTTGAAGTCTTTTGGGGCTAGGTATGCTAAGTTGGCTAAATCTTGTACTACTATTAACCTGAAAGAGGTAAAAGGTAAGAATGTTGTGGTTGAAAGTGAAGAGGATTTTCTCTTGTAGACACCTAAAATTGTCCATGTGCATTCTAATATTAATTTTTATTAATATTTTCTCTTAACATTATAGTTGATTTTTATTAATTAACTATATTGTTATATTTTTCTATTTATTTCATTAAATTTAATTTAATTAAATAAATTTATTTTCCCTTTGTATTTAATTTTTATTTAAATACTATAATATATTAAATTAAATTTAATATATTATCCCTCCGTTTCCCTTTATAAAATAATTTTTATTTATTTTATTCCTCCACTAGCCTAAAGTTATTCTAAACCATGATTAAATTAAATTTATTTTAATTTAACCCATTTTCCTTTTTTTCTAATCTTACACGTTTCTAATATTCCTCTGATCTTAATTAAAAGTGGGATTACCTCTAATCATGTGCACGATCACCTTTTCCAAGGTAGCCACCTCTCCATCTTTTTTCTCCACCAATCATTTATAAACTTATCTTTCCCTCTAAAAGTGAAGTTTGACTTTTGCATCTGTTGCCTCTCAAACCCTAACTAACAACATTTTGTCTCTTAATCCTAGCCACTCATTTCTTTTGTTTCTTTATCTTAGCCACTCCTCTTTTGTCTCTTAATCTTGGTCATTCATTCTTTTGCCTCTTAATCTCCTCCATCCAATCCTATGCAATTTCTATAAAAGAAGACATCTTTCATTTGTAGGCTAATCTTGTAAGGATAATCATCAAGCATTCTAGAGCACTTGAGCACATAGCATTCTAGCATTTTTTTTTAAACATTTCAATTTCTTAGCATAATTGTTGTACTTTCAATCTTAGCTATGATTTCAATTCTTGCATGGTAGAATAGTTTTAATTTTATAGTTCGGTTGGAATCTTGCATTTTCATTCTTAGCTAGCTTGCATTGTATTTCTTATTAAAAAAAATCAAAAAATATCTTGCATCATCTTTCTTGTGCACTATCTTCTTCATAGATCTTGCACTTGCACATCATCCTAAGATTTGGGGCAAGTTCCTCATACTTGTTTCCAAAACCCTCATTTTGCATCTTATAGTCTTTGCATTAGATTGCATTCTATTGTGTTGGGAGACCATATCCATAATAATCTTGAAGAGCAAATCAAACAAGGTTATTGAGTGACCTTGTTTTAGTTCATTGAGGTTGTAGTGAAAGTTACTTATTTTGTTGCATTTGAAATGACTAACATCTAATGTGATTTTGTTTGGTGTTTTAATGTTTTTCATTTGCAACAAATAGGTACATATTTTTACTACATACATCTCCCTCAACATGTGTAGGTGATGTTTAAGGAGGATTGATCTCAAGATGAAAATGAGGAGAATATGTAGGATTCTCAAGAAGAGAATGATGAAGAAGATAAGAATGATAAGAAGAAAGAGAGTAATAAAGTAATTAATTAAGAAGAAGGTGATGATGAAGGAGATGATCAAGGGGATGATGAAGAAAGAAAGTAATAACTAATTGTTTCATTGGGTAAGGAAGTAGAAGTGGTTGCTAAAGGAGATAAAATTGAAGGTAGTATGTTTGATAAGGACTCATTCTACTTTTTTAGAGTCCAAATAGTTGATCTACAAGTGAGAATGAAGGATATGGAGAGCAATATGGCTATAAATTGTTTCTTTGATAAAATGAAGGGAATGAAATTTCCCTTTAGAGAATTATCTATGTTACTATGGGAATTACAAAAAACACAATGATGGGTATAATACAAGGCCAATCATTAGCTTTAAAAATAGAGGAAGAAGTAAGGTAATAAAAGTCAAAGGGTCAGAGACAACAAAAAGGATAAAAGTATTTAGGAAAAATAAGAGTGGGAGGAGTCAACTAACTCCTTAGTTGATGATTGGAACCTCATCAAGTGAGGTTGTTTCTAGCTCCTAGGTGTTGTTTCTTTTTTTTCTTTTTTTATTAGGCTTCTTTTTCTATTTGTCAGTTTTTGACAAGCTTGTTTACCTATTTTCTTTGGTGTTTTGAAGGTACAAATGCTTCTCCTTTGGTTATCCTTAACATGTTTAAGTTGTTTATGTACTGAAATTATGATCCATAAGGGCCCTTTCCTTGCCTATTTGATTAAAAAAATGTTTATAGATTAAGTATGTATAGTTCAATGTGGTATGCAAATAAATGATCCTCACATTGTTTAACATCATTCATGAAAGGAGATAATTCATTCAAGGCATGTGCATTTATGGACAAATGATTATCATGACATGCAATAAATATATAACCACTAGCTATATTAATGTTATGCATAGATGAATTAAATGATAGATTATTGCTCAATATATTTTTATCATCCTCACAAGACATATGATCATCATGAAATGTATGGATAAATAAATTAAGCATCTATAATAATATATAGTTTTCACTAATTAATTTGATGAATTAGATGAAAGGTATTACATGACAAAATAATATCTATATAGAAAATACATGCATATTCTTAGCATAAAAAACACAAGTATATTAAAGATGGATGTGTCATATGATATGCAAGATAAGAACTTGTCAAAATCTTAAATACATGCATATAAATAAAAAAAATAAACAAACAAATCCTAAGAAAGTTCCATAATGATAGAATTTCCTAGGCTGAGAGAATGAGAATACAAAAAATATATTTGTGGATATATGTACCCTCATGAAAAGACAAGTAAAAATGATGAACATAAACCTTAGAAAATTTATGTTATTTTAAATTAAAAAATATACTTTTTATTAAAACAATAGAGGAAGGATATATTGTGTAAGATTGACCAAGTTTATTAAAATGTAAAGGAAAATAACACTTTCCTTATGTGTAATCTGGGCTAGTCCAATAATATGCATACATGTAAGCAACAATGAATCTAGTTCAATTAATGAAAATAATAGGCATGTATACTTTGAAATAATGAATGTTAAAGTATGGAAAGTAAATGCAATAAATGAAATTAATTACCGATATGCTCAAGGAAGACAAATAGCTTTATCCAATAATTATGTTAGGATATCTCTGAAACATATATGTGATGTGATGTTTTATGGATTGACTTGGGAACAAAAAGTTATGTCTACACTTTGGTGGATTAATTTTGCATACTAGGGTCAACTTCCTACACATAGAAATGTCCTACATCTTTGGAAATGTTGTGATAACATGTACGCTTCTACTTGTAGATTCACCTTATTTGCCTTCAGTATCTATCTTTTCTTACATCTAAATTTGATTGTATTTAAAAATACCTTTCAAGGATTACTATTATGTCTCAAAGAGACATGTTTATCTAGGTCAGCCCCAAAAAATGTGCAATTTGTATTGAAGATCAAAGAAACATATATTAGCTTTGTGAATTCTTCTATGATGCATATGCAAACTTTATATTCATTTTAAAGCACTATAATGAAATGTTTTCTTCCTTAGATGCATATGATATACAAATAATGCTTGAAGGATGATGGCATTTCAAAATGAACATCTTTAAATACAAACACATAATAGTAAATCACATAAGTATTGCGTTAGCTTTAGGTAGGTAAGGAATAGGAGGAAGTTGACCAAAATTTGTTTTTGAATTTCAAACAATTGAGGGTCGGCTCCTTGCCCATAGAAACGACCCAAAATATTAATGGACTTAGAAACATGTGAATAATAGATGGTTAAGAAAAATTTTGAGAAAAAAATATAGTTAATGCATTATTTGGAGGAATGTATTGGAATGTGTGCATGAATGGATAAGACAAGGGATAAATGGTAAACAAATGAATAAATAATATACTACGAAGAATCCAATTTATACAAGATTAGGCCAGTAATCAATATATAAAAATATCATCTCAAAACAAACATAAAACTAAATAAAAAATGACATAAATATGTGAATTTCACCATTGTAAATATAAGTCAACTTACTCAAATAAAACTCATTATCCATTTTCCATTCATTCTCACAAAGAAGGATGTTGACATTATGAAATGAATGTCTTCAAGTACAAACATATAGTAATAAATCATGAGCTTCTATTAAGTCAAACTTTAGGTAGGTAAGGAATAGGGGGAAGTTCACCAAAGTTTGAATTTTAAATTAAGAAGTTTGAGGGTCAATTCAAATGCTCATGGAAATGGCCCAAAATACAAATGGTCTCAAATTAAGGTGAATAATAGATGTCTAGAGATAATTGTGTGAACAAATATAGATGTATTTCATGATTTAAAGGAATATATTAGAATATGTGCATGTATGGATAAGACGAGAAATAAATACTTAAACAAATAGATAAATATCATACTACAAATAGTCCAATTTATTCAAAATTATGCTTATCAATATATAAAATATCATGTCCGAAATAAACATAAAACTAAATAAAAAATACATAAATGTCATTATCTATTTTCCATCCTCTCCCACAAAATTTCTTCTCTTAAAAAACCAAAAAGTGGAAAAATCTAACTTCACCATGGATTAAACTCAAGTTAAAATCTACCAAATGAGGAGTTGACCAATACACTTATTATAATCTAAGTTATGTTATAGGGCTCAGCATGGTCGGTTGGTTGAAAGAGAAGTTTGGTTGAACATATCATTATCCCTTCTATTCCAAGAAAACCAAAGCAGTTATACCTCATACACTCAATGCCAATCAATTTGGCTCTAGGCAGGGATAACATAATATCATATGTACATCCAACTATAAACAATGTTCCTCCAAAAAGTGGTGGGGTTTAGTGATGCAGAATTAGCAATTTAAATTTCATAACGTGAAGCAAAGTTGATGTGGGCAATGATAGTGGTGAAACTCATTGCATGAATGAATGAACCCACTTGAATTGATTTGGGGGTTTCAGTCTTCCTGCCAGTTTAAGCTTCCTTCTGTTCAAAAACCTTTATATATACAAACCGAGACTTGTCTTGAACAGAGGATCATGGGGTGATCACAGTGATGACAGAGGAGTCAGAGCCAAGAACAGTTTGGCATTGAATTCAAGTGCAATTGGCAGAAAATTAAGTGAGAAATGGGTCGGAGAAAGAGTAGAAACACCCATGATTTCTTCCTGTTGAATGTGGCGGGAATTGCAAGAGAATCTGCAGCAATTCTTGTGCAGAATTTGTCTGTGTTGACGGCAATTGCAGTGCTGTTGGTATCTCCTGTTTCTGCCGCAATTCTTGTCTGCCGCGCCCTCTTTTCCCACACTTATATTGCCCACAAATTGGCACTACAAATCATGAGTTTTGCTGGGGCAGCCGGATTCCCCAATTGGCGCCATACCCATGTCATATATCACAAGATTTCTGAGACATTGATTTCATTCTTGTTCTGTTTTCCTGTTGTCATCACATTTTCATTGCTTGCTAGGGCAGCAGTGGCACACACAGTGGCTTCTATCTATGCAGGGGACAAAAGGGTTTCATGGAAGAAGCTCATTCAAGCAATACCCAGGTTGTGGAAAGGCCTGGTGGTGACTTATACATTGGGGGGTGTACTGATAATTGGGGTAAATGCTCTGATTCTGGTGTTAATGTCTTCATTTCTGAAATTGGTGTGTGTTTTAGGGTTTGGTTTTAAATGGGAATTTGGGGCTCTTTTGGGAGGAGGGATTGTTTATTCCATTGTTTTTGCCCATGTCATGATTGTCTGCAATTTGGCCACAATTGTGTGTGTAATGGATGAGTGCAATTATGGGATTCAAGCTGTGTTTAAGGCCCTGTTTTTGATAGGAGGGAAGACCAGGATTGCTCTGGTTATGGCAGTGATTGTAAACTTGAGTTGGGCATTTGTGGAGAGGTTGTTTGTGTATGGTGTGATGAGAGGCAGTGGTGGAAACATGAGATGGGAAGCCCCTCTGCTGGTTTTGATGTATTCCATGGTGGCTGTAATTGACACTGTGATGACCTCTGTGTTTTATTACACCTGCAAGTCATCTCGTCTAGAGGATGTTTGCCTAAATGATCTCTGCTCTTCAAATTCATGGCAAAATAGATTATCTTGCAGTTCTGAGCAACATGATGTCAAGAACAAAAGATCTGTAGAGGCCTGTTTTGTTTAATTCATGAAAATTAAAATTGAAAGATGAAGCTCTGATTCAACTGAGACATCTAATCAGGTGGGATATACACTTTCTTCTTGGTGTGATTGTGCATCTAAATTCAAGGTAAGGCTCAACTGAAGACTCTGACAGACCTTCCATGTTATACTGATGTGAGTTTTCAAAAGAAAAAAAATCAGATTGATAAGTACGGACTGTTGTCCTTTGTAAAGGCCTTTATATAAACAGGGAGTCCCGGAGTGGATGGTGTGTAAATGGTCACAAAAGAAATGGCCGCCTGTTAAACAAGCACATAATTAGCTTCTAGCTTCTTTGTTTTGTGTTGTGCAGTGTAATTTATAGAGCCTACTTGCAGTTAAAATGGTTGGAGTTTCAATGGGAACCACTAAAGCCTCATCTTACCAAACTTTTAAACTAAATTTTAGTATTTTTATAATACATATTTTTTATTCATAAGTGGAAAATTTTAACTGAACTAGATATGGTAAGGTAATTGTTTTTTAGATTAGGGTTTTTTTTTTTTGGGGGGGGGGGGGGGTAGGGTATAGAGTTTATTCAAATGTGTTTGTTTGTTAGATTTATTTTGTAAAATTTGAATTTTAAATGTTATGAATTTTGTGTATATCTTTTATAAATATTTTGAATTGTGTTTATTGATCTATTATCATAATGAGGATTTGATATGTTCATGAGAAATATTTGTATAGTTGAATTCAAAAGAACTTTCAACTAATTTCGTGGGTCAAATAAAATGTTTTTCTAATATTGCACTTAAAGATTGTTTTGTCTATAGATGTTCTCTTTACTAAAAAATTAGGGGATTGGATTATTTTGCCTCGTAAAAGACTCATAATTTTCTCTAGGTCTTTGTGGTTTGTGAGGATCACAAATGCTAAGCTCTTTTCTTTTGAGAGATATTTGATCTTTGTAGACATTCCACCAAAAGCCTTACTTTCACAATACTCTATACTTGGAAGATTACTTTTTTAATTGGCTTGATTGTTTTTTTTTTTAAAGGATAGAAAGCAACCTTATAAGCATATAAGGTGCTTATAGATGTGATGAGATATGTAAGGCTTAGGGATGTTCATGTGAGGAGGCTTAATTTTGTTTGGCTATGATATTATTTGGAATCGAATCCCTCAAAATAGGAGCTTCTACATTTTAGCATTTCATATTTAAATAGGTCTTTTTTTTATGCACAAAATATGGAAGATAAAGTTATTGTATTATCACCAACTTTCTTAAATGTTAATGTTTAAAAATTTAAGTTGAGCTACACTACAAAATTCATGAGACCAACAATTTTAAAATTTTCTTAAAAATTGTCAAAAGCTTTAACTCTATTTTTTAGAAAGCTCCTTCCATTAGACCCTCCCTTAAAGAATACAATTTATTCTTACATACTTTTTCTTTAGTACATATCTTTTTAATTGTACTTCTTTGTTCCTATTCCTTATTTTACATTGTACTTTTATTCACCCTCAAACTAGAATATTTTATAAATATTGATATATAATCACTATCACATGACTCAATGCTCTATCATTTTCATACAACCTTTTGACATTATGGGTTAGAATTTAAGTGAACTTTGATATCAAATGCTTCAATTTTTAGACTTACCCAACAAATGGGGGAATTATAAACTCATTTTGTCTTATTCAAATAGGACAAGACAAATATAAATAATTGTGTGCTAGTAAATGAAGGATGACTATAAATTGTAAATGGAACTTAAAACAAAACTAACTAAAATAACAATAAAGGTAAGAAGAGTGTTTACAAAATTTATTTTTTAATTGAAAATTATTTATTTGTTTAAGAAAAATAATATAATTTTAATTTAAAAAAATAGATGACATGGATGTAATTAGAAGGCAAAAGATAAATTTCACAACACACATGTAGTTTAAACAAGATCAATCAAGGTAGATTTTTTTTTTAAAAAGAGGTTCAAATGGTGTACTGAATTCTGTGCAATTGAAGATAAATTTACACCTTGCAATATTTCATTATAAGAGTCCTTTTAGTGAGTGCCAGAAAATGAAGTGAACTTTAAAATCTATCATCCTAATTGATTAAAATTAATCAAAGTCTTGCTATATTAACACTTTGAATATTAGCAATAGTTACTTGGTAGAAATGATTTGGCTAAAAATCCTAGATTTTTTTTCAAATCCTAGTTCAAGTGAGAATGGAAGCTAATAGCTTAGGGGGTGTATGCGACCTCCCTAACTTTTTTTTTTTTTACAAGACCTTAGCTAGAATGTTGGTAGGTGGGTCTTGAAAATGCTCACATGTGGTTAACTTCGATGGTGTTTCTATTAATTCTAAAGTTAAAGGCTTGCACGAAGCTTGCATGTTTTTAGAAGCCTCTAATGGCATTACTCTTACTTTACTAGATTCAAAGTATATTTGATTATTTCAAAGATGGAGAATGTACATTGATCTTATTAGGAAATGAGCCTCTAGGAAACAAAATCTCAAAGGTTATTTTCTACTTAGTGCTTTACTTCTATTCATGTTTTCCCTTCAATAATATCACCTTAAGATTAGGTTATTATGAGAGGACCTTTGGTAAAAATATTCTTTCAATTTATATATGGAAGCCATGATCTAACCCAAAAGATGATTTGATGTTGGCTTCCTCTATTTGGGCTCATCTTCCTAGTCTACCTTTGGAATTTTGAGTCAGGAGTTTTTTATATATAGATTGCTAATTATTTTGGATATTTCCTCACATTAGATTTAATCACAAAGAAGAGAAAAGAGCTAATTTTTGCTCAAATTTTTATGTGTTAAATTTAATAAGGTTTTTCCTACTTAATGAGTTCAACCCATTCTTTATGAGAATGCAAAGTTATTTTGTCAAAAATGTTCTTGAGTAGGTGACCTAATAAATGAGTACACTGATTAAACCTTAAAAAATGATGAAAGTCTTAAAGAAAAAATAAAATTATGGATGAGAAACTTTCCCCAAAAGGTTAGGCAAGTATCCTTTTGAAAGGGAGTTATGTAAACTTCTATATTTATCATTTTATGTGCTAATAAAGAATAACGATAACAAGTTTGCTTCATTTGTAGAAATTGGAGTTGTTGGTTTTTAAATATTAATACCTCACCTTAATGTTGATAAAAATATAGAAACCTTTCTTCAACAACCAATGGTTGATGTAGATAAATACTAGACAAACACAATTGACTTGTTACACAATGAGATATAGAGTGTTAATTTGTAGAAAAATGTTTGTGACACCAATTATATTGAAATATTTATTCTAGATGGAACTGATGTTAATAAACCATTTAGTATAATCAAGGTAGATAGTAGCACTCACCCATTGCAATTTAATGAAAAATATCCTAAGAACAAGAAAGTGCAACAAAAAAATAAAGTAAATAACTTGAAAGCATGTAAATGTATCAACAAAACAAAGTTTGGAGAAGAAATATATTTTATCTAGTTAGCATGATATCAAAACATATTATCATTTCAAAGGAGGCACAAAATGTGACAAGGAGGCACAAAATGTGACATGGAGGCACAAAATGTTGATTGTTTGATGAATTTAGCAAGCAAAGGGAAGGATCATTCTATGAAGAATCTTTAAAAAATAGTAGATGTTGGGGTTGATTAGAAACAAGAGGTCATCTTAGAAACAAGATCTATAAAAATCACTAAAGAAATAGCAGGTGGAAGACAACAAATACTAGATTTTTCTACCTCCAAGAAGATTCACAAATGTAGATTTTTCTTTGAACATGAGAAGCTCAATAACCCTCATAAATAATTTTTATCCAAAATTTCTATTTTTGAAAATTATTTAGATTTCAACTCCATTTAGGAAGTTAAGAATTTAAAAGTATCACCACCAAGATCTTGTGAAGCTCCAAACTAAAAGACTACCATGCAAACTAGGAGTAGTATGAATGGGTTACATCTCATTAAATATATATTTTTATATGTAATGTAATAGTGTATGATAGAAGAGAGGAGAGAAGAGAGAAAGGAATGCATGTAATGTATATGAGATAATGATAATATAAGGAGATGTAAGGATAAAACAAAGGTGGAAAGGATTGCATAAATTTTCATGAATAATATTTAATAATACAAATATATCAAAGTTCCATATATAATGTGTTATGACTTATAAGTGTTCTATATTCCGTTATTTATTACCTTGTTAAGGTACAATTTGGATAAACTCCTTGTTCCCTATATATAACAAAATATGGGGTGTAAATACAACATACAAAAACTACTTGGTTCTATGTTCCCCCTTATTTTTGCTAACATTAATTCCATTGTCAATACTCTAATTAGGTTTATAAAGGACAACATGGATATACTCAAAATTTAAAAAACATTTGATCAAATAGAAAAATTTGAAAATGGGATGGAATTTTTTTTATAAACTATGACACTATCTCCTTCATGTCTACTTCGTGAGAGTGGGTTAGCCACTAAGGGGATGGAAAATGAAAAAGTGGGGATCTTTGAATAAAGTCCTTGAAAGGATGTGATTGATAAAAATAAGATATCAAATAACTAACATAGGAAAAGATAAAGGAGTAATGCAATCCTAACTCAAAAAAACCCATGGAAAAATGAGATAATAAGAGTTCAAAAGAGATTACAAAGAATCAAACTAACAAGGAAATTAAACACGAAAATTCCAAATGGTAAAGAACAAAGATATAGATAGAATATTGAGATGGAATAAATACACATAAAAGATTGGAGAATTGGAGAAAATATGAGTGAATGCACCAATGAGGATTTTTTTGAGCATTTTAGGGTGGGTTTTGATAAGAAGAAAAAGAAACTAGAGAAGGTTAATGGAAGAATCCAAAAAACTTGAATTCAAAAAGGGAAAAAGTAGGACAAATAATAATAATTTTGTAGAAGAGCATTGATGATTATGAAAGATCTAAATTTTTTGTTGTTAGGATACTATAGGAGCATGAAGGCTCTATCCCTACCACAACTCTCAAAAAATTTGACAATCATACTAGATCTATAAAAAATAACAATCATGTTAGATGATAGATTCCTTGAATTTTTAAGACTTTAAAGAAATTTACATCCATTCAAGTGGAATACTTGAAGGAATTAATTGATAAGCACATAAATAATGTAGGATTTGAGCAACACAAATCCATAGAAACCCGAAGATCACCTGCATACAAAAACCTGTCATAAGAAGTCAAGAGAAGAAGAGGGAAAGGGTTTGACTCAGAAGATGAAGAAGAAAATATCCTCAAATAACTGAATGAATAATAGTGTACAATGGATCATCCATATAAATGAGATCAAAGGCCTTGAAAAGGAAAACCTAAAAAGCAGAAGTGCATGTAATAATCAGTTAAACTATTACAAGACTAATGCATGCAAAAAACAACTGATGCATAACTAGTGCATGAGTCAACTAAAGCAAACTGATGCATAACTAGTGCATGAGTTGACTAAAGCAAAGAGTTGATATCTTAAGAAGGGAGTAAACTATTAATAAAATTAATAATTTACTCTAACACCCCCCCTTAAGATGAGCAACGATGTAGCTACAAACAATGCAAGAAGAAAGAAAAGGAAACTATAATGCTGAAAGCAGAAATGGGTCTTGGCAACATGGCCTGATGAGGTACCTAGCACAAAAGAGAGTCTCTGAAAAGCGGAGAAATAGAGAAAACCACATGGGAAAAACTCTACTCCAAAAGGAGACCAAGAATGTTCCAGAAAATAGGAACAAAGAAAGAGCATGAAGCATCTCTGAAGCATGAAGCTGTAAACACTGTCAGAAGTAACTACTGGAACCCCCACTGAAATAGTGTATGACCAAGTAGAGAAGACAAAGTCTGAAGAGCTGATCAATCGAAGAGGTGACCTCCAAAATTAGGAATAAACGAGTGTCTATATAGTAGATGAACCATCTCACCGAAATGCATAGGTGCCTAGCCACTGCATCTGCCTAGTACATAGGAATAAAAATTGAATACGTAGATCACTCAACCGAACCAAGGAAGCAATAGAGCCAACAAATGAACCCCCCCATAATGCTGAACAGGGAGAGGGGTGACAGGAACACTAAAATGCAATGCCAGAAACATCTACAAGAAGAAGAATCAGGAACACCTACAGTGCAACAGAAGTACAAGCACAGGATAAAGGGCGGTGTCACAGACACACAACATGGGCTAATGTCATGGAAGAAACACTCACTTGACAAAGGTGGATGAGCACAAAAGGAAAAACATCATAACCCCCCATGGCACTTTATAACGGAGTGTGAGTACAAACAAACACAAGGTGCTCGAAATCCCAGATATGCAGAAGTAGGCACTTTATCTTAATGCGTTTATAGAAACAAAAATGCTACAAAAGAGAAGCATACAATGCTCAAAAGAAAATCAAAGGAGTCTGAACCAAAAGAACAACCTAAGATGAGTCATCCCTCAAAGGGAAGAGATCCCAGGACCTGAAACAACCAAGATATCCACTAGACTGCAAAAAAGAAAGAATGTGAATAAAATAAACCTAGAGTAGAATTTGGAAAAATAAATCATAGCACTGAAAATCTCTCTGAACAAGCTTTCCAATGATATATCGCTTTCCAAAAATGAAGTCCGGATGTGCAAGATAGAGCTCCCGGAGTGCAAACCTGAAGATCTGGCTTTGACAGAGAAAAACACCATCAAAAAAATAAAATTAGAAAATATAACCTCTACATATGAAAATAGCTCGGAATCAGCTTTCCAACGATATCTCATTTGCCAAATTTTGACACCGTATGCTCAAGATATGAGCTAAAAACCAACAACTACGCTGGAGGGCCCAAAGAAGGTGTCTGCAAGGATCTGAGGATGGGTGACGTCAGAAAAAGGACACAAAACCCCATAAAACTATCAGATCTAATAAAATCTTAGAAAGAGCTTTCTGACAATATCTTGTTTGCCAAAAATGGAGTCCGGATGCAAGAGAAACAGATCCCAGAATGCAGGAGGTCTGAAATGCCACTATCACAGAAAACATCTGACTTTGACAGCAAAAAAGAGCATCAAAATGGAAAAATCACAAAACCATACCAGCAAATTTGGATCGGGCTCGGAACTAGCTTTCCGACGATATATTGCATGCCCAATTATGATCTCATATGCTCAAGATATCGCAAAAAAATGCCCAATTACCCCTAAAAATAGAGCCCTGAAAAAAACATGCAAGTTTTTTAAAAAATTAAAAATGCATACCTGCTGACGTCAGCAGGGGGCCTGGGGGCTGAATCACTAAGCCCCTAGTCACATGGGGGACCAGGGGGTTGGCGCTAGGTGCTGGGGGCCAAGGGCTGGTCCCCCATAGGACCAGCAGTCCGGCGGAGGCGGGGCCGCAGGTGGGCGGTGGGCGGTGGGCCACGGGCAGCGGGAGTGGTGGAGGTCGCAGGCAGTGGGCGATGGGCGATGGGCCGCGGTGGCGCGATGCTGGCAGAGGCCGCTGAGGTGGGCGGTGCATGCGGAGCTGAGTGGTGCGCATTTGGCGCGGGCCGCTGGGCGGCGTGGGGGTGGCTGCCAGGCGACGCCCCCAAAAAATAATATATATTATTTTTTTTTTAAAGATCACCGTACTACGTGCATTGGAGTGTGTGCTAGGGCCGTACAACCCTAGTACGCTAAATTTTTTTGCCTCCGATGGCAACTTGTCAGAATTGGACAAGTTTTTTATGCTTTTTGACTATCTCAAGCCTTCCGGATGCAACCGTGAGGTCCGTTTGGGCCAGAAGTGTGCCAAAAAATACTGATCACCTCGGGATCTGTGCTGAGGTTGATTGCAAAAAAATTTTCTCACAGATTCCAACTGTGTCCAAATTGGACAAATTTTATATGGATCTTGGGGTTCTTGGATGCTCTAAACCCAACCATGAGGTCTGTTTGAAGCCAAGATGACTAGAAAATAAGGTCCCCCCAGATTCAATAAAAAACCCAAAAAAACCATCATCTGATCTTTGACTCCTTCAAACACGAACAAGCTGTAGCAGATTAGGCTCTGATACCATGTAGGATCTGAGCAACACAAATCCACAGAAACCTGAAGATCACCTACATACAAAAACCTGTCACAAGAAGTCAAGAGAAGAAGAGGGCAAGGGTTTGACTCAGAAGATGAAGAAGAAAATATCCTCAAATAACTGAATGAATAATAGTGTATAATGGATCATCCATATAAAGGAGATCAAAGGCCTTGAAAAGGAAAACCTAAAAAGCAGAAGTGCATGTAATAATCAGTTAAACTATTACAAGACTAATGCATGCAAAAAACAACAGATGCATAACTAGTGCATGAGTCAACTAAAGCAAACTGATGCATAACTAGTGCATGAGTTGACTAAAGCAAAGAGTTGATATCTTAAGAAGGGAGTAAAATATTAATAAAATTAATAATTTACTCTAACAAATAAATTAAGAAAAGAATAAATAAAGAAGGGAATTAAGCCATGTTTAACTTAGAGGAAAAGTTATGTTCACTAACTAGTGGAATGCAATTAACAAATAAGAAAAAAAAATGGTGGTATGAGGAGTCACAACCCCCAGACCATGATCTATCCCCTATGTCATATAATACTAAGAGGATATTAGTTAAGGAAGTATTTCATAAATAATAAGCAATAAACAAGAGGATAAGGTAGTAGATTGCAAACAATGATGGTATAAGAGTACTTCAAGGTAAACTTGGCAAGAGACAAAGGTAGAGAACATAAGACCCCCTATAGTTAGAAGAAAAAATAAGGAAAACATAAATAACTAATTAATCTACAAGCCAAAACTAGAAAAGGATAATACCAACATAGATTCAACAATAAAACTACCAATATTTAGAAATGATGCATCAAAGGTTGTAGAACATATTTTCCTCTTGGAATCATTGTGAACAAGGAGGGATGTAGAAGAGGACTAAATCAAACTAGAAGACTGTGTGGCCTCTCTAAAGAAGGATACATTGGACTGCTAAAAAAGGCTTATCCAAAGAATGAAAAAGGTTGAGAGGAGTGAAAAAAGGCTTCCTAGCTAACTTTGATACTTAGGATATCCCAATAGCGAGTGCAAAAAAGATAAGAGAATTAGTTCAAAAGGAAGATGAATCAATAAAGGCATATGACAAGGGGTTCAATGAAATGTGCTAAAATTAGAAGAATTGCTAACTAAGAATAAAAAGATCGAATGGATTTTTTTTGGATTGCGAAAGGACATTAGAGTAGTATAGACAATATGCTGACAAGAAACAAAGAATAAACTGTGATAGTTTTATAGGCATGCACGGAAAATATGGAAGTGTAACTTACCAATGGGGATATTTTCTATATATTATTTGAACTAACTTCCAGAACTAACCTCTTCCAAGATAGTCCCTTCTTTGTGCCTTAATGTACAACCTTTTCTCTACATAAGTAATCCTTGTAGCTTCAAGCTCACACACCCACTTTTTTATATTCTGTAATCATAAGGAAAAACTTCCTTATATACAAGTTACATACATAATTCCTAGGTTGGCCAATTATAGGACCTCTCCTATAATAAAACATTACATAGACCCATGCAAGGATACACACGACATCCTTAATAATATTAAAATAATTAAAAATCATAAAATAGTCGGCCACAACATTAATCCATATTTGATTAATCAAGAACACACTACCACTCCTAGGTCGACTTCCAAATGAATCTTCATTGGAGTACATGCCATATATGATGTCACCAATTACACAAGTACTCTGCGATCACACAATAGACTCTCCCATGTGTCTTCTAACATTCCTTAAGTTCGCAAGGCTTAATCCAATTCTGTACTGAAGATATGCTTCACATACTGAGACCAACTCTATGAGTTTCCCAGTTACTGGCCCTATAACTAGTCTTTTCCAATTCATCCATAACTTGAGAAAACAAGCATATAAACATATGTGAACATAACCACATGTAGTAAACTTGAACTTCTACCCAAGTCTCAACTCGTAGGAGCTAAGTCATCGTACATTATTCGTACAATTCTCTGTAACTTGTCTATCCAGTCTATCTGCAACTTTTGGATTCCCTTACTGAAACATATGTTGACATCAATGACAAAAAAATGAATTCTAACAATTTCAACAGTATTTCCAACAATCTCCCCCTTTGGCATTGATGGAAACATATGAGAAAAACCATCAATCCATAAATATCCTCTACACAGCTCCCCCTAAACCAGTAAGGATTTTTCACCAATATCTCTCCCCCTTTGACATCAATGGCAAAAGGCATCTTTACAGACATCCTTTTCTCCCTGCATTGCTAGGTGTAACTTTTTAAAATCTTCAAGACCTTCAACTACTAGGTGCAAGATCACCTTGATCTGATCAGCTATGCTCAAACCATTACTCCCCCTGAAGAGTAAACCTATGCATCAAGTCCAAAAATGATATATCTCTGAATGCTAATGGACTCATGCACTACAACATTTCCTTAATTACCTTCAGGTGGGGTTATAACACCAAGCTTACCTCTAAGATATTCAAAGGTATCTTTGTGATGCAGTGCAAGGATGAGAGAATCCCCAAAGGAGATGTCCAAGCCCCCAGCTAAACAACCACATAATGGAATCCAACAACAAAACAAGATCTGCAACAATCTGAATCTTGTATTCATGAAATAACTGATTACATGCAATGTGTCAGGCTGTAAAGCCTTCCTAGTTACGACCAATTACAAAGCAATTAATAGTCCTGCAAGATCCCTCAAGATCTAATTCAAACCCTAACCCTAGCTAGCCAGATCTATAAAAATAGGCTACAACAATCTGGTAGAAACATCCAACAAGATCTAAACTTGTGCTCGCAAGCAACCAAGCAATCTTCTTGTTCCTAAGCCTCAGCCACTAGCTATGCTCACCAAGTCACAGCTTCAAATTCCTAACTTTAATCTCTGCTCCTTTTCTCACTACCTCGCTACTTCAACAACTACCCCAAATCTTTCTTAAATACTACTTCTTCAGCCACAAGTCGGCCAGAAGAAAGAAATAACTCCTAAGCCCAAGTCAGCTCCTAAAACAAAAAATATTAAATGCAAAACAATTCATCTCTCAAATAGCCTTACAATTAAATAAGTCTCTATGTCGGTCTCCAGATCTACCTAGGATAATGCAACACAAGCTAACCACATTAAATACATCAAGTCAGCCTAAGAAATCTCCAAGAACTCCAGCCGGTAAGCCAGACTACCGAGCGACATAAAACTACTAAGAAAGCCAAGCATCATTGAACAAGCATTTCAATCAAGCACCACAAGCATCACTGAGCATAGGTTCTATCGAGCACTAGAAGTTTACCGAGTTCTTTCAATGACCGAGCCCTTCAATGACCGAGCTCCTCGGTCAACACTGTAATCAAGCAACATAGAGAGAAAAATACTCCAACATAACACACCAACATGTAGGATTGCCAACTTCCCAAGGATGCTCCTGTATCACTTTTTTCAGTGGTTTGGTGAAGATGTCTTCTATCTATTCCTTTGTGCTTACATATTCAAGATTCCCCTCTTTCTCTTTCACCTTATCCCTCAAAAAATGATACTTAATTGAAATATGCTTGGTTTTTTAGTGCATCACCAAGTTCTTTGAAATATTCATTGTACTTGTGTTATCACAATGTATGATAACTGGCTCGCCAAGGTTCACACTAATGTCTTCCAACATCTATTTCATCCAAACAATTTGTGTAAAATTAATTACAGCAGTGACATATTCTGATTCAACTGTTGACTAAGCTATACAATCTCACTTCTTTCTTAAACAAGAAACTAACCTCTTCCTAAGGAAAAAGGCTCCTCCACTTGTGCTCTTCTTGTCATCCACACTACATGCCCTATCTACATCAGTATATGTTTCTAATGAAAAGTATTTTGATCTATCATACCATAGGCCAAGATCAATTGTGCCCATTAGGTAACTGAATATCCTTTTGACTGTAGCAAGATGTGTTTCCTTTGGATCTTCCTTAAATCTAGCAACAATTCCAACTGCACTTGCAATATCAGGTCTAGTATGTGTTAGATACTAAAGACCTCCTATCATAGATCTGTATTCTATCTGAGGTACACCTTTTGTCTCATCTGAAGTAGACAACTTATTCCCTATTACCATGGGAGTTCCAACTGGTTTACTTTCATCCATACCAAATTTCTTCAGCATCTCCTTAAGATACTTCTTATGAGATATGAAAATCCCATTCTTGCTCTAATTTATTTGCAGTCCTAGGAAGAAATTTATCTCCCCTATCATGGACATCTCAAATTCACTCTTCATCTCTTTTGAAAACTTGTTACTCATAACATCATTACCTCCAAAGATAATGTCATAAAAAAAAACTTCTGCTATCAAAATACCTTCATCATTACATCTTAAGTATAAATTTCTATTTGCATTACCTCTTTTGAAACTAAGATGTAATAAATACCTATCCAATCTAGCATACCAAGCTCTAGATGCTTGTTTCAAACCATATAGTGCCTTCTTCAATATGAAAACCATTTATTCATTACCTGAAAGAGGAAAACCATCAGGTTTCTCAATGTAAACCTATTTTTATAAATCACCATTAAGAAATTTTGACTTGACATCCATCTGATACACCTTGAAATCCTTGTATGCAACATAGGCTAAGAGTAACCTAACTGCCTCCAACCTCGCAACTAGTGCAAAAGTTTCCTCAAAGTCAATTCCTTCTTGTTTTGAATATCCTTTGCATACAAATCTAGCCTTGTTTCTGGTTACAATACCATCTTCATTCATTTTATTTCTAAATACCCATTTTGTGCCAATCACATTCTTGTCTTTAGGTCTAGGAACCGATTCCCAAGTGTTGTTCTTTTATATCTGATCCAAGTAATCTTGCATTTCTTGGATCTACGATTCATCTCTGCATGCTTCACAAGTAGTCTTTGGTTCAACCTGCAAAATCAAACAGATTGCATCCCTAGTCTGCAACCTTGTTCTAGTGCCTTTACTTCTATCTCCAATGATCTGGTTCATTGGATGATTCTTTTGCACATATTTAGATGTCTTAGATACCTCTATCTTCTCATCTGTGTTGTTATTTAACATCAAAATCTCTTGCAATTGGTTATGATAAGTCTCCTATCATTGTTCTGTTAGGAATGAATGCTAAATGTTTGGCAGCCATTCTATAGCAGTTGTTGCATTCATGACTATGATTGTCATTGATGTCAACACAGTGATTTATAAGAGACTTGTAGAGAAGCATACAGAGTTTGGATTAGCGCACATGGGTTATCGCAGTTGGAGCTATGTGATGTTTAGGATATACTCATTGATATGTTATATGTCTATGGTTAAGAGCACAGAAAGTAATTCATTTATTCATGGAAGTTATGAGCACTTTTGTGGAAGCAGTATTCAGGCAGTGTTCCTGAGTAGCGCTTTGTGGAAATCGGATGATATCTCCTAATCGGGATGGAATCTGGTTTTGTGTAGTTAAAGGGAAGTTGAAGACACATTGATAGTGATGTGGATGATAGTGCAAACTTTGAGGTCACACGAGTGAAGAATTATTGTAATTGGAAGCTGACAGTTTTGTGTAATTTTGATGTAGCATGTGGAAACTTTTATGTTGTAATTGTATGCCGACTCATTTGTAATTATTTGAGTGTGGTATAAAGGAAGGAATGTATTTCCTTGTTTTATTGTGGTTGTGTGTGATGTTGTAAGCATGAAGTGAAGAAAAGAGCTAAGTATGAAAGCGAATTTGTGAAGGAAGGCATGCGAGGTATAAAGATCTGAAATTGAGATCTGGTGTAACAGTGAGTGTGGTTTGGCACAGTTAGAGAAGAGGTAAAATATTATTCTTTTGAATAATACAAAGATTATTTAGACAGTGTGTTCAATGATCTTAACCTGAAGCTGTTTGGGCAGTGGGTCCTTCTGTCTTCCATAACTCTTAACAGGGTTAGAATCTTTTAACAGGGATTCAAAATCTCCTAACAGGGATTCATATGTACTGAATGTATTTCATAAGACTCCTAACAGATTCCATCCTTTCACAAGGAATATTCATATTAGTGCATCTTTTGTGGGCATCATTCCCACCGGGGTTTACTCTTTGATCAAGAGGTTCCCTAGTCAACATATCTTGTGTCATTGTGTTATTGTGTATGAATATCTTTCTATGGTTGGTAATTATATTGCTTACATGGTTTAATGTTGTTGAAGATGATAAAAGTTATAATTATCTAATAACTGATTCACCCCCCCCCTCTCAGTTATCTTGGTGGACTTTACTTTCTAACAATTGGTATCAAAGTGACAAGTCCTTGAAAAAGAAGTTTAACAGCTTAAGGAGATCCATGGTGAATTTCAGGAAAGAAAGCCCTAAGTTTGATGGAGTAAATTTTGATAGCTGGAAAGAAAAGATGAAGACACACCTACTATGTTTAGGACTAGGTTATTGGTTGATTACAAAGAATGATAAGACTATCATTGAAGAGGACAATCTTGAAACATGTATTGCTAATGAGAGAGATCTATTCATGTGTAACATACTTGCAAGAGAAGCACTTTTGACAACCCTTACGAAGAATGAGTACAGTTAGGTAAAATATTTGAAAAAATATCATGAAATTTGGAATGCTTTACACTCTACTTTTGAAGGTGATGAACATGCAAAAAGAGTTAGATTACATAATTGGATATGTGCATTTGAATATATAAGAATGTTGGAAGATGAATCTATTAGAAGCTATATTGGTAGAATGTCATAAATTATTACAGGTATAAAATCTTGTGGAGGAACAAAGATAGAGAATGAAGTGATATGGAAAATTCTGAGGACATTGACCCCTATATTTAAGTAGACAACATAGATGATTGAACAAGTTATACCTTGTACTACAAACTTTACAAGAGAGACTCTTCTTGGAAGATTGGAAGCAGCAGAAATGAACCTGAGATTATCAGGAGACTTACCTAGAATGGAGATAGCATTCAGTGCTCTTAGTGTTCGCCCTACTTTGTCAAGAAGCATTAGTGTGAGCGGAGATTATGTTGGCAGCAGTAGATCTAGAAATGAAGAAGACAAGAAGATTGAAGAAGGTATTGCCTTGCTTGTGAAAAGAGAACCAGACGGTAAGAAAATATTTAAATGTTGGACTTGTCAAGAATATGGTCATTTTGCATCTAAATGTCCTAATAGAGTTAAAAAGTACAGAAGCAATTTCAAACCTAGAAGATCTAAGGAATGTTATTATGCTAATGATGAAGATCTTGAAGCTAGTATAGAAAGAACTTTAAGTGAAAGTGATACTGAGAATAATGATGACATAGGATTTGTAGCAATTAAAGAAGAAAATCTTGAAACTGATGTTAAGGAAGAAAAAAGTTTTAGTTTCTCAAGTTGAAAAGAAAGTTGATTGGATTATAGACAGTGGTTGTTCACATCATATGATTGGAGACATGAAAAAGTTCATAAAGTTTAATGAATATGATGGAGGAGTTGTTAGAGTTGGAAACAATGCACCTTGTTTGATTAAAGGTATAGGATCTATTACTCTTGATGGAAAGACTAATACTGATGATGTTTATTTTGTGGATGGATTGAAACATAATCTTTTGAGTGTTGGATAGTTAGTTGATAAGGGATATCAAGTTTGGTTTATTGAGAAAACTTGTGCGATAAAGGATAAAGATGGAAATCTGATTGGAACTGGATCTAGAACCAGAGGTAATGTATTTTAGTTGAATCCTACTGAGATGACATGTTTGATTACTAAGATTGATGACAATTGGTTATGGCATAGAAGATTTTGTCATATAAACTTTGATAACATTGTGAAAGTAAGTACTACACTTGCAGTAAGAGATTTTCCTAAAATTATGAAGCCTACTAACATGATTTGCAAAGAATGTGTAATGGCTAAACAGAAGATAAGTTCTTTTCCCAGTAAGAAGTTTACATCTACAGAAAAGTTGGAGTTTGTTCATACATATTTGAGCAGTCCTACCAGGACTAGAGGATTCTATGGAGAAAGGTATTTTATGATTCTTGTTGATGATTTTACAAGAATGATGTGGATTGCATTTCTTAAAGAAAAATCTGAAGCATTTGATAAGTTTAAGATTGTTAAGAATAAAGTTGAGAATGAATCTGGAATGAAGATCAAATTTTTGAGATTTGATAGAGGTGGAGAATTTACTTCTAGAGAATTTAACACCTTTTGTGAAGAAAATGGCATTAAGAGACAGTATTCAGCCCCTAGAACACCTGAACAAAATGGCATTGCAGAAAGAAGAAATAGATCAGTGACTGAAGTAGCAAGAGCTATGTTGTTTGAGAATGATTTGGTGAAGATATTCTAGAGAGAAGCAGTGAACACAATAGTGTATACAATGAACAGAGTACAAATCAGAGTAGACACAGACAAGACACCTTATGAATTATGGTTTGGACATGCACCCTCGGTTAAGTATTTTAGAATTTTTGGAAGCAAATGTTATATAAAGAGAGATGATGATATTGGAAAGTTTGATCCTAGAAGTGATGAAGGTATATTTCTTCGATATTCTTTGAAAAGCAAAGCCTATAGATGTTACAATAAAAGAACTAAGACTATTGTTGAAAGCGCAAATGTTAAAGTTGATGAAAAGTTCAAAATTTAGGAAAGAATGCTTGATTATGAATCAGATGAAGAAGCTCTTCCTAAACCTAACACTGGATCTACTGAATTATTTTATGAAACTGACATTGATTTTTTGAATGAAAGCCACAGTGAAGTCATTGAAGAACCTACATCTGAAGTGAGATCTGAGACAATGACACCTAGCAAAAGTTTGTTAAGAAATCATCCTATTGGACAAATTATTGAAAGCATCAAAAGAGGAGTTCTAACTTGAAATAAGGTACAAGAACAGTTATGTTTGATTTCTCAAATTGAACCTAAGACTACTAATGAAGCTTGTGAAGATGAAAGTTGGACTAATGCTATGAAAGAAGAACTAGATCAGATTGAAAAGAACAAGACATGGGAATTGGTCCCTAGACCTAAAGACAAGAATGTTATTGGAACTAAATGGGTATTCAGAAACAAGATGAATGAACAAGGAGAAGTAGTAAGAAACAAAGCAAGATTGGTATGTAAGGGTTACTCACAGCAAGAAGGAATTGACTATGAAGAAACCTTTGCACATGTTGCAAGAATTGAAGCAGTAAGAATGTTTTTGGCTTATGCAGCTTACAAGAAATTCAAAGTATATCAGAGGGATGTGAAGACATCATTTCTGAATGGAGAATTGGAAGAAGAAGTCTACATTGAGTAGCCTGAAGGTTTTCCTTTGACTCAAGAAGGAGACATGGTATGTAAACTGAAGAAATCTTTATATGGACTTAAACAAGCACCTAGAACTTGGTATGCAAGATTGTATAAGTATTTGTTAAAATTGGGATTTACAAAAGGAACAACTGATAGCAATCTGTACACAAAAGAAATTGAAAATGGTTTGTTGGTTATAGTTATTTTTGTTGATGACATTATCTTTGGAGGAGAAGATGAAGCTAGTGACAAATTTGCTGATGAAATGAAGACTGAATTTGAAATGAGTATGATTGGTGAAATGAAATACTTTTTGGGATTACACATAACACAAAACAATGATGGTATCTTTGTAAGTTAGACAAAGTACCTGAATGACTTGTTGAAAAAATTTGAAATGGAGAATTGTAAACTAGTTGGAACACCCATGGTGACTAGACATAAGTTATCTAGCACAGATGAGACTCATGTAGTGGAACAAAAGAAATACAGATCTATGATTGGAGGATTGCATTATTTGACTCATACAAGACCTAATATAGCACATTCAATTGGAATTGTAGCAAGAATTCAAGCTGAACCTAGAGAATCACATTATGTAGCAGTAAAGAGGATACTGATATATTTAAGAGGCACAATGGACTATGGATTATGGTATGAAAAAATTGATGATTTTACCCTATGTGCTTATACAAATGCTGATTGGGGAGGCAATGTTGATGATAAGAAAAGCACCAGTGGTGGATCATTTTTCCTTGGAGGAAGATTGGTTTCTTTGCTAAGCAAGAAGCAGAATTGTATCTCACAAAGAATAGTAGAAGCAGAATATGTAGCAGCAACAAACAATTGTAACCAGATAATTTGGATGAAGCAAATGTTGAAGGATATTGGAATAAGTTTGTTGAACCTGTTGTCATACATTGTGACAACACTAGCACAGTTAGTATGTCTAAGATCCTATATTACATTCTAAGACAAAGCATATAGAGATTAAGTATCATGTTGTAAGAGAGAAAGTTGCTGAGAAAGAAGTCAGACTTGAGTACATAAGTACAAAGGAGCAGATAGCAGATATATTCACAAAGTCTTTGCCTAAGGATACATTTGAGTATCTGAGAGGTATGCTTGGGGTTATGCCCCAGCCTACTTTTGAAAAGTGATGCAGTTGGTTGCATCCATCCAGTAGTATATGAGCCTTATCTTTCTTCTGGACTGGATGTTGGTACTTCCTCTATGGGGGAGTATGTGTATCTGAGTTGAGTCATGAGGACTCTAGTGAATGTATTTTCTAAATAGTGTCTATTGACATTGGAGTTGTTGTTGACATAATGATGAAATTTCTGTCATTGATGTCAATGGGGGAGAATTATACATGAAAAACCATCTGAAACATTTGTTGGAGAGAACTGAATAGGAAAATGAAGCAAGATTTGATTGATGAAGAAGACTTGAAGCATTTTCAGTGCAACAGTATTGCAGTATTGGATTTCTGGAACATTGGATGTTTTTTCATCTATGTTTCCATCAATGCCAATGGGGGAGATTGTTAGGAATAAATGCTAAATGTTTGGCAGCCATTCTGTAGTAGTTGTTGTTGCATTCATGACTATGATTGTCATTGATGTCAACACAGTGATTTATCGGAGACTTGCAGAGAAGCAGACAGAGTTTGGATTAGCGCACATGGGTTATTGCAGTTGGAGCTATGCGATGTTTAGGATATACTCCTTGATATGTTATATGTATATGGTTAAGAGCACAGACAGTAATTCATTTATTCATGGAAGTTATGAGCACTTTTTTGGAAGCAGTATTCAGGCAGTGTTCCTGAGTAGCAGTTTGTGGAAATTGGATGATATCTCCTAATCAAGATGGAATCTGGTTTTGTGTAGTTAAAGGGAAGTTGAAGACACATTGATAGTGATGTGGATGGCAGTGCAAACTTTGAGGTCACATGGGTGAAGAATTATTGTAATTGGAAGCCGATGGTTTTGTGTAATTTTTGATGTAGCGTGTGGAAACTTTTATGTTGTAATTGTATGCCGACTCATTTGTAATTATTTGAGTGTGGTATAAAGGAAGGAATGTATTTCCTTGTTTTAGTGTGGTTGTGTGTGATGTTGTATGCATGAAGTGAAGAAAAGAGATAAGTATGAAAGCAAATTTGTGAAGGAAGACATGCAAGGTACATAGATCTGAAATTGAGATCTGGTGTAACAGTGAGTGCAGTTTGTAACAGTCAGAGAAGAGGTAACATATTATTATGTTGAGTAATAAAAAGATTATTTAGATAGTGTGTTTAGTGATCTTATGTACTGAATGTCTTCAAAATCTCCTAACAGGGATTCATATGTACTGAATGTATTCATAAGACTCCTAGCAGAGTCCATCCTTTCACAAGGAATATTCATATTAGTGCATCTTTTGTGGGCATCATTCCCACCGGGGTTTACCCTTTGATCAAGAGGTTCCCTAGTCAACATATCTTGTGTCATTGTGTTATTGTGTATGAATATCTTTCTATGGTTTGTAATTATATTGCTTACATGGTTTAATGTTGTTGAAGATGATAAAATTTATAATTATCTGATAATTGATTCACCCCCCCCCCTCTCAGTTATCTTGGTGGACTTTACTTTCTAACATGTTCCTCATTCTGACCTTGGTTTTGACTCTGATTCCTCTAATTTAGTCTATCTTCCCATTTTGGATTATGAGAATCAGTTTCACAAGATCTTTCCTGTACTTAAATTTTTTCACCAATCTCGACATTTGCACTTTCAATCATCTTCTTTGTTCTTGGATTATAGCATCTATAAGCCTTACTCTTTATATAATATCCAAGTAATATTCACTCATCACTCCTTTCATCAAATTTCCCTATTCTATCATCCCTCTTAATGTAACACTTGCTACCAAAATTTTTGAAGTACTTAACAGTAGGGGTATGACTAAACCATAGCTCATACGGTGTCTTACTAGTACCATCTTTGACTTGAACTCTATTTATTGTATAGAAAATAGTGTTAAATGGTTCTCTCCAATGCATGTGTGCAACTCTACCCTCAATCAACATAGTCCTCACAACATCAATAACTGATTTATTTCTTCTCTCAGCTACACCATTTTTTGTTGTGTCCTAGGTGGTGATGTCTGCCTCAATATGCTATGCTCTTTGCAGAAAGAATTAAATTAACCTGATATGAATTTTCCACCTTTGTCTGATCTCATACATTTGATTTTCAAACCTGTCTCTCTCTCTACTTTTGCTTTAAAAAACTTGAATATTTTAAAATCTTATGATTTCTCTCAAAGAAATCCTACCCACATCATTTTAGAATAATCATCAATAAATAGAATGAAATACCTATCAACAAAGTATGAGCTAGTATGAGTAGGTCCACATAGATCTGTATGATTTAGATCCAACTTATTTCTGGCTGAAAAAACTTTGCTAAGGAAGCTACTTCTTGACTGCTTTGCCATTGCACACTCTATGCATGTTGTATTTTTGGCTTCACAATCTTGGGTAGATCTTTGATCGCATTAATGTTACTTGCTTTTACAATATTATCAAAGTTCATGTGACAAAACCTTATGTGCCACAACCAACTATCATCAAATTTAGCAACAAAACAACTTACCTCAGTAGGGCTCAAATGAAATATATTACCTCTTGTCTTTGTACTAGATGCAATCAGATATCCTTCAACACTTCTAATTGTATAATATCCATCCTTGAATTGTAGATGATATCCCTTGTCTACCAATTGTCCAACACTTAATAGATTATGTTTCAATCCATCAACAAACAAAACATCATCAGTGTTAGTTTTACCATCAAAAGTAATAAATCCTTTTCCAATGATTGTCCTAGGAGTATTGTCACCAAGCTTGGCAACACCACCATCATACTTTCTTAACTCAACAAATTTCCCTTTATCACCATTCATGTGTTGTGAAAACCCATTGTTTATGATCCAGTTAGATTTCTTCTCAACATGATATACTAATGCCTTTTCTTTGCAAATAGGTACTTCCTCTTTTATTGCCACAAAACCAAGTATATCATTTACATCTCCATCATCGTCAGATGCACCATCACTAACATAGTAGCATTCCTTATCCTTCATATATTTACCATACTTAGGTTTATGCTTAGGAATTCTAGTTTGGCATCTAGAAGAAAAATGACCAACCTTATTGTAGTTAAAGCACTTTAAAGGCAATTTTCCTTGACCTTTTCTTTATCTTCTTGCGATCATGGCTGGGATCTTTTAATCCACACTATTTCCCAATTCTTCAATTTTCTCCCATTGCTCAACACAATCTCTCAATTCTTTGTTGTATTTGCTTGACCTACTAGAACTTGCAAGACTAGTTCCTGCATTTCTATCTGTATGCATTGTTGCCTTAAATGTTGTCTCAACTTTTGGTAAAGCCTTCTTAAGTTGTACAGTTTCAAATGTTGTTAGCTTGGACACTAAAAATTCCCTTGTGAAATTATTAGTTAATAGAATGATCTCCTCTATGGAATGCACTTTAGTTTTGTGCATTGGTGTCAAAGATCTCATAATCTTTGAAATGACTTCATCCTCAGTGTAAGTTCCTCCATTGTTCCTGATCCTAGTCACACATTGTGTAACCCTTTGAATAAAAATCCTTACTATTTCCTCTTCTTTCATCTGAAGTGTCTCCATCCTTTCTCTCCAATTCCAAAGTTTGGCTCATTTAGTGTATATATCTCCTTCATACAAAGCTATCAATATTTTCCATATATCATGTGCTTTGTCTAGATCTCTAATCTCATAGAATTCACCTTCAGATAATGCACTTATCAGTGCTTCTCTCACTACCATATTGTATTGATACATCTTATTTTCATCATCAGTTGTAGCAGGGTCTTCCAACTCATCTTTAGTCTTGAGTACTACATCTTTCTTGGTTACTAACCAATAATCGAGGCCTAAGTAGAATAAATGAGTCTTCATCTTATATTTCCATGCATAAAAATTCTCTGCATCAAACTTAGGACTTTCTTTCTTGAAGTAAGACATCTTGGATCTTTTTCCTCAAGAAGTTAAAAATTCTCTTTGAGGTCCAATAGCTCTGATACCAATTGTTAAAGTAATAATGTTCCAATCGAGAGGGGTGGGGGGTGAATCAGTTGATTATTAATCTTAATTCCAAATATAAACCATATGCACAAAGAAAAACAACCATAACTCAATAACACCAATACTATTTTTGAAGAAAACTTTGTTAAGGGAAAAACCCTGATGGGGATGGTACCCACAAATCAACACTATGTGTATAATAACCCGACAAAGAGTTCTAGCCTTGTTAGGAGTTGATCAAGTAAAATAGTACTGTCCTTATTAGAGGAAAGACCCTATTAGGAGTCACAACCTTGTTAAGGTTTTACAAGATGGCTCACAACTTGGTCACTTGACCAAAGGAAGGTTAAATCCACCTTTAGGACTCATTGTCCAAAGATATGAAAGATTTACAATAATATTAACTAAAATGACTTCTAGAACTAACCTCTGCCAAGACATACCCTTCCTTGTGCCTTAATGTACAACCTCTTCTCTACATCATCACCTTATAGTTCACAAGCTCGCACACCCATGCTTTTCTATTCTATAGTCATAAGGAAAGAATTCCTTATATATAAGTTACATACATAATTCCTGGGTCGACCAATTATAGGACCTCTCCTATAAACAAAAAATTACATAGACCCATGCGAGGATACACATGACATCCTTAAAAATATTACAATAATTACAAATCATAAAATAGTCAGCCACAACATTAATCCATACTTGATTAATCAAGAACACACTGATGTAAGCTTCCAAATGAATCTTCATTGGAGTACATGCCTTAGATGACATCACCAATTAAAAAAGTACTCTATGATCACATAGTAGACTCTCTCATGTGTCTTCTAAAATTCCTTAAGTTTGTAAGGCTTAATCCAATTCCATACTGAAGATATGCTTCACTTATTGAGATCAACTTTGTGAGTTTCCCGGTTAGTGGCCCTATAACTAGTCTTTGCCAATTCATCCATAACTTGAGAAAATGAGCATATAAACATATGCAAACATAACCACATGTAGTAAACATGAACTTCTACCCAAATCTCAGCTTGTAGGAGCTAAGTCGTCGTACACTGTCTGTACAATTCTATGTAACCTATCTATCCAGTATGTTTGTAACTTTTGAATTCCCTTACCGAAACATATGTTGACATCAATGAAAAAAAAATGAATGCCAACAATTCCAACAATAAATTCTAAAAGGTGTAGTTCCCCCCAGAATGTCACCTTCAACATTGGTCTCTAAAATTCAAGATAGATTTGAAATTTACAAAAATCTTCAAAACAATAATTTAATTTGATTATGTTGATATGTCAATGAGTAGATGCATTGCATTCATCAAATGTATTATGTTGAAGAAATTGAAATGAGAAGACATAAGCTACTCTTTAAACTCCTATAAATCACTTGAACAAATCATAAAGATAAAATAAATAATTCACTTCATTTACATCTAATTATTGCTAGAAAATTGTAGACGCCAACACTGATGGTATTTCATTACCTTTGTAATTGTCAAAGCATTGTAGCCACCAACACTAATGGTTGTCATTTTATTCCCATCTCTATAATCAATAAAGATGTCAAATTAAATCACTCAGAATTTTTATTGAAATGTTCTCTTTCCACCATTATGCCATAGTAGAATGCCTCTTAGTATAATAAAATCATAGAACAAGTTACGCTCATTTGAAAATTGAGAAGTCACTAATTTTTTCCCCAAAGTCATTGGTTTTTCCAAATATGAAAATGATAAAATGTCAAATGTTACTTGACTTATGCATAATTATTTAGGCATACAAATTGAAAAAAAATTATTGACTTTTTTCTTTAAACTCCCCTATAACATTCCACTAGACTCTTCAACCCTTGAAACTCTCCAAAATATAGTTCTTGAAAATTATATTCAATGACACAATTGCGTCTAATTTTTAAAATGAAAGTCAAGTATTCATAAATGAATATTTCTATTTTTACAAAACTCCACAATATTTTCTTGAAGCCCAAATCTATGCCAAATCTTAAAATAATATAAAAAAATATCATTTTGGTGATGTAGGATTGAAATTAAGCCCAAAAGCCGTGACATCAAAATGAGAACAACCTTTGAAAAGGTGTAAGATAATTTGTTTTTGAGTTTTAAAAAGTTCATAGGGCTTGTGTCATGTGCATATTTTAAAAATATATTCATGTCTTTCCCTTTCAATAGTTAAACATAAGGTGTTCTTTAATTTGAAATAGAAAATTATCTTTATCACTTATAACTTTGTGAAGTGCTATTTTTTTTGTGTATTCCAAAAATATTGGAAACCTTATTGTTAATTATGCTGGACAGAGAAGGGATTAAGTGGATGCCGCCATCCAAAGGGTTTAGCAAGATTAACTTCGATGGCTCCTCAAGAGGGAATCCAGGTAAATCAGGGGTGGGAATTTGTATCCGGAATTTTCAAGGAATATTACTAGTAGTAAAATGTTGCACGCTTCCTGATGGCACAAACAATATGGCTGAGGCCAAGGCATTATTAGAAGGTCTAATATTAGCAAAAAATGGAGGCTTCCAACAGATTCAAATAGAGGGAGATTCAATAGTGATTATATCAGCATGTATAAGCAGAATATCCCATAATTGGAAACTATCATACATCCTTCAGCAGATTTGGCTGTTACTGGATTCATTTCAAGAAGTTCAGATCTCTCACACGCTTAGAGAGGGTAATAGACTAGCAGACCATCTGGCAAACAAAGGTTGTGATGGGTATGAACTGGTGGCTATTAATGATGATTCAATTATTAATTACGATGCCAAGTTGAAGGAAATCTATAGTCGAGAAATAGTGTCATGTGCAGTTGATGCCTCAAATGTCTGGATGTGAAGTTTGTTCTTTAACAGATGTATGCATAAATGGTTTATGTATTTGCCCCAAGTACAATTCCATTTGTGTGTTTAATGGGAGGTGCGGACAATTTTCATATGCCATAGTATTTGGCATGTGAGAAGTACATACTAGATATAAATTTTAATAACTTTTAATAAAAACACAACTTGCTTGTGTATCATTTGTGCAGGCATATCTATTTCGCCATCTGCAAGTTCATCGGCACACATGTGTTTGTGGTTGAGAAAGTTTAATCAGTGTACTATTGGCAGAATCCCAAGTTCCAAAAATGACATTGAAACTTATGCATAATCTTGCTCACACTTGGGATATCCTAATTTTATTTTGGCTGTACTTGGCAATTTATTACAGCTACAAATATGTGGGCTTTTGATCATATCCATCACTCATTGTCGAGTTACAAGCTGGGAGCCAATGGATTTGCGGGTTAGTCAAGTGATGTAATGCAGGCAGTGTCACTGCTATCACCATAAAGTCATGCCCATAAATTACAGAGTTAGGATGCAATTGGAACTTTTGGAAGAGGCTCTGCCATCTCACATCGATGAGGGCTCATTTTCATTAATGTTTATATGCCAGTCGCAAGCAATAAGGGATGCAATTCAACTGGTTGTTGGGGAAGAAATAATGGACTCTCATTCGTGGAGCATTTGCAACGTGATGGACTTATCCCAGTCAATGTCTTTGGTGTCTTTGCTGGCTCACAATGTGCTCTCGAGGGCTGTTCAGCAGTATGAACTATGGGATGGTTTGGCGCTAGTTGGTGGACTGTTTTCGCATCATGAGCTGCTCTCAAATCTTGATTGCTTTCTAATCTATGAAAGTATTAAACGCTCCCTCTGTTCGCAAGATGCTCAATTCGCAAAAAATGCAATTCGATTCTCGAAGAGGCGTTTGGGGTTTCACTTGGCAAACAAAGTCAGAATTTAGGTTAATGCTGTGTTAGACATCATGGAGCTGCCAAATCCACATCTTCCCTGTGTCTTCTCTGGTAGCCCGCAAGCTCTTTTGCGGGTCCCTGATCTTAATACACATCCGACTGGCTTGGAATTTGGCAGTGGTTAGATGTATAAAATGTTGTTGTCATAGGAAAAATTCACACAATCGGCGTATTGTACATGTCGCTGTCATTAGGGCACTTTTGAAGGCTTTTTGGAGTATGACCTAAAACTAGATAAGAAATATTGACATATTGCTCGAAATATGTAATATTTATGTATTTATATATCCTTGGATATATGCATGTATATAACTATGATCCCGGGGTTTCTTACTGGTTCTTCCACGGGGGAGTTATTGAACCAGATTAATAAAATATGGTGGTTACACCACTTTTGCCTAAAAAAAATAAAATTATTTGTTTTGATTAAAAAACAAAAGATTGACATCTAACATATTGAGTAAAGGGTAAATGTGATGGATTACTAAATGGGGTTTTATTTTAAAAATTGAAAGGAAATTGAGTACAATAGGTTGTTTAAAATAAATAAGAAATAGGAGTCATTCTTTTATCCTTAGATTTGGTATTTGAATACTCATAGGAGACAAGGTATTGATCTTAGTTTTTTTCTAAAATCAATTACTGCAATTTTATCATGAATGTTTGGTTGGAAGTAACTTATATAATTTAATGATCTATTATGAATACAATTAAATAACATAAGGCTATTAATAATCATATTTTCTAGTTTTTATCCATTCAAGTATGGATCTACTAAATTCTTTAATCTTTATTTTTTATAATAGCTATCGTGGTTCAAGCTAGTGATAATGCAATGGGGTATGAAATTATGTCATAAATGATTGTCTTAACTAGTAGATGGTTTTAGAAGAATCAACCACATTAGACATTTTCAACTATTTTTAATATAAAGAGAGATTTCTTTGTTTTGGTGTTTCATGGGTTCATATGGGAATACCCCCTTGATATTATAGGGATTAAAAAAGGATAGAAAATCCTTCTCTTGTGTATTGGTATTTCTTGTTCTAGTATATGATTATGAATTCTCTAATTGTAGTTATAAAGTTTGACATTCCTTGGAGTTTTTGTTTGTAGGATATTCTCTAGATTAGGGCATAGGTTATAAAACAAAAACAAATCTCCACACAAAAGATTTATTCATGGTGCAAGGTGCAAGAAGACAATGCTAATGTTTTAGTAGAAGTGAAACTATTGATGACAAATGTAGTGTTTCTCAATGTCTTGATGAGAGTTTCTAAAAATGGAGTATGGATAGAGAAGTAATATTAACACTCTTATGATTATTATACATGCTACCTCACAGATGAAATATATTCTTGAGAAAGATTCTATTGGAGAGGATAACACCTTTTAGGTAGGGAATTATATAGTGATAGGGAAAAATTTTTATCTCCTTCAATACATATCCAGATCTATAATGGACTATAGTTGAAGGTACAAAGTCATGGGTAAAATAAATTCTCCTCTAAAAGTGTGCCAAGATTTAATTTTGAATATAAAACATGAACTAACATATGTATGTAGTAGAGTTTGGTGAATATGTCTAGTTGGATGTTTATGAAAACTACTTTCTAGGTAGCTATTGGTTTTACTCTATCATTTTAACTTTTGTTAGCATATAAATTTGAAGTCCTAAAAATATAAAGTTGAAATATATTAACACTCTTATAAGTATTATACATGTTAGCTCAATTAATTTTATAAAGATGAAATATATTGTTGAGAAAGATTCTATTGGAGATGATAACACCTTTTAAGTAGGGCATTATAGCATTAGGGAAAAAAATTTTATCTCCTTCAATACATATCCATCTACAATGGACTATGGTTGAAGGTACAAAGCTATGGGTAAAATAAACGCTCCTCTAAAATTGTGCCAAGATTTAATTTTGAATATAACACATGAACTAACATATGTATGTAGTAGAGTTTGGTGAATATGTCTAGTTGGATGTTAATAAAAACTACTTGTTTGGTAGCTATTGGTTTTACTCCATCATGTTCACTTTTGTTAGCATATAAGTTTGAAGTCCTAAAAATATATTTAAATGGAAAGGATCCCAATAGGACCCCTGTCAATTTATATAAAATAAGAATATGTTTCTTGCATGATTATTCCAGACACCTTTCCTAGAGGAAAGTGCAAACAACAAAAGATGTAGACTATTTAAAGTTGGCTTGAAGAAAGTGATCAAAGTAATTATGAAGATAGCCAAAAAGTAAAGATGAAAAAATAGACACATTCATGGTAGGATGGTGTTCTGACACTTCAACAATGTACTTACATACATCCTATCTTGGCACACAAAAGGGATGAAATTGAAAACATTAAGAAAATTTGAAAATCTAAAATATATAAAAAAGAAAAAAAGGTAAAATTTACTAAAAAATATTCCTATGTTTCTTTGCACAAGTACCATGATGAAAACTGGGCAACATGCATCATGTGTAAGGTGTACTCTACACTTCATAACAATATTCTTACATCTCATATACTCCATATTATGACCTATTTGTTATATTTGTGTACCTAGATCCCATCATATCCAATCCATCCTACCTTTCTTGGTCTCAATCTTGATAAGGAAAACGTGCTTTGGATAATACAAACTTTGATTCCTTTTTAGTTTATCCCTCTTGTAGCCTTCTATATGTTATCTAACATATCTAGACTACGGAATTTTATTCTTATGTGACATAATCCTTTGAGATCACATCTAAACCCCTACATCCAAAATTTCGTCCATTCCTTACCTCAATAATCCCTCTATCATTCCATCCTTGGCCATCACTCTTGTTACCCCTTATAGATAATCACCTTCTAAATACAATTCATTAAATTCCTCTATCCTTAATCTACCCATGATAAAATACCTTTCAATTATAATAATTCTCTACATAGTGCATTCAAATGCATACAATCCCAATCCATCTAATATTGCTAAGAAATCTAGCCTGTCATCCAAACCATCTAGTGGACTTATTTTGAACCTTGTTGCAAACCATTGTTGATGTAGGAGCATCCTGGGTGTAAGAGCAATCTTTCATCACCCAAAAATATTTATGTTTTCTTTTCAATAAGGGCTATCTTGTGCAGAGCTGCTATTTATGGAAACTTGCTATTTTTAGTAAGTTGGTCATGCGATCTCAAAATGTTATGATTTCATAGGTGGAGGTTTATTTTGGTCATATCAGCTTGCCAGTAAAGTTTCATAGCCAGATCAAGTCTAGTTTTGAAGATATTGAAAATTTTCAGTATTGGCAACTGGGTACAAAAAATTTGAACTTAGTTTTGAAGGCTTTAGAGGCCTCAGATGAGGTCGAAACTTCGGTTGAATGAAGCTTTCTTAATTTAAACATTGTAGAGCTCCTCGCGCCCTTTTCGAATTGGGGTCATAATAGTTAATCGGGTCAATGGGTGATGACTTATGGTCTTCGGAAGTTGGCCCACCTAAAATGGCGAAAAATAAATTTCCTTCAAAATTTTTGTTTGGGTTTCAAAGTTGTTTTGAGCTGACTCTGATGTAATAAATTGTAAAATAAAATAATTCTAAGTTTGGTCGGCCTTATTGGCTAAAATTCTAGAACCTTCCCAAGCGGTGGAAAATTGCCTATATAAGAAAGGTTTGTAGTGTTGTCTTAGGCAGTTCGGAGTAGTTCAAAGTAGTTCTGGGTAATCATTTGAGGCGTTGTCCCTCAGAATATTGTAAGGAAGATGCCCATGTGGCTTTGCATATTGTAATTCTGAAAGTTTGTAATTCCACATTTGTGGAGATAATAAGAAGCCCATTTTCTGTTCTTGCAAATTGTTGTTGTTCTCTGTTTCTGTTGTGTATTTGTGGTATTAAGGGGAGCACCCTTCATCAGTTGTCCACTTTACAAAAGTTATCATCATCAAGATATACTATTCCCATTCCTCACATTATTCTTATCATCAATAATGCTATCATCATATCATCAACTAATTAATTATTTTTTAGCTTGGCCAAGGGAAACTCTTTGTTTGTATTTGTATCAATGTGCATTAATGCTTGAATTATTGGTACTATATCATTTATTTGCATTTATAATGGTCTTGGTAATAAAGAACCACAACTACACCATAGTCTTCTATATCATGGTGTCATACAACATATATTTTCTTAGAAACATTTAATTTTGAGTTAGTCATTTACACAGTTGACATATTATCACCTTGGTTCTTATACCTTGTGCATAACATCAAGTGTTATGTCAAATAAAGGTTTCTATAATTATCTCAACATGAATATTGCTCTCCTCTAGATCTCTTAATCCATATACTCTTAATCTTTTCATCCTTTAATCATATCTTTTTATACTATATTCTTCACTCTCTTCATCCATTTCAACAAAACAACTATGTTCTTCGAAATTTCATATTCTCTTAAGGGGGCATACCTACCTCCTCCTCATCCCTCCTCTCCTTTTGATGATTGCGGCATCTAGCCACTAGTCCCATCTTTTCCAAAGCAACTATGTTTTGTTCTTCTTTGAAATGGCATTGCTTGGTCTAGTCACAACTTTATCTCAAAGAGGGGAATTTTAAAGAAACTCAAAATTGACCACACCTAATTGCACTTTATTTTATTTTAATATTAGTCGAATAAATTGAGTTATTCAAATAATCTGTTCAATCATCTTCCAACTATTAGATAAATAAATAAAAAGCATGTATTTAATTAATTTATTCTTTATCCCATTTTCTTTTATAGTTCATTCTTAATTAGTTAAATTAACATCTATTTAATTAAGTTCATCCTTAACATCCTTCTTCTCAAAAAATTAAAAAACATAACCTATTTATTTAATTTCTTATTTTATTTCCCAAACCATTAATTGATTAAAATCAGTCAATTATCAAATTAGTATTTTAGACATTCCATAATGCAATTAATCAAACTAATTACTTGTCACTTCCATCTGTTTTGTCCATAAAACCCTACATCAAAGTCCCACTCATCTATTTATCCTAGAAAATATTCACTTCCTATCTTATAGGTTTGATTCTCATGGGTGTGTGAGAGTATTCACTTGTCATCTCACATCCTCATGTAACTCTTTACACATTGAGAGAGCTCACTTGTCAAATCCCACATCCCTATGTGATCCTTACATATATAATAATACAAGTACATCTCATGATCTCACTTTGTTACATGATACTCATATATGTGTGTGAAAGGACTTACATGTTAGATCCCTCTTCTCTATGGTTTTTTCACACATGCCAGATGAAGGTTTCATCTTCACTTTTAAATCAAAATAAGGTAATCCTAGCCCTCCAAATTTTCTCAATTCTTCCCTTTTCAAAGTGCACCAATCGTGAAGTGTCATGATTTAAGATTTATTTTTCCTCCAAGCCCCTCTTGCAACCCTAGTGATTGATCTCAATATCATTCATTCTAAAAATATATAAATAAAATCTCTTAGAGGTTATTTTCATCTACACACCTTGATGCTAATTTTATGTCGACGGTATTGAGAGCAACCACACATTTTCAAATAATTAGTCACATAATATGAGCACTAGGCACGAGTGCGTAAAAATAGGTTCATGGAAGATCTGGTAAAGGCTTCCTAAGTTTGTGCATTCAACCTCCACAAACTCAAATAGTGGTTCAATGGAAACAAGATATATTCATTCAAATTTTGTTTGAATCTTTGTTTTGTATTATGTTTATATCTCTATTCACAAGTACAAATAAAGCCAACATATTTCCACCTTTTGAACTTGTCTTTTTTATACTGCTACGTACTAGTATGACCAAAATATCTCCCTGTTTTTCACCAAATATTTATACCTATTTTTTTGTTAAATTGTATATTCACTTATTATTTTTAAGCTATCAACTAAGTGCAATATCCATACCTACATTTAGCTCAAAGCTAGTTTTGGTTGATAACCAATACATGAAAGCATCCACACAAAAGCCAAGATGGACTATGACAAACATGTCATCGTACAAAAAGTTCTAATTTAAAAGCCTTACACATCTCAACCCTCACATCTTGCAATATGCATATTAATCTAAATTACGATTGAAGGGTTTTGTAGATACATGATAATTTTTTTAGGTAAGATTGTAGCATCACAAAATAATGTCCAAATACTTGTTTTAGGAAACTTGAGTAGAATTATACTAAATTTGCATTACCTTAGCATCTCCATTATTTTCTGTATTCATTACATTAGTTGAGATTAAGTAGCCTTGTGATTATAAGACTCTCACATAATACAAAATTATGTAATGTAGAAAAGTCCAACTTCATAAATTTAATAGAGCCAATATAATAAATAAAATTTTCTTATTGAGATGTGCAAAACAATTTATATAAAATTTGAAAGGCCATTTATAAACATGATTTCACACCTTTTTATAAATACTTATTAATCCATACAATACCAACTGGCATCCCATTAATTAAATTGTCTCATTTCCTCCTAATTCTAAAGCAATACACTGAATCAAATTTTAATGTACTAAAAAATTATAGATTAATCCTTTTCTAGTGCACGAAAACAAGTGGCCACCTTCCAACACATGATGCCTATTAATTTTGATAACCCTGTAAAATGTCAACGGAGTTGAGAACAAAGCAATGATTAGGGTGTTGGAATTCTATTAAAATAAGTACAAAATAATAAGAGAAAATTTTATTATTTATCTACAACTTGCGGCCTTAAAATGACCGCCATATTCTAGGCCTTATTACACATTTTCTTCCTCTGAATTTTTTTAAATGTAGTTTTTACATCCAAAGCTATTGAATAAAGATCCAACTTTTCTTTTGATGGTAAAAGAACCCAAATATATGGTAAAACAAGGTTCATTAGATTAAATGCTATTAGTCTGGACTATCTAATATAATATACATTGTAAAAAGTGATGGTCATGTTCATTAGATCTATTGATTATTTGTTGTGGATATCTAGTAGTGTACATTTTGTAAAACGTGATGATCATGTTTGTATAAGTATTTGACTTTAGAGATTTCAATAAAGTATCCTTTAAAGATGACTTCTTATTATTAAAAGTGGATATAATTCAATGTGATTCTTATGGATGAATATTTTATGTAAAATTATTTTTTAATAAATTCTTAATGTCAACTTAAAATTCTATTGAATATACCAAGGTAATTTTGTTTTTTTTCATTCTACTCATATAAGAAAATGTTGGAATTGTGTATCAAAGAGTTGTAATAGTAATCTTCCATAATTTCATACACAATATTTATCTAGAAGATCACGGGGATGATGTTTTAGGAGAATTTAAGAAAAAGTGTATCATGTTCAAGACTAAAGAAAATCTTTGAATGACTGTGGTAATCTAAGGTTAGATTAAATCCCAAGAGATGTGTTTTTGGAGTTAGTAGGGTCCACCTATTGGGTTTCATTGTCTCTTGGCAAGTTATCAAGGTTGATGCTAAGAACATTGATGTTATTATCTACCATGAAATCTTTCTCAATCGTATAGCTTAGGAAAGAAGATACAAGCTATTTGCCAACTCATTGCATAATTAGTAGACTAAACCTTAACTCTTAAAGATATGTGTTAAATTTGAAAGGAAAATGCATTGTCAAAAGACATTTGAAGATAAGAAACAACATTTACTATATCTACTAGTTCTCATGTCTACCATTCATGGAAAAGCCTTATATTTATCAACCATTAAATCCGCCATTGGATGCATTTTTACATAGAATGATGAAAAGAAAAAAGAAAATCTAGTCTATTCAATTAGTCATATGTTTTTGATTAAGGTAAATACAGGTTTTGAATGGACCCTAAAACCATTTACAAAAGATTACATAAGATTTTTAAATAAGATCATACAACCATAGAACACCTGCTAAAAGACAAAAAGCAGGACCCAAGCCCCAAAAACAACACTAAACCAAACTAAAACATAAAGATAAATGGTATGCCATATGTTAGTCATATGTTACTAGACTAATAAAAATGGTATGCCATAAAGGAAAAATTATGCTTGATCATTAACTTCTCAAGATAAAATCTATAAATTCTCTGATACATGTCAAGACATGTGTAATCATTGAATAAGACCCCTTGAAATACATGTTGTCTAAAGCTAGCACATTTAGGTTATGTTGCAAGATGAGTGCATTTGGTAATTTTAGAATTTAATCTCAATTTTGTTTCAAAAATATATTTATAGGAAAATAATTTTCAATCAAAATTAGTTTTAGCATCATTTCAAGTATTCATGCATATATTAATACATCATTCCTCAATATGCACATATTACATCTTTGACTCTTATACCTTTAGAGCATGTCCTTGAATGGTTCTAAATGCATGACTAGCTTGGGGTCAGGATTGATTTTGATATCTCCCTTGGGTGACCTTTTACTCCTCTCACATTGGCTTGATTTTCCTTGGAACCAATGATGTGGTCAAATATGAGGCATTGATTACAAAGTTACGTCCATCCTTTTCTTTAAAATTTATTTCTCTTAAAATCCATGATCATTCACAACTCATAGCTAGGCAAATCATAGAAAATTGTAGGCCCAAATAGCCAAAATTAATACAATATCTTGCTTTGACACTACAATTGTTTGATTCTTTTAATTCATTTCCCATTAGTGTCATTCTAAGAAAGAAAATTTGACACATCAACTCCATGGTTAGTTTCACCTACTTAATGAGCATAGGTGATGATAGTCCTCATTATACACTAGTTATTCATAGACCGAAACAACTTACTATTGAAGATGCGTCTTCTATAGTTTGTGCTATTGTCATCAATGAGAATTGGCTCCATAATATATGGATTTACTTTGAATTGAGGGTATTTCCACCCCACTGCTTTTAGAATACCCATATTCACATATGCAAATCAACTACTAAGTATTTGAATATTGTAGGAGTAGTATATAGATGAATAATTAATGGCATGTAGGGTCATTCATAGAGCTAATATTAGTTCATTAAAACACTAAAATGAATATGTACTCATTTTACATCACATCATTTAGGATGTTTGCATCTTTGAAGTGTTGTTTTTTAATCTTCTATATAGTTTAGGGAAGCGTGCCAACAGTTGTTATAACTAGCTTTGCATACTCATGTATCCTAAGCAATACATTGGATTTCAAACAATTTTTTTATTGTTTCTATATGCGATTTAATTGCAACTATTTATATAGCTTTTGGGTAGTAATGATGCACACTATGATATTTGTTATGTGCAAAAGGGTAAAAATGGATCATTTCAAAGTGATGTCCAACACCTATTTAAAGATACCCCAATAATTGTGCACTATAACCACCTCAAAAATTGCAAATAATTACACACAACTGTTCGAGTAGTCATTCATAAATTGTCAATACTTAAGCACAAATGTCCCAGTAGTCTCCCAAAAATTGCTAATACTTATGCACAAATGTTCGAGTCTTTACTCAAAACTTCTAACTACTAGGGGTACAAGTGGGTAGCTATTGGTAAATTATATATTTATCAGTAGAATTTTAGTTATTATTTTTTTGGTTTCTTTAAAGTTAGTAGTTGAATGGTTGGGTGAACAAGAAATAAATGGTAATTGGAACATAAACACTAACTGATGCTCTTCCCCTACGAAGTCAATTCGAACAAGAAGATTGGCATGTGAAAATTCAACCACTAATATTTTATTAGAACAAACCTTAGAGAAATAGACAATGCAATCCTTTGCAATTTATAATGAAGACACTCGTCAATGAATTATAGTTTGTTTTTACATGACAAAGAAGATTAATCCTATCCAAAGTAAATTTGATATGTAAGGGTATGTTTGGTTGCTGGAATTAAATAACGTTGGAATTGTCAAATTCCAGTATTTGACAATTCTGGAAGTTTTAAATCTGGAAAATAGTTTTTGGAATATGGCTGGAACCGTTTAGTTCACTTGGAATTCACCTAGAATTCATAATGAGAAGATGGAAAATGTTGTTTGCATATGGATTTCAAAATATTATAAATTTTGTTTTACCACCAATTCCCATTTAAGTGGAATTGGAATTGATTTTCCAATTCCACCTATTTAGATGGAAGAATCAAAAGCTGGTTTTAGGGGTAAGTGGGAATTAACAAATCCCTATTCCAGTTTCATGTTTTGAACACAAGCATAAAAAATGTCAATTCTGATATTTGACAATTCCAATTCCAGTCTAATTCCAGCAAACAAACAAACCCTGGAATTGGAAAATGGGAATTGGTATAGGCCAATTCTAATTTTGGTCCAAAATGAGCATTCAACCAATCCATCTCAGAACCTGGAATTAGAATTATTGCATGAAATTGGAATTGGGAATTTAATTTTGTGAAGGGAAACCAATTCCTCTTTTCCAATTCCAGATTAATTCCAGCAACCAAAAGAACTATGAATTAAAAGACTATTCTACTCCCAAAAGTTTATCAAGTTGAGTCTACTTTTTTTTTTCATCATTATTATGAGTATAAAAAATCTTCATCAGCAAAAGTGGTGGGGTTTAGTGAGAAAAATTTAATGTGGGAAATGGTATGTTAAACTCATTTGCTGTAATTGCGAGAAGTTCACAGGAATACCGCTGGTGTGTTGTAGTCAATGCACGACTCCCATCTTCAATACAACGGTTGCTTACAGAAAATGACTTTGACTGGGAAATCTTTGAGTTCTTGTGCTTCTACAAACTTCCTTAAGGTTTAAAAAACCTCTATAAAAGGCAGGAAAACTCACAATTCTTGTTCAAAAAACTTGCTGATACAGAGGCTTGTCTTGAAGAATACCCAGCATTGAATTCAAGTGCAATTGGCAGAAAACCAATTGAGAAATGGGTCTGAGAAAGGGCAAAAACACCCACAATTTCTACCTATTGAATGTAATGGGAATTGCAAGAGAATCTGCAGCAATTCTTGTGCAGAACTTTTCTGCCTTGACAGCAAATGCAGTGCCATTACTATCCCCTGTTTCTGCTGCACTTCTTGTCTTTCCTCACACTCAAATTGCCACCAAATTAGCACTACAAATTCGGGACTCTGCTCATGCAGCCGGATTGTCCAATTGGCCTTATACCCACCTCATATATCACAAGATTTCTGAGACACTGATTTCTTTCTTGCTCTGTTTTCCATTTTTCATCACATTTTCACTGCTTGCAAGAGCAACAGTGGCCCACACAGTGGCTTCTATCTATGCAGGGGAGAATAGGCCTTCTGGGGAAAAACTGTTTCAAGCAATGCCCAGGTTGTGGAAAGGCCTTGTGGTGACTTATATATGGGCGGGTGTACTGATAATTGGAGCAAATGCTCTGGTTTTGGTGTTAGTGTCAGCATTTCTGAAATTGGTGTGTGTTTTGGGACTTGGATTTATATGGGAAATTGGGGTTGTTTTGGGAGGAGGGATTGTTTATTCCATTGTTTTTGCCCATGTCATGATTGTCTGCAATTTGGCCACAATTGTGTGTGTAATGGAAGAGTACAGTTATGGGATAAGAGCTGTGTTTAAGGCCCTGTTTTTGATGAGAGGTAAGACCAGGACTGCTCTGGTTATGGCGCTTGTTATAAACTTGAGTTCTGCTTTTCTGGAGAGGTTGTCTGTGTATGGAGTGATGAGAGGCAGTGGTGGAAGCATGAGATTGGAAGTCCTTCTGCTTGTTTGGATGTATTCCATGGTGGCTGTAATTGACACTGTGATGACCACTGTGTTTTATTTCAGTTGCAGGTCATCTTGTCTGGAAGATGTTTGCCCATTTGGTCTCCGCTCTTCAAATCTGTGGCAAAATAAATTATATTGCAGTTCAGTGCACTGTGATGGATTTAATTGTATAGAATCTATTTGCATCAACGTTTCAGATGATATTTTATAGTAAGAATTCAGAAATCCATCGAAAGGAAGATAGTTAGTTTGCGGTCTCAAATAGGAAGGAGGTCTCATTCAAGTGAGATAATGGACTTAGTGGGCTATAGACTTTTGAATTGATGTGCTTGTGTATCTAGATTCAGAGTAGATGACCGAATGAGGCTTTAGGCTTGTGCTTATCAAGATAAGGCTCAATTGCGGGCTGAGTCAGACCTGCCATGTCACACTAATGAGATTGTTTGAAAAAACAAAATTTTCTGATTGATTTGCAGACTTTAATTTTATGTACTAGTTGGTTTTTGGCTTGTATGTATAATGGAGAAACGTTTAGAATTGGGGTTGTATGCGTAAGAAAGGCTTCTTTTGTATGTGCAATGGAATCACTATATGACTTTGTGTCAAGAGCAATTTGTATTCTTATAAGAAGACACAATTTTTAACTCTTATTAGAAATTCAAATATAATGGGTTTTAGTTTTGTGTTTGTTTATTTTTTAATAATAAGTAAAAAAAAATATTTAAGAAAAAGTAAGAAATACAGTAAAGAGAGTTTTAAGCAATCATAACTATCAAGAAATATACAAGTTCAGAGTTTTAATAGGGACACTTGCAAAATTGACCCACAAAATAAATGTGTTGGCAAACACTATTGCCAAGAAGGAAAGCCTTCTAGTCCATCTACCCAAAACTAATCTTCCTAATCAGCATGGAGAGTCTGAATTAGTTTTTGACCTATATGTTTATATAATTGACCCCAATCCACCACATATCACATCCCCATTTCTTTACAAGTCCACTTGGCTAGAAAGTGAATAGCTTTGTTCCACTACCTAGGAGCATAAACAAAGGAGATATGATCAAAGTTCAAAGCAAGACGAAGGATTGTTTAGCTATCATGACCAACCTCCATAAGGAATATTGAAAATCTCTCTTATTAAGCAAAGAAAGTAAAATCATGGAATCTGTTTGGCAAATCACTTTCCTCTAGACCAATTCAAAATCTTTCTTCAAATCCTTGAGAATAGCCCAAGCCTCCATCCATTTATTATAATGCACCCCCATGCGGATGGAAATGCAAAACTAAACATACCCCCTACTATCACACCCAACTCCACCAATCACCACAAAACTTGGGTTGCCCCAAGAAAAACCATTAGTGTTAATCATGAAAATATAATCAAGAGGAGAACTCCACTTACCCAATCAATTGGTTCTCCAAGAAGGTTTTTGCATATTCCTCAGATAAGCCTGAGAAGCAATGTGCAAAGAAAGTTCAAGGAGATTAGCGATATATATATTTGAAGAAGATAAAAACTCTCCAAGGTCAAATATAGCCTCAAGAGTTTCTTTGAGCATAATCTTAACCTTATACTAGACTTTCAAAATTGCTCGGTAATGTTCTTGGAAGATACGTTGATTTCTCTCTAGATAAATTTTCCAAATGGTGAGGGATGGGCCCAACTCCCAAGTTGCCACAAGAAAGGAAGAAAAACCTTGGGGAAAACCCAAATCCTCCCAAGAGTCATGCAAAGATGAAGCTTGCATAAAAGGTGTCCTCCAAAAGCTTCCACCAAAGTCTCCAAATTTCTGTAGAGAAAGAACACTGAGAGAAAAGATGATCGGTTCTTCATTGTAATCACAAAGGAAGCAAAATGAAGAGCCACATAATCCTCCTTTTCTAATATACCACAAAAGCATATTGCACTTAGGCTAGCCAATTTTATTCCAGATACATTTCCACTAAGGAAACACTCTCTAGTATTTATGTTGAAGCTCTAAAGAAGCATAACCTTAAGCCACTAGATATTTACCTTTACAATCATGACCTAGACAAGAAAATCCTCACTCTTTTGAAGAACAACAAGGCATCTCAATAAGAGTAGAAGGTCAAATATTTGTTTGTTGCTTATCTTAACATTATGCTCTCTACTTATCTTGAAGATGGATCATGTCGTATGATCCAAAACATTGATGAAAAGGAAAATAAATAGTTTACATAGTGTGGAAATACTACACACATATCTTCACGGACTATTGAAAATACATGATTTTTATTTCACTCATCTTGGGTAGAACCTCTAGGTCAACTATTTGAGTTCTACCAATAGTAAACAAAAAATATCCCCAAAGAAATAGAGCACTTAAAAACTATCCACTTTGGATCATCCAACGTCCAAAATAATTTTTCTTAAGGACCCAAGATGGGGGATGGAAGAAAGAACTAGTAAGTGGCCACCCCAAGAGTCAATCCAGAAGAGATCACATTGGCCCTTATGAATTATCTAGAAAGAGCATCTTTCATAAAAGAAACCCTTCTTTTAATAACACTCCAAATTAAGAGCCTTATTAGTCAATTCCATTTGTGGAATGTCCTCATCTTCAACTTTGCCTAGTATTGATAATTTAAAATGGAAGCCTAGAGCTAATCTAGATATTTTCACTACTTTCGATAAAATTTTGTTGCTAAAGCTTGACTATTGAGCTCCAACTTCCAAAGACCAAGACCATTATTCTCCATTGGTTCACATAATTTTTTTCAAGCAAGGGCATCATACTCCTTAAGGAAACTTTAAGGGTTAGAAAGTACCAAAATCATGTACAAAGGGAAAGCCTGGATGATAGAAATTAGACGAGATGGCTTGGAAACAAAGGGTAACTAGTGAAAGATCCACTGGTTAACCTTTGACCAAAATTTTTAGCAACACCTTCCACCAATGACCTTTATTTAGAGAACATATACATAAAGGAATAGCCAAATAATTCATAGGAAGATTGCTAATCTAGAAATGGTGTCTCCTCTAGTCATCACACAAATTGCAAGAAGAATGTGTTATGCTTCCTACATATTGTACAAGATCTCCAAAATAAGATTTTTAAGGTGTTGGGATGTCCTAGAGATAACAAACCTACCACTTATTTAGGACTTCCTCTTTTTATTAAAAAATCTCCTAAATTATTCACATTATATTATAAAAATAAATTGGAAAATACTAGTTAGATGGAAAGACAATTTGCTAAGTTGGGTTGGTAAGCTCCAACTCCTTAAAGATTCTTTCCAAAATATTCCTATCTATTTTTATCCCTCTTCAAAATTTCCAAAATATAGATGTGAGAAAATAGAAAAAATTCAAAGAAAGTCCTCTAGACAAGTGGAGACGAAAAAAAAGGTTTGCATTGGTCAATTTGGATATATTTGTAGAAATAGAAATAATGGAGGCTTGGGTCTTGAGAGCATTAGAAAAATATTTAACAAATCTCTTTTATCTAGGATTGGTTGGAAGTTAACTAGGGAAGACAACTACTGGACCTTAATAATGAGAGATTAATAGCTCTCAATTTGGGAGCGTAGAGTCAAAAATTGCATACCTTGTTTGTAATTTTGCCTAAAATTTTGTATCCACTTTAGTATCCATTTCCCTAGTGTTTTTTTAGGTCTAGTACACCCCTTGAATCATCTTTTACCCTCTTAGGATGCTCAAGGTCCTTTTCAACAGTTATCTTCCAATGTTAGTTTTTCATTAACCATGTGTTTCTCTTGCTACATGTTATTGATTGTGATTCATTTAAACACAAGCATGCCACATGGATATTCATGCACCGTGCATTCATCCTATGATATCTTAACATTCAAATATTGGTTTTGAGTGTTTTGACACTTGTCACCTGCCTTGGTCAGTGGAAAAAACTTGAAATCTTCTAGAATAGCTCAAAAGCCTCTTTCTCCCGCCCCTTTTCTCTTTTAAATGGATATTTTCACTTCATTCAATCTCTTTGGTTCTCTTTGGATTTTCTCTTGTGCTCTTGAAGGTTCTCTCTTGCAATATCTTGCACTCTCTTATTTTCTAACTCGTTGCAACAATCTCTTACAATGATATCCATAGTTATTTTGGTTTTCTCAAGTATATTTGGTAATATCTTTCTATCTCTCTTATATCTTTGAGCATATTAGGATCATCACATCCTTATCTATCATTTATCTCATGCAATAGGAGTTTTCCTCCATTAAGTAGGGTTTGTTTCTATTTGTGTATCTCACGTAATAAGGGTTTTCCTCCATTAAGCGAGGTTTGTTTCTATTACATTATCATTCATTTATTTATTTTTCCTTTCAATCAATCAATCTATTTGGCTTCTATGGAGATGGAAACACCAAAATATGTACTTGACTTAGGAAAGTCTGCAAACAACCCCAAACATTTTCCCTCTCTTGTGTGTGTACATATTTATTGAAAGCATTCAAACACATACATATTTGCTTGTATGCTTTTTTTGTCTTATTCATGCTTATTTTTATTATCTATTATTTGCTACTATATTTCTAGTTTTGGGTTTTGCAAGTTATCTAAAGTACATATATGAGTTTTTTCCATTTTGAATATTTTTTGTTTTGGTTCGTACAAGACTACAACACATGATGTAGACATCTATGCATTTTTCTAGTGTCCTTGGCTGAGATGCTCAATTTTGGATTAAAGACTCTCTATTGTCTAGTCTTCCCATTTTTGTAACCAAAATATCCATCTTCTTTATCTTTAATTAGATATCTTCACTAGTTTAGCTAGTTGGAGATATCTGAATGCCTAATGTGAGCTTGGCACTTAAAGGAACAAAGTAGGGTTAGATTCACTCCACTATAGGGAGGTGGTTTGGTCCTTAAGGTTTGGTAACCTTCCTAGAGGATCTATCATTTAGAAACATCTAATGAAAACCAAAGGGTGGCTCATAAAAGTGATAAGTTGGAGAGCTAGCTTTAGTGATTAGATGAAACTCTAGGGAGATGTTTGGATAGGCTCTAAACCTATCTCTTCTCACTAGAATTTTTCATGTCTAATTTAGACTCTTTCAAATATATTTAGGGTATATTTGGAAGGACACTTAAAAGAAGGCCACAACAAGAAATGGAAGATCATTCATGACTCTCGTGAGGTTAGTAAGTTCCTTGTCATTGAAGTTATGGATGAATTTAAAAATTACCACATCTTTTTTTATCTTTTTGATCCAAGATTGGTTGGAAGTTAACCAGGGAAGACAACTATTGGACCTTAATATTGAGAGAGTAATACCTCTCAAATTGGGAGCATAGAGTAAAAAATTGAATACACCCTTTGCAATTTTGCTAAAACTTTTGTATCCACTTGAGTGTCCATTTACCTAGTGCTTTTGTAGGTACATTACAACCCTTGCATCATCTTTTACCCTCTTAGGATGCTCAAGGTCCTTTTCAACAATTATCTTCCAATGTTATTTTTTCATTAACCATGTATTTCTCCTGCCACCTGTTATTTTTAGTGTGATTCATTTAAACACAAGCATGCCTCATGGACATTCATTCACCATGCATTCATCCTATGATATCTTAACATTCAAATGTTGGTTTTGATTGTTTTGACACTTGTCACCTACCTTGGCTAGTGGAAACAACTCAAAATCTTCTAGAATAGCTCAGAAGCCTCTTTTTCCTACCCCTTCTCTCTTTTAATGGATCTTTTCACTTCATTCAAGCTCTTTGGTTCTCTTTAGATTTTATCTTGTGCTCTTGAAGGCTCTCTCTTGCAAAATATCACAATCTCTTATTTTCTAACTTGCTACAATAATCTCTTATAATGCTATCCATAGTTCTTTTGGTTTTCTCAAGCATATTTAGTAATATCTTTCTATCTCTCTTATATCTTTGAGCATCTTGGGATTATCACATCCTTATCTATTATTTATCTCATGCAATAGGAGTTTTCCTCCATTAAGTAGGGTTTGTTTCTATTTTTCATACCTCACGTAATAAGGATTTTCCTCCATTAAGCGAGGTTTATTTCTATTACATTATCATTCATTTATCTATTTTTCTTTTCAATCAATCTATCTATCTGGCTTCTATGGAGGTGGAAACACCAAAATATGTCCTTGACTTAGGAAAGTCTACAAACAACCCCAAACATTTTTCCTCTCTTGTGTGTGTACATATTTATTGAAAGCATTCAAACACATACAAATTTTCTTGTATTTTTTTGTCTTATTCATGCTTATTTTTATTATCTATTATTTGCTACTATATTTCTAGTTTTGGGTTTTGCAAGTTATCTAAAGTACATATATGAGTTTTTTCTATTTTGATATTTTTTTGTTTTGGTCAGTACAAGACTACAATGCACAGTGTAGACATCTATGCATTGTGCTAGTGTCCTTGGCTAAGATAATCAATTTTGGATTAAAAACTCTCTATTGTCTAGTCTTCCCATTTTTGCAACCAAAATATTCATCTTCTTTATCTTTAATTAGATATCTTCACTAGTTTAGCTAGTTGGAGATATCTGAATGCCTATTATGAGATTGGCACTTAAAGGAACAAAGTAGGGTTAGACTCACTCCACTATAGGGAGGTGGTCTAGTCCTTAAGGTTTGGTAACCTGCCTAGAGGATCTATCATTTAGAAACATCTAATGAAAACCAAAGGGTGGCTCATAAAAGTGATAAGTTGGAGAGCTAGCTTTAGTAATTAGATGAAACTCTAGGGAGATGTTTGGATAGGCTCTAAACCTATCTCTTCTCACTAGAATTTTTCTTTTCTAATTTAGTCTCTTTCAAATATATTTAGGGTATATTTGGAAGGACACTTAAAAGAAGGCCACAACAAGAAATGGAAGATCATTCATGACTCTCGTGAGGTTAGTAAGTTCCTTTTCATTGAAGTTATGGATGAATTTAAAAATTACCATGCCTTTTTAAAGTTTTTTGATCCAATATTGGTTGGAAGTTAACCAGTGAAGACAACTATTGGACCTTAATATTGAGAGATTAATACCTCTCAAATTGGGAGCGTAGAGTCAAAAATTGAATACCCCCTTTGCAATTTTTCCAAAACTTTTGTAGCCACTTGAGTGTCCATTCACCTAGTATTTTTGTAGGTCCATTACACCCCTTGCATCATCTTTTACCCTCTTAGGATGCTCAAGGTCCTTTTCAACAATTATCTTCCAATGTTATTTTTTCATTAACCATGTGTTTCTCCTACCACCTGTTATTTTTTAGTGCGATTCATTTAAACATAAGCATGCCTCATGGAAATTGATGCACCATGCATTCATCCTATGATATCTTAACATTCAAATGTTGGTTTTGAGTGTTTTGACACTTGTCACTTGCCTTGGCTAGTGGAAACGAAATCTTCTAGAATAGCTCAGAAGCCTCTTTTTCCTACCCCTTCTCTCTTTTAATAGATTTGTTCACTTCATTCAAGATCTTTGGTTCTCTTTGGCTTTTCTCTTGTGCTCTTGAAGGATCTCTTTTGCAAAATCTCGCACTCTCTTATTTTCAAACTTGCTGCAACAATCTCTATAATGATATCCATAGTTCTTTTGGTTTTCTCAAGCATATTCAGTAATATCTTTCTATCTCTCTTAGAGCTTTGAGCATCTTGGGATCATCACATCCTTATCTATTATTTATCTCATGCTATAGGATTTTTCCTCCATTAAGTAGGGTTTGTTTCTATTTGCATATCTCATGTAATATGGATTTTACTCCATTAAGAGAGGTTTGTTTCTATTACATTATCATTCATTTATCTATTTTTCCTTTCAATCAATCTATCTATTTGGCTTCTATAGAGGTGGAAACAACAAAATATGTACTTGACTTAGGAGAGTCTCCAAACAACCTCAAACATTTTTCCTCTCTTGTGTGTGTACATATTTATTGAAAGCATTCAAACACACAAATTTTTTCTTATATTTTTTTTGTCTTATTCATGCTTATTTTTATTATCTATTATTTGCTACTATATTTCTAGTTTTGGGTTTTGCAGGTTGACTAAAGTACATATATGAGTTTTTTTTTCCCATTTTGAGTATTTTTTATTGATTTTGGTTTGTAGAGGACTACAACATGCCACATAGACATTTGTGCATCATATTGGTGTCCTTGGCTGAGATGCTCAATTTTGGATTAAAGACTCTCTATCATCTAGTCTTCCAATTTTTGTAATCAAAATATTCATCTTCATTATCTTCAATTAGATATCTTCACTAGTTTAGCTAGTTGGAGATATCCGAATGCATATTGTGAACCTGTCACTTAAAGGAACATAGTTTCCTTTGTGTAGGGTTAGATTAACTCTACTATAGGGAGGCGGTTTGATCCTTAAGGTTTGATAACATGCCTAGAGGATCTATCATTTAGAAACATCTAATGAAAACCAAAGGGTGGCTCGTAAAAGTGATGAGTTGGAGAGATAGCTTTGGTAATTAGATCAAACTCTAGGAAGATGTTTGGATTGGCTCTAAACCTCTCTCTTCTCACTAGAATTTTTCTTGTCTAATTTAGTCTCTTTTGAAAGAATTTGGGGTATATTTGGAAGGACACTTAAAAGAAGAAGGACACAACAAGAAATGTAAGATCTTTCATGAGTCCCTTGAGGTTAGCAAGTTCCTTGTCAAAGTTATGGATGAATTTAAAAATTACAAAGTCTTTTTTTCTTTTCGATAATTATATTTTGAAGAATGAGATCATTTGGACCAACTACTCTTTAAAAAACTATTTTGTTGCTTGCATTTATAATCTAATGCTTAACCTCCCAAGGGATAGCCTTAAAATCAATTTATTCTAGTGGATGGCTAATAATAATATGTTTCTAACCCAAGATAATCATATGAAAAGAGTGTTCAATTCCCTAATAGGGGCCACCTATTTTTTTTTCTTCTCATGAATAAATTGTTGATTATCTATTCCTCCATCATAACTTCTGAAGGGATATTTAAGAAATGGTGCTATGAATGTCTTCCATACTATATTCTCTTTAATCACAGAGATTGTGAAGATCTATAATACAAAATGCTATAAAACCTCCTTTGATGTAAGAAATAAAAATATTTAAAAATTGCGGTATAAGCAATAACCTTTGTAATAAAGATTAAAAAAGTCCTAATTGAAAAATAAACCAAGTGGAAATGCCCCCAAACTAGATGGATGTGTTCAAAGGAAATCAAGCTTGAATAAAATAGATATTTAGGGATTTAAATGAAAAAAACAATTGAAATTTATGCTTTTGCATTAGAATGTAAATAAGCAATGAAATCTAGAGTCTATTATAGTTTGGCATGGATTAAAAGAGACATTGCTAAATGTATTCAGTATTGAAGGCAACTCAAAAATTATTATTGATTTAATTATTATTCAATCATGATATATAAAAGTCTATATGGATGAATAAATCTATGATGACTAAACCCTCACAAATCTTAAAGTTAATCACATCTAGGTGGATTCTAATATTGTGGATGAAAGTCTTGTGAAAGAGGGTATCAATATCAACTTTTGGGCCTATTAAGATCACTAAAGAAAAAAGGAAAGGAAAGTTCTTTTTATAGTCCATGACACCAGCCATATGTTTTTGGGTCTACATATGGTGACAGTGATATGAGACTGCCTCTTACTCCTTGCAGAAGGCACCTAATTACTCTAAAAATAAGGTGTACATTCCCTACCCTTTATGGGATTTGAGCTTGTGACCTCTCTTTCAAGAGTACAAATTCTCCGTCACTAAGCCAACTCAGATTGTTGGGGTTCATCATACCCAAGAAACCAAGATGGTTTAGTTAATAATGAAAAATGAATCTTTTCATGAGGTCATTTTGGGGTTCAACATGCCCAAGAAACCAACTTTAATCTCAAAGATACACTGCGATTGATTACTTTAACGAGCACTTACAAACAATTGTGTGGGAGTCGTAAACCAAATGTGGGTCTTAATTATGAAACTGAAGATATCCTTTATGTCACCTACAAAGGAGTTTTTGATAGCATGATTTTATGCATTTCTTCTCTTTGGGCCCATTTGGGTGCTGGAATACAGAATGCTGGATATAGTCAATTCTAGAATATGCTGCAATTCCAGAAGATAGATATCCTCAAAATGATTTTTGGAATATGGGTTGGAGCTGTTTGGTTCACCCAAAAGATGACTGAGAAGATGTATTTTCCATGTTTAGGTGCCACAAATGATAAATCTTGAGAGTTGAAAGGGGTACAAGAGCTTGAATAATATAATAATAGGGCTCTTGCTGATCATGAAGCTCCTAAAATAGAGGAGATAATACTCCATCCACAGCTTCTGAGGTGGGCAATGAAACAAACTCCAGTACCAGTTTATACTCCAATGATTTTTCATTTTATGTGCATGAATTTATACGGCTAAAAAATGAGTACATCTCAAAACCCTAATACGCAACGATGCAAAAATTTCTCAAAAATTTAGCAAATTATTTTCATTAATTCTATGTATAACATATGTGAATAAAAACACAAAGAGGAGAATGTCAACTTACCAGACAACGAAGCTGAGACCAAATGCTTGCATAGTAAAAACTGATTTGCGGGGCTTCCACGGTGAAAATAAGGAAAATGCGAACAGTCAGAAGGTAAAAATGTGGACCTAAAAAATTATTAATGGACGCGGACCTGATGGCTTTTCAAAATTGGAATTTGAAAAGTGGAATTAGAGCCTCAAATTTTAATTCCACCTTTTCAAGTGGAAGATGAAATGCCCATTTTGTTGGCAAAATTGGAATTTCAAAATTCCAATTCTTGCTTTTTTGGATGGACACAAACATAGATTTGAATTATCCAAAAATCTAATTCCAAAATTAGAGCCCATATTCCAGCACCCAAACAGGCCCTTTATGTCATTCTGTTTATTATGGAGGATGTCAAACCTGTTTATCATGTAATTTTCAATGCAATCTTTCTTTTTATTTATATTCTTACCCCTATCCACACTTTCTTTCTGTACACCAGAGTTCGCTTATTCTTCACTCATTGTTTCAAATTTCCATTGAAGGTCAAATAGCTCGTAGAAGAATGAAATAATGGAGAAGCATTCCATAAAGGTGGGATCATCTCATATTTCCATGGGATGCTTTCTCACGGAACAATTTGTTTAAGTCCTAGAACAAGAGGAAGCTGGAAGTGAGATGTTTCATATTCATGGTCTTTAAATATTTAATAAGCCAAGTCATGGGGGTTAGCTGTAAAGGCTAGAAGGTCTCAAGGATGAGTAAAATTAAAGACTTTGAGTTCATTGATTCTATCCTTGATGATGGAGAGAAGGTAATCAGATATCGAAATGGTCACAATAGTCACAATAAAGTAGCGTTGCCTTCTCCTTGGAATTATGTAAGCTATCACTTCATAAATTATAGTAAAAGATTCTCAATGGTTCATAGTTACCATTTTCCTCTATTGACAATTTGAGGCATCAAAGGCTTGCAAGTTTTTCATACTTTATTAGTGCATAAATAATCATGCCAACTCTCTCTACTTCAAGGTCTCATTTGTTGCTTATAATAGTATAGCCTTATCATCACCTACATACTTATTACTTCTGAGATCATCAACATGGCTTGGAACTCTACAATGGTGAAAAATGTAGCTAAAAGTAATAATAAGAATAAATGGAAAATGAAAAGTTCTTAGACCCTTGAAAATATAAAGGATGGAAATAGTGATTCACTTTCAATCCGTTCTCCTAATGATGTGAGATTGCTAAGTTTGAGAACCCCAAATCCAAGTCTATTATGAAGAAAAAGTCTAGTTACTATTCTCTTAAGCACATACTCCTATCCTAAAAGTGGACAAGGTTGACTAGTCTTAGGAGTCTCGTTCTAAAGATAAACTATCTAAGCACAAGAAGATCGAAATAAAGTTTGTTGAGGCCAATCTTTCTATTAAAGCATTCATTGTCCCTAACTTGAGACATTAACCATCCTAAAAAGGATAATTATTTGAAGGTCATTGGAGGTAGCTAAAGGTTTGCAAGATTGGTGAACATGGGTATTTTTTTAGATACCAACAAGAAAAAGGTAAAAGGTTAGATCCCTAATATGACTAAGAGTCTTGAAGGAGTGACTACTAACACCAAAAGGTAGTAGAACATATCAACATACATTTTAAGTCTTTTCCTTTATCTAAACCTAACACCCCAGAGGGTGACTTGATGGACAAGGATTGCATGCATGATCTCTTGAAGCTTTGTGTTTGACGTTGACTCTAAGATATCTGAGGATGAGGATACCTTCTAAAACAATGGTAACGAGGAGCAAGACAATGTCTTTGCCAACCCCAATCCCTTTTCTAAAATACATGATTCCAAGAAGGATGTTAATGTTGCCAAAGACCACACGTGTGCCCACAATATAATGAATTGTGATGAATTCCAACACAACCTAGTTGAGATTAAAAGGAAAGTCAATATTATGGGGATGCGATTTACAAGATGGTTAACATAATAAATGACATTATATGGTTTTCTCTCACTAGGGTGGTGGTTCTATAATTTGAGTTGAAGACAAGGAAAAGATTGTTTGACAGTCATATTCAAGCTTGAGGAAAAAAAGAAACAAACTTGGTTGATATGGAGGAGGATCATGGGGACATTGCTCCCTAAGAGAAAAAAAAATGAACTTCTTAGTAAATATTGGAGGAACCCTAGTACTTGATTAGGGTGTAACATTCATTTCTCTATTATTGTCGTCTTACTATCTTGAAGAAAATCTTGTTTGGTTTTTGCATTTTTTTACTTTTCTAGTAGAATGACAATTCCTATTATAGCTTTCAAGATTGCCATTTTATTAAAAGACTATAAAACTATGGTGTTTATTTGATACTTGTTTGGTTCTTTATTAGTTAACTATTTGTATAGGTTGATGTTCCCTCTTGTTTGCTTCTTTTTTATAAAAAAATTGACCCCCAATTTCTTATGTTCTATTTTTAAAAATAATTTACATGAATCATTTTATAAAAATTATCTAATTAAATTTACATGTTTATATTGACAAGATTAAATATTGACATTAACTCTTATAAATGGAATAAATAAGGGGTAATTTAGAGATGTGTTCTTTTAAACCACTATTCATGAAACATGGGTCAATCAATTTGAGTTGAGAACTACACAATTGAATTCTGGTAGCAATATCATAATTTTTAACTTGAAAACTACACAATTGAGTTCTTTTAAACCACTATTCATGAAACATGGCCAATGAATTCGACTTGAAAACTACACAATTGAATTCTGATAGGAATATCATAATTTTTAACTTGAAAACTACACAATTGAGTTCTTTTAAACCACTATTCATGAAACATGGCTCAATGAATTTGACTTGAAATCTACACAATTGAATTTTGATAGCAATATCATAATTTTTAACTTGAAAACTACACAATTAAATTCTGATAGTAATATCATAATTCAAACTTATCTTAAAAAACATCTCCTAAATTTTTATTTTTATTTTTATATTTATGACTACCATCAGTCTAGAACAATCTTAACTCAAAAATCAAATGTTTTATTTATTTCTTTACAAATAACTCCACATTTAATCTTCAATTCACACCATATTACTCTTATAACTGATAATTAAGATGGAAAGTATTCAATTCAGATTGTTTTCATTGCAACAAATCACTATGTATTTCCCAAAGATTTGGGTGGCCTTAGTTGAACTAAACATAGACCACTGAGAATGCCATGGATTTACCTTAATCAAAAGCTGTTTGCAGATTCCTCTCTTACCAAACATTCAATGAAGTTACTCAAAACAACCCACACCAACAATGGCAGATACAAAGCTGCACATTAGACTTCTTTCCAAATGCACAAAAGCCTTGCACCAAATTTTAAAAAAAACTCCAATTCCATATGATTAACTTTGTGAAAATTAGAAATAAAATGCAGAGATTGATGGTTCATTGGACAAAAAAATATCAATCAAATTAAATTTTGGAAAAGTTATACAATTGGTGAATTGATTGTAAAGCAAAAATAAGGTGACAAGATTATTTAGAATGAAAGGAAAAACAACCCATTTGTAGGTTTAAAATAGAATTACAATGATGTAGGGGAGGATCTATAGTAAGTAGGCTGATTAGAAGTAGGAGATGGAGGAGGAGAAAGTGTTCTTCTAACAGCCTTCAAGCCTCTCCTCAATTTTGGGTATTCTAATAACAATTTCATATCACCATTATTGAAGCTCTCACTATAAATACTTCTGAATTTATGCTTTCTTCCCACTTGCAGGACTTCTTCTTCTGTAATGTGGCAAAACAAATACAAGCATAAATGTTCTGAAACAAAATCAGCAAATTTTATGAAGTATATGTATAAATATTGTAAATAAAATGTAAGCATTTTTAATCAGAAAGTTTCAGAGAAGAGAATAGAGAAACCTGAGATTGATAATGAAATGACCAGCATGAGCATTAACATGAATACTGTGAAGCAAAAAATGCATTTGAAGGCAGCCATTGATGGAATAGAAAGGTCTTGACTTCTCTTTACATTTATGTGAGTAATAAATATTTGATTCCTTGAATAGCGTGACATGCAAAAGTGTTTGATTGATTCCTGTAATTTTATAATGAGTCTGGTAAGAAAATGGGCATTAAATTATGGGTATTTTGGCTCATGAGATTCTTTCCTTCCCATTTTAATGGTGTACGCTCTTTCTGTTTTTGATTGCAGTACAAGTTAAATTTAAATAATGAATAATTATTTGATTCTTTCTGTACTTGCAAAGGTAATGAATATTTTTTTGTTTTTGAATATTTTAAAAATAATTCATTTTAAATTCATATGCATGTAAAGTTCTCTTTTTTAATTTTTAATTTGAGTATTGTATTAAAATAAAAATTTAATAGTAAATATGATATTATAGTATTATTTTATAATAAGATTATTTTAATTAGAATATTGGTATGCCAATCTTTATAGGAATAGGATAAAGTATTATTCCAAATATTATATTTATTTATTATTTTACTTTAAAATTATTATACTATTATATTTTATTTGATTTCAAGTCATTAATATATATAAATATTTTAATTAATATTAATTTATTGAGCATATGTTTCTATTATTATGTTTTAATACATTCTTGTTATCATTTTTTTTAACAAAAGTGAACTAGTCTATATATATATATATTTGGTATGCCAATCTTTATAGGGATAGGATAAATTACTATTCTATTATTTTACTTTAAAATTATTATATTATTATATTTTAATTAATTCCAAGTCATTAATATATACAAATATTTTAATTAATATTAAAGTATTGAACATATGTTTATATTATTATGTTTTAATATATTCTTGTTATTATTATTTTTTTAAACAAAAGTGAACTAGTCACTATATATATATATATATATATATATATATATATATATTCTTGTTATTATATTGTTTATATTTCTATCAAACTTTTGATCAAGGAAACAAAAATCTATTAACACGACTTTGTTATTTTTATATAATCGTATCATTATATTTTTATTTTATATTGATTTTTCTCATCCTTGAAAGAAAACGGGAAATTTCATATAAAGGTACTTTTAAAACAAATAAATTGAAATAAAAATAATATATATTTTTATTAACAAAATTATATATATAGCTTGTATATTATAAAAGAATACATACACATACACATACAAATACACATACACATACACATACACATACACATACACATACACATACACATACACATACACATACACATGCACATACACATACACAAGGAAAAAAACCACATACACATACACATACACATGGAAGACAAGTGTGTAGTTAGTGAACATACATGACAGTGGAAGACGTGTATGTATTCAATGCTATAGAACAATGGAAGACAATGATATTCTAAAGATTGTATTTAGTGCTTCAGAGTTGTTTTCTTAGGTCTAAAAGTCATTGGTTTTGTTCGAGTGTCATTGGTTTAGTGATAGAATTATGCAGTTGAAGATGACAGTTATTTAGTTGTATTTTTCGGAAGGTTTCCGATTCAAAAATCAAAGTTGAATATATGCAAATGTGATTTGAATTATCTTTAGGTTTTGATCTTGGTTGTGGTGTTTTCAGGTGATTTGGAAACTGTTCCTAGTGATCCATAAATAGTGTTATCAAGTGTTGCAACTATGTTGATAAGTGTTTGTTCTAGTTTGATAATATGTTGTGATGACTTCTGACATGGACCGTTGGCAAGTGATATGGTTCCTGACTTGGCATGTGGATCTCTTCATGGAGTATGAAGATCCATATATATTTGGCAAGGGTTGTTGTTCTTTGGGCTGCATGATACTATACGTTTGAGATATCTTTGGTTGTTCTGGTGATTGTGGATTTGGTATTGGGCTATGTGTAGCATGTTCATGGTCCATCTCTCTCTTGGAGTGGATCATGCTTCATGTTTTTTGTCCAGACATTGCATTGAATATTTATCTCTTATTCGGATTGGTTTGTGCTATATATCTGTGACCTATGTATTTAATGTTTTTCTCTTATCCGATTGGGTCCATATTGTGTAATCTATGTTTTGGTCCAAATGCTTCTAGCATGAGACCTTATTGTATTTTGTTGGAGACACAACTGACTTATAACTCAATTGTAATATTCTTTTGAAATGGCTGAACTTGTTGTAAGCTCCAATAATTTGTCATGTATAAAAGTACAATATGTGCTTTTGCAAAATGAAAGAGAGTGTGTGGTGATTGAGCAAGTGAAGATCTACAAGTAGAGTTTTGGAAGAGCAGAAGTTCAATTTATGAATGCAATAACAGTTTGTTGTTGAGGTTGACAGTGTTGTGCAGTTTAGCTAGATTATTAGGAGATTTTCTCTTTATCTCTTGTGAAGAGTTGTATGTACTTTCTCCCTAGGACAATGAGTCTTGGGGTGCACAAGTTCTTTATTATATCTTTCTATTTTGGTAGTGAGCCTATATTTGCAAGCCTGGAGTCGTGAGCTCCTATGTATATTCAATGGTGTATTGGTAGTGAGTTTTTGGTTGCAAGTCTGGAATAATGAGCTCGTATTTTCTTTGTAATCAGAATATATACACCAATGAATTATCTTTCTAAGTAAGTGTTCACCATGGTTTTTCCTAGTTTGGGTTTTCCACATATAAAAATCTTGGTGTTCTTGTGTTACTATTTCAATTCATTATTTTCTCATGTTTTATATGGTGAATATTGAAGTTAATTGATTACTTAAGTGAGATTTTGGTTTATGCTAATTCACCCCCCCTCTCAACATCTAGAGTGTGTTCAACAACACATACACATAAAAATATTAGTTTATTTCAATTAATTAAGAGGCATTTTATATATTTAATTTTCTTTTTATCTATATACTTCTATATTTTATTTTAATATTGAAGCAATCTTCAATGATGTAGAAATGAATTGTTTCTTGATATTAATTTATACCTATAATTTACAAGTTATTTGGCAATTATGATCTTAATGCTCCTTACACAAAGTATATTTTTTTCAAGTATAATTTAATTAGTGAATATGTACAAATAGCTATTAAAATAATGTTGATTACATGTTAAATAACTACCACACCAATTTGATGCAAGGAAAACTCCCCTCTAGCTGAAACTAAAAAAAACTCAAAAACAAAAACAAAAACACATGTATAGACTCTCTGCATTCAAGCTACTATTTAAATTACAACAAAGAAGTGGAACTACATTCTTGTCAAATATGCCAACACATGCTTAAAAACTTGGCCTATGAATGACCTTTCTTCTTGTGCTAATTTCTCTCTATCCTACCTCTCTTCTCTATATTATTCACTACTTACATTCTTTGTCACATCACCATCCACACATTTCTCCCTTGGCTAATTTATTCATCCTTTCATATCATCTTCCCATAACAAAACCCCCTTCCTCTTTCCTCCAACTCCATGCATTCTTCCATTTGTTCAACACCCCCACTCTTTTTCTAGTCTTCCATTTGTTAGACTATGTTAAATATCGGGTTTTTGCAACCTTTTTTTTTTTGTATTATTTAAAGAAATATAGTAGTAAAGTAAAAGGTAAGATAAAATCTAGGTGCTTTGTGCATAAAGGGTATATATATAGAATTGAAGATGATTAAAGGTGAGTCTAGTGATAGTGGGAAGTTTTGCAAGGTAAAATTGGACTAATTTAATCACATAAAAATTAATTTACTTGAAAATGGTTTTACGATAGATGATTTCCAAAAATTCAAAAATTTGGGGCTTTTTGTGCTGGATATTTTGAGTGAGTTTTTGTGGTTTTATGATGAAGAGTCTATTAAGTTTGTTAGATAATTTTGGTGGTATAACCCTAATCTTTACAAGCAATTTAAATATCAGGTTTTTGTAACCTTTTTCTGTATTATTTAAAGAAATATTGTAGTAAAGTAAGAGGTAAGATAAAATCTAGGTGCTTTGTGGAGAAAGGGTATATATATGGAATCAAAGATGATTAAAGGTAAGTCTAGTAGTAGTAGGAAGTTTGGCAAGGTAAAATTGGACGAATTTAATCACATAAAAATTAATTCACTTGAAAATAGTTTTACGATAGATGATTTCCAAAAATCATAAATTTGGGCCTTTTTGTGCTAGATAGTTTGAGTGAGTTTTTATGGGTTTCTGATGAAGAGTCTATTAAGTTTGTTTTAAGTCCTATTTAAGGAAATTGTGTGATGTTGAACAAAATCTATTATATTATATGAAGGAATTTATATATGTTATTATAGGTCTTTGTAGTTTTGGATCTATTCCAGTGATGAAGTCAATTAAGAACAAAGCGATTACTTCTCTAACAAGTGTCACGAGAGATGAGAGGGCATTGAAAATCGATACTATTTTTGACCCTATAATAAGGTATGTTTCTTACAAGATTACTTCAAGATTTGTTTCAAAAATAGAGAAGGTGCAACTTCATCTATAGCTTTACTTACAACACATCAAATGGTGGAATGAGGAAAGAAATTCAATTTATGTGAATTGTTGAGGATACAACTATTAGATAATATTGCTATGAAAAATGACAGTGGATAATATCCTTTCTGGTTTGGTTTCATGATTATGTGTTTGGGGATTTATTTATTGAAATCTCTACAAATAAAAGATAATGTTAAACAAGAGTCAAATGTTCCTATTGGAAAACAAATTTAATGATACTTAAGTTTCTTGACAGAGAAAGGAGCATGGAAATTACTTCATGGACTCGTGCATGGGCACCTAGGAAGACAAATGGTTTCAAGAAGACTCAAGGGATCAAGGAAGGAATGAAGACATCAAAGAGAGTCAATTGGGGCATTTTGAAGCCTATAATGGCATATTGTATGTTACTATAATTGATGGCGGTGATGATGAAGACCGGCCAAGATCAGAAGAATACAAGATTGCATAATGATTAGATCAGTTATTATCTTGTCATTGATGTCAAGCAATTGATATCTGATTTATATTGTGTTGCCATATCATTCAGAGTATGATATAAGTGTGAATGAGTTAAGAAGAATAAGTGAAATGTTGTGAAGGTGAAGAATTTAATTGGGAACTGATACATATCAGAAAATGTTAAGATTATGTTGATATAATTATTTTCTACCTAAAATTTAATTATATCAAGTTGGTAAATAATGGTAAAGAAGATTAGTCAAGTCGGTAAGAAAAACAATTTTGGCTAATGAGCAGGAAAAATCATTCGGCAAGAGAAGAAAGGTCATTTGGTAAAAGAAAAGTAAGTTTTGGTAAAGGTAAAGGCACTCAAAAAACCGAGAAGAAAGTTTTAGTCACTGAGCGAAGTTAACCAAAATTCAGAGTTATCCACCAAGCAAGGAACATAAATTAAATACAAGAATCAGAATGACATTTAACGATGAGCTATGATGAGCTGGAAGTTTATGATGATAAGGAAGTTTTAGTTGAAGAGATCTAAAAATTCAAGGTGATGATCCATGGTACAGATCTAAGTGGTAAAAAGAGAGAATAAGTTTCAAGAAAGTTCAAGTTCCAATGTGATGATAAAACATTTTGCCAAGATCCAGATTCAATGAATAAGTTTGTGAAATGAATTGGATGACTGAGATTAATCAAAATAAAACGTAATAGAGGAGATTAAGTGAAAAAATAATGTCTATATAAAGGATGAATTTGTATGAACAAATGGCTGGGAAATTGAAGGGTTGATAAGTCACTGACTGATAGATTGAAGAAGGAAAAGGTGAATTCCAAGTCAATAAAGTAGAATTTGATGAAGTGTTGAAGCTAGTGGAAAGTGAAGGATTGAAGTGAAGATAAAGAATGAAAAAAGGATCTGATTATGAAAATTTAGTTGTTGATTTACAGGTCAATATATTCATGTTGCTTATTAACATTTGTAACAGAAAAATCTCTTAACTGAGTGGACTTAACAATCTTATTGTAAAATCCTTGCAAAAGGTAACATTCTAAAGAGTGTTTGAAGCCCTTTAACTAGGGAACTCCTAACAAGGTGAAGATCCTAATAGATTTGAGGCAAATCCCTTGACCGGGTCACATCTAGCAATGTGTATTGTAATCTTTAACATGATTAGCTCGTAACCAAGCATACTTAAGAAGAGTATTTCTTTAGTAGGTGACAAATCCCACAATGGTTTTTCCCAAAACTGGGTTTCCACATTAAATAATGGTGTTATATGTGTTAAATGATTTATGTGTTTGATTTGATAATTATTAAAGTTTATTTACTGTTGTCAGTAAATGTTGAATTATGTTTGACCGAGTTAATAAAAAAAAAGTTTTTAAGGTACAGAGAATCAAGGATTAATGATTCACCCCCCTTTCTGTAATCCAACAAGATATTGCTTCTTATCTCTCTTGGGATTTTCTGCTATTTCAAGAGTGAGAAATTGCCACTGGAGGAAAATCTATCAAAGAACAATTAGTTGGTGTAGATCTGAAATGATTATAGATCATTCATATATAGAATGGAAGGAAATAGATACAAAAATATCTATATTATTCTCATCTAAGGAGATAGAAAATGAATTTTTGAATCAATTCTCTGACTTAGAGGGGACAGAAAATAAATTTTTGAATCAATTCTTGGACTCGGAGGAGACAGAAAATGAATTTTTGAATCAAGACTGTCCTTTCAAAAAACTATATAATAATATGAAGAAAAAACTTTTTTCACTTCAAATAAGAAAGGATTGTTTGGTTAGATGGATGAAATTTGCTAAATATTTTATTCAAACAAATGTAGAACCACAATGGATGGTTCTATGTCTATTACCAGTTCTTCCTCCTGACCTGAGGCCAATGTATCAATTAAATGAAGGTGGAGTGATTACTTTGGATCTCAATGAACTTTATCTAAAAGTTATCCATTGAAATAATAATCTTTTAGAATCTGTAGAATGGACTCATATATTTCTACTACCAAATTTATTGTTTGATCAAAAGAAATTAGTCCAAAAAGTCGTAGATACACTTCTTGATAACAATATAGGTGCATAACCAGTGAAAGATAGTAAGGATAGACCTTATAAATCGTTCTTAGATTTCCTCCAAGGTAAAGAAGGAATATTTCATGAAAGTTTACTTGGAAAATGGGTCGATTATTTAGGCCGTTCTATTATTGTGGTAGGTCCCCATCTCTCATTGTATCAATGTGGATTATGAAATCACAATATAACTTTTTAAAGGATTTTTAAATCATGATCTAGTTGAATGACAGATTTCCCCCAATCTAAGAATTGCTATCTTGTAACATATGATGTATTATGGATCTTAGCATTGCAAATATGTACTATTGTAAAGTGATTGTAAATTTATTGAAAATACACACTGAAGACTTTTTGGGTTGTAATATTCAAATTTGGTTAGTTTGATTATGTACTTGGTCATTACTATTAGTTACATATGATTTTTTGATTAAATAAATGAAGTTAATATTATCATGTTGGTGATCATTTCATCAATTTTTAATCAATTTAAATATATGTTCATGGACTTCTTAGTAGTGACATCAGGGAACCTAAGAGGACATAGTCTTATGAAACTTTTTCCTAATGTAACACATCATTATGATACTGTGGTAGTTAATGTTTTTAAAAAATTATACCATGTGTTGGAAACTACAATTGAAATAATTGTTATATTGTCATTGATGTCAAACCTTAATTGGTAAGATAGTTGCTATTGAGTAGAGTACCATATCTTTAGATTGATGAAGAAGATTTGAAATGAGTAGATAACAAGAGGACCTAAGGAAAGGTTGAGTTATGTGATACTTCAATGGGTACTTGATTAGTTGGTACACTGACAAGGTAATGTGCTGTTTATCTTTAACACCAAGTGGAGAAGAAAGACTGGAAACATAGGCTTAACCGAGAAAAATGAATAAATCCAGTTTAAGCCAAGTGATGCTAGTTTCGACCGAGCATCATTAATTATCGAGCGAAAGATAATTAACCAAGAAAAGACAGTGTTTGCCAAGAAGAAAAGTTTTAGCGATGACCGAGATATCTAGTAATGACTGAGGAGATGAACATAGTATTGACCGAGTGTCAATAATTTACAGTTTGTGAAAGAATTGAGAATCCCACCTGACATAGTTGAATTCTTGGGATATATAAAACGTGTTGAAATTATTAATGAATGATATGGAGCATTTAATGCATGGTAAACCATTTTATTATGGATTCAAGGAGAAGTTTGAAGATGTATCTAGAAGGAGGAGAGTGAAATGATGGAAGGATTCGATGAATTTGACCTAAACCTAAGATCTATCGAAGAGATTAAGCGACAAAAGATTAATCTACCTAATTAAGGATGTATAAGGATGACCTAATTGTGAGGTTAAGAAGTGTGTGGAAGAGGTTGATGTTATTGAATGATGAATCTAAGTAGAAGGCTAAGGAGAAGCTGTGAAGAGCTAAAAAGAGTTGTGGTGATTGCTTGAAGAGAATTCTGAGCAGATTAGAGATGGAGATGGAAATGAAGGTCTATCAGTAAATCAACATATGAGTGAATTGGATCTGTATTTGTAAAGTGAGTTGTATATTTTAGATCAAAACCTAGTGTTACTTTCTAACCATTTTAGCAGTCTACATCCTTTAATCAAGGTTGACCTAATAGTCATTGTGTAAACCCTTTGATCAAGGTGACATTCTGATGGAATGTTCTTAAGCCCTCTAACCACGCCACTCTTAACAGGGTGATTAAATCCTTTAACAGGGTCACACCTAACAGTGTGTATTGTAAACCTTTAATTGGGTTGGCTTTGTTGGGTTTATTTTAGGTTTTCTAAGGTCTTTGCTCCAGGTCTTGTTTTAAATGTCCTTGCTTATGTCTTCGTCTAGTTTAGGGTTTCAGAATTCCATAAAATTTGTCATATTTGTGTTTTTAAACCCTTTCCTTAGACATTTTTTCCCTAAATGGTTATTTCTTTGGTTGGTTTTGAGTGTGCCCTAGTTCTTTCTATTCGCACATTACTTTTTGGTTCACTTAAGTCTTCCAAATTTGCATGTGGTTTTTTTCCTTGTCTTCGCTGAATCACACAATGTTCTTCCTTGACTTTAAGTCTTTCAATGAACTGGCGATAGTGGTGAGCCCTTTGTTAAGTTTTCTTTAGTCGCTGAATCTCCCAGTCTTTGTCATGGTTAATCTTAACATCCAATGATTTAGCGACTGAGTTGTCTCCTATTTGCTTGATTCTTGGAAGTTTCATTGAAACAATTGGTGACTTGGCATGGCGGTTATCTCCTATTCTCTAAGTCGGGCAGTTAAGTTCACAATCATCCAGTGATCCAACGAATGCCATTGATCATGTTTGCAATCGACAGTTAGGTTTTAATCTCAAAAAGAATGGGTCCTACACCAAATCATTTGGTGATCTAGCGACTAAGTCTTATTCTCATATCCTCTAAGTTTGGCGGCTCTGATATTTTGATTTAGCGAAGGATAAAATTTTCCTTTGTTGCTTGATCTCAAGAAAAGATGGCAATGCTCTAAGTTATTTGGTGATTAAGCGAGTAAAGTGTTCACGGGATCTCAGAACCAGTTAGTAAAGCTCCAAATCTTTTGGCAACCTGGCGAACAAAGAAAAGATTGAGATGCATCTTCTTCAGTTGTGCATTCTCAGAATAAAATGGTTAAGTTCAATAACCTTGGGAGATCAGGCGAAAGCAATGGTTGCTGATTCTCATAATTAAAAGGTAAAGGTCTGATGGATTGAGCGATTTGGCAATGGCTGTTGATTGTTCCTAAGATCTACAGTCAGCGTGTAATCTCAAGATATAACCTAAGGTATGAAAACATTCAATGAATTGGAGATATGGGTTATTCGCTCAATCTCGAGGCCTGACCATGGTTAAGCATTTCTTTTTGAGAATGCAAGATAGCCTTGTTCGCTGAATCATGAGATAAAATGAGAGTTAAGCATGGCTTTTCAAGATTAAGAGATTTAGTTGTTCGCTGATTCTCTAGATGTGACCGTGGTCAAGGTATTTTGTTTCACGAGTTGTAAAATCCTTTGTTCGCTGATTTTCTAGATGATTGCTGAGTTAAGGAAAAGGTTGAGAGAATTGGCGAAGTCTTTGGTCACTTATTCTTTGAGTTTAACCATGATTGAATCAAGTGTTCCGAGAATGTGAGATTTCTTTCAGTCACCAAATCTCTAATTATGGCGGGGCATGATAAATTTTAAAAGATAGCCTAAGGACCGTTGATCATCTTTGGGATCAATAGTAGTCACTAAATCTCTAGATAAAGTCATGAGTTAAGAAATCACTCTGAGATTCTGCGAATGGCCTTGTCGCTAGATCTCCAAACTTAAGCTCGGGCTAACAATTCTTTCGGAGATCATAAGTTCCTTTGTTCGCTAGATCTCTGAACCATGTTTGGTTAAGTTTTCATGCCAATCAATGTTACAAACCATTGCAATGTGGAAAAAAGTACTCTACCAAGCTGGAAAAAGCTAAAATATCATCCAATCAGGTTTTAACGAGGGTTTGCATCAGTAATTAAGGGTTTTAATGCCAAAAAGCATGATCAATGATCTCGCGCTTTATTTGTGATTTTTTAAATCATCCTGTCAACATCCATGCCACGGCTAGCTATGATTTGAAGGTTGGTAATATGTAGAATTGAATGAAGAAGTGACTTAGGTCAGATTTGTTATGATTTAGCAATTGTACGCATTCAATTCTTGAAGTATATAGACATGACTTCATTGCTTTCTGTGCTCAAAGTTATTCTGAAGATAATTGAGATTGTTGGCATTGAAGCAGTGAGTGAGAAGTGCAAAAGTTGCAGTACTGTGAATTTCTACTCTGATAAGATGAGTCAACCAGAGGCAAGTGTAGCATCATCTAGTGGAGTTGCAAAAGAACATAGTGGAGAGGATAAGGGAAAGCCAAATTATTCAGATGAGTTCATTAGGCTGCTTCCTAGTTCGAACCAAAACAAGAAGGCCATTGACACAATGTTTGAGGACCTCATGGACAAATGTAGAGACCCTATCTCTCCTTCAAGTTCAGGTTATACCATCTTCTCATACTTCTATAATAATAGGTATAAGGCTATACCTATCTGTAATGCTTGGGCGTTAGGAATGGCAAAGTTAATTGTGCCTGATGTGCTCTTAGATGTTGATTTAATTATTAATTTGGCTAGGCTGTATGATCCCATCTCTAAGACCATTAGGTGTGAAGACCAGTCTATTTTTATTTCCTTGGATAGGGGGTCTTTCATGAGGGCATTTGATTTCTATGCCTCTTCTTCCACTGCAATAGATTTGAAAAAAGAAAGACAAAAATATGCCAGTAATATTGGGTCAATAAAAAGACAGATAGTCAAGCATATGCCCAAGCAGGGTAAGTATGTAGCCCCTCTCCCAGCAAGTATGAACACCCCCTATCAATTTTCATCCCTATATCATTACATGAAGTTCTTGTGTCATGGGTTGTGTAGGGTCCTAGGGATAGATGGGGATGAAGAAAAACTGCCTGCCGAACTTTTGATGATAATCTTAGATATTTAGAATTCCCACACCAATACTGACTATGATTACATCTAGTATGTAATTGATAGGATGCATGAGGGGTTAGTGTTTGTCAAAGAGAGTAAGAGATCTATTAGATTCATGCATTACTCCCTCCTTATGCATTTAATTTTGTACTACCATGTTAACAATCTTGACGCAAGAATGTTGAAGTTAAGGACTTCTTTTGAGGGAAATCCAAACCCAGTGCAATATTGGTTAAGGGAATGGAATTACACATCCAATGAGTGTAACTTCTCTATTTTATAGAACTATTTTGTGCATCCAATTCTTGAGATGTTGGGAACAAATCTAGTGAGGCTGTCAACTAAGGTCTTGAGGGTGTTAAGGCCAATGCAGTATGAAGATAAGTGGCCAGGGAACCACAATTGGGGAGATTTCTACCTAGGAGGCAACTTCATAGTTATCAGAGTTTATGGCTACCCCCAACCCCCACACATGCTTCCTAGATTTGTACCTCCTAGGGTTTCCATGATGGAATTCATCTGGAAATTAATGTGGACTAACAAAGAACACCTAGCACCTCATAGGAAGGGTACCTTCACACCGAGGCAATTTAGGATTGATAGCTTCTTGATTGGAAAAAGAGCACTGGACTAGGTCAGTAGCTGGCTCAATCATTTCAAGATGACTACAAGTACCTACCAGTATGTTGATTTTGAGGGTTTCATCAAGATTTCCAGGATGACCTTGATCCCTAACATTGGAACAATCAGAGAGCATGAAGGCCTGTATGAGGAGGATGTGATAAGAAACATGTTGGACCTAGATGAGGTAGGAAGAAGATGGACCAACTATTTTGATTTGCTAGACATAGAGGCTAGACTGAGGAAGGTAGAAATTCCTTTTGGAGGTTTTTCCCCTGAGCTCCCATATCTGCAAAGAATGGAGAAAATGATAGAAATGCATGGCACCCTATCTAACTAGTTAGAAGGGTTGCTTGAGAAGAAGTTGGAGCTGCCAAGAAATTATTCTACTTCTGAGCCTAAGGAATTCACTGATGATTCACAAGAGGGTGAAAGTCCACGTCAAGGTGGGGACTCACCAATTATTGACTTGACACAAGACCCACATAAAGAAGGGGATACTTTAGAGCCACCATTGAAAAAATAGAGGCTTGAAGTAGGTGAGCCTTCTAAGAAGAAAAAATAGAAGAAGGTACTTGACAGTGCTTCTACTCTTGTGCCTGGTAACAAAGCCTACCATCATCAAAAGAGAAAGGCTATTAGAGAGGGTAAGAAAGTTGTATCAAAATAAGAAGGGGATTTAACCTTGTTGCTGGGAAAGGATGAAAGAGAACTTTACCAAGAGGAGTTTCTCAGTGATGACCAGTTCATCAAAAGCAAAGAATTCAGGGATTTCCTCATTTGGAGGAAGCAAGAAGAAGTGAAAAAGACCCTGCCTGAAGGAATGCAACCAAGTGAAGAGACTTTGAGGGCTCTGACATCATGTGATCCTAGTATTGAGAAGATTATTGTGGAAGAGGCAAGGGAGATGGTTAAATCAAGTGGCATGCTTCTAACTCCTAGATGGGACTTGACCTCTGCCTTCATCATTGATCAAATTAGGGAGCAGCTAGAAGATAGTCTATCATATGAAGTACAGATAGATGACATGATCAGAGGGAGTGGTTATGATCCCAAGTCTCAAGCTATTGCACTTTGGCCTTTGGCTCCTAGAACTAACAAGCCATCTGTAGTAAGCATTGAGGACAAAATGGAAGGAAATAAAATTGTCTGGACTATGTAGAACACCAATGATCTTGAGGTGTCTAAGGAATTAACACACTTGGCCCACCCAAATGAAGCAAAAACCATCCAATTGTTAGAAAGGTATGGCAAATTATTTGAAAATTCAGTAAAGGTTGCTAAGGACAGGGATCTAAAGCTCATGTTAATCAAGAAAATGGAGGGTGAATTAGAAGAGCTAAGGGCTAAGCTTGAAGAAGCATCTAAGGTAGTTCTTCCCCCTCCCTTGCAAATTGAGGCCCCTTCTCAGTCAGAGGCAGAGGTTCTTGATAGGCCAGTTGAAGATTTGGAAAAGGTGAGACTAGATGCAGCCTTGAAGACTATGGTAGAGGTTGTGCAACATAGACAGAAAAAAATAAAAGAAAAGATGGAATCAATTCATCAATCAGTTGTCTTGTTGCAGAGGGAAAATGAGAAAATAAATGAGTCACTGGCTACTTTGGAGCCACTTTATAGTGCATGGTCTAGGAGAAGGTTGTTGTTTGAAAAGCTTGATGCCTTGCAAGAACACAGACCTGAAATCCCTGAAGTGGTGATTGAGGTATATGAGAAAATTGGATTGGTAAGTGTTGTTTCAAAGTTCATCAAAGGGAAATCAAATCAAGTAAAGGCCAAGCTGGCCATGTTTGACAAAAATTACAGTAATTATTTGCCTGCTATTTATAATGATGATGGAGGTGTGCTAAGTATTGATGAGTGGAAGTCATTGGTGGATCAAGTGCTGATTAATCAGGATGCTTTCCTTGGTGAAGATAATTCTTTGGACACACAAGGCTGTAACAACATAATTGACAACTTGTTCAAAGTTGAAAATGATTGCATGAAGTTTGTTACAGAGGTTAAGGGCATCACTAATTCCAGGTGGGAAGAGCAGTTAAAGGTACTAAATGAACTGTAGAATTATAACTGGCCATCTGATGATGATGTGGCATCTTGGGAAAAAGTGCAAAGAAAAAGAAGAAGAAGCCAACTATCCTAGAGTTGGATGAAGAAGAAGAGTGAAGTACACGTGGCACCTGATCCAGAATTCCAAGGAGAGCATGTAACAAACAAAGGATGATGTAAGTTATCCTGTATTGGTAGTCATCATTCATGCAACAAATTAAAGTGACTGCTTTGAAATATCTCCAGACAAAGGTGCCACGTGTGAAGATGCTAGTAGTTGTGAACTACTTTTTGTTTCTCTAGTCCTTGTCATTATGGTTTGTACTTTTTGTTTGTAGTGCAAGTCATTTTCTTAGCCATCCGAAGCTTGTTGCATACTTTTGAGGATTCCAAGATGGCTACTGGTATAAGTAGCAAGCTTTGCTCATTTTGTAGGGGTGGTTGAAGTTTTTGTTAAAAAAGTACTGAATATAGGATTTGACTTCTTTGAAGTTTTTGTTAAAATTGTATGGATATAGTTGAAAATTAATACAAATACACTGGAGTTTCATTTCTATTTCTTGTTGTCTTTGTGTATGAATGCTTTGATTTTCTTATGCATTAATTTGTAAAGCTCTTTAATGCATTGTTCACAAGGTGAATATAGGGGTTGAACTTAAGTTTCTCTCAAGGAGAGAGTAAATCTTTAGGGAGGTCTCTGGGAATTGAATATCTATACATGAATTAGATGGCAGGGTTGGGAATTGGGAGAGTGAATTGTTAGGCATTTCATTTAAATTTCAGTATCTTTGTATTGATAGGATTCTGTATATGTTAGGTTTTGACTCTGGCCCAATGAATAAGGCACTAGTTTTAGCTTAATTTGCATCTATTCACCACCAAAATATCAAAAAACTATTCAATTTACTTTTATTTGTATGTTATGAATTGTATTGACTATGTCAAGTACATAGATTGATTTTATAATGCTTTGTAGGAGCAATTGTGAAAGGTAAACCCGCCTAAGTTTTACACTCAAAGTGAAGAAGGCTCAAAGCCTTAATACCTTAGCATTTAAATTGTGCTTACTCATGTTGGGAGTACATGAGTCTTAAGTTCAGTAAGTTTTCTGAATGTGTCAACCATCTGCAGGTTTAAGTGCTAACAGGCTTCTCACAGAGCTCACTTCAGAAGAGTGAAAATGAGTAGCATGTTACAAGTGATTTTTTCCCAAATTGGGTTTCCACGTTAAATCTTGGTGTTATAATTGTGTGAATGTTATTTGATGTGAATGTTGTTGAAATTTTTATATTATGCAAGTTAATTACTTTTAGACAGTGGACTACAAGTTTTATGTAACTGATGTATGCTATAGAGACCGAGTGAATTATTGATTAGATCTGAGTTTGTTGAATTGAGAGAAAGTTGAATTGGTACATTTGGACCTGGCGATAACTAATTCAACCCCCCTCTCAGTTATTCTAAAATCATTCTAACAATTGGTATTAGAGCTATTGCTTGTAGAGAAATTTTTTAAAGGTACTTGAAGCTAATGATCAAGATGTACAAAAAGGAGGTACCAAAGATGATCAAGGAGAACTTCCATGCATGGCAGAGTTTGATGAAATTGCACCTAGATGGTATTGGTGATTCAGCAAAATACTATGTGGAAAATGATTATGTAACACCTATTATACCTTTGACTATCGAGGAGATGAAAGCAAAACAAGAACACAATCATGCAATGTTGGAAATTGCATCTTCCCTAAGCTATCCTAAATTTGAAGACATCAAGGATTGTACTAATGCAAAGGAAATGTGGGACATTCTAGTAGCTATCTATGGTGGGGACACAAATGTACTAAGAGACAAATCTGAAATTTTGAGAGGTAATTTTGATGAAATGAAAATGCAAGAATGTGAAAATGTTGCTCAGTATTGTGGTAGAATTAAGGAGGTAGTAAATGCTATTAGAAGAGCTAATGGAAACACTGATGATGAAAATGTTATTAGTAAAGTGTTGAGCACCTTGCTTCCTATCTATGCTATTAGATTTTCTACAATATAAGAATCAAGATGTAATCTTGGTAATGTCCTAACTTTGGAAAGTCTTGTTGGCAAGCTTACTACTTTTGAGCTGTCTAATTTTGATGATTTCACTTTTCACAACATTGAATCGACATTAAAGTCTCAAATGGCTCTTCATAAGTCTAAGAAGGGAAAAGAAAGATGTGTGAGCAGTGACAGTAACAACAACAATAATAGTGACACTTCTGATGATGATCTAGATGATCTTGAGGCACTTATGGCTAGAAGGCTACAGATAGGAAAAGGAAAATACAAAGGTAAACTTCCTATAATATATTTTTCATGTAACAAAGTTGGCCATATTGTAGTAAGATGCATTGACAGGATTGACAAGGATGAAAGAAGGGAAATCAAGTACAAAGACAAAAGAAATGACAGAGATCACCAAAGGTACAAAGAATACAAAGACAAAGGTAAGAAATCTTTCTATATTGCTAAAGAGGAAACTGATAGTGAAACTAGTGAATCTAATGAATGTGATATAGAAGTTTTTTATGTTGCTATGAAAGATGACTCTGATGAAGATGAGAAAATTGCACTTATTTCATATGTGAGTAAAGGTGATAAATGGATTATTGATAGTGGTTTCTCACATCACATGACTGGTGATAAAAGTAAGTTTGAAACCCTACATCATTACAAAGGTAGACATGTTAAGTAATGATGCACCATGTGTTGTGAAAGGAAAGAGATCAATAAGATTAAATGATAAGATTAGATGTGATAATGCTTATTGGGTTGAAGGTCCTAACTATAATTTGTTGAGAGTGGCATAGTTGAACAGTACAGGTTACCAAGTTGAATTTCATCATAGAAAAGATAAAATATTTGATGCCACTGGTGAACTAATTGGAAGTGGAGATCAGACAAGAGGTAATTTTTTCTATCTAGACCTATCTGAAGAAATTTTTTTTTTTGCGCAATTTGATGATGTATGGTTATGGCATAAGAGGTTGTGTCATGTAAACTTTGACAATTTGGTAAATATCAGTAAGATGAAGAAAGTTAGAGGTTTTCCAAGATTGAAGAAACCTAATAATGTGATGTGTAAATAGTGTCAATTGGTAAAAATGACAAAGTCTAGTTTTAAGAGCAAGACATATACTTTTGACAATATTTTGGAATTGGTTCATACTGACCTTTGTGGACCTATAGGTGTGCAAAGTTACTGTGGTGATAAGTATTTCATTCTATTTTTTATGACTATTCTAGAATGATGACTGTGATGTTTTTAAAAAAGAAATCTGATGCATTTTAGTTGTTTAAGTGGTATTTGGCAAAAGTTGAAAAAGAAACATGTAAGAGCTTGAAATGTTTGAGATCTCATAGAGGAGGAGAGTTTATATCAAATGAGTTCAATATATTCTGCAATGATAGATGAATAAAGAGACAAATGTCTGCACCTAGGAAACCTCCATAGAATGGTATAATAGAAAGAAGAAACAAATCAATTATGGATATTGCTAGAACACTGATGATAGAGAAGAATGTTGCACAAAAGTTTTGGAAAGAAGCTATAAGTATAGTTGTTTATACCTTGAACCAAGTACAAATCAAGAAAGGTACAAATGCTACACCTTTTGAGTTATGGTATGTATATGCACCTAATGTGAAATATTTTAAAGTCTTTGGAAGTAAATGTTATATACTGAAAGACAATAGGAATGGAAAATTTGATGCTAAAAGTGATGAAGGCATATTCCTAGGATATTTCACTAAGAGAAAAGCTTACAAGTGTTTGAATTCTAACACTAACAAAATTGTGGAAAGTGCAAATGTTAGAGTTGATGAATATGCAGAAAAGAATGAAGTTGAGAGAAAGCAAGAACTTGAAGATTATAGATCTTTTGTATACATGGAAGAAGGAGAAGATAGTAATGCACCTAAACCATATGCCGAGGAACAACATGAATTTGACAAGTCACAAAAAGAAAATGCCGAGAATCAGGAGGATGCTATCGAGCATCAGGAGGATGTTGTCGAGCATCAAGAGGATGCTGCCGAGCAATCAGAAGAAGAGTCAAAGAATCTACAAGATGAACCTGAAGATCAAGATCAAGCAGAAAGGAAATCTGAACCTACATTGGCACAGTATGTAAGAAGACATCATAAACCTGAACAAATAATTGGAGATAAAGAATTTGGAGTTATGACAAGAATTAAGATGAAAGATCATACATGCTTACTATGTGAATTTGAGCCTAAGACAGTGAAAGATGCTCATGAATACCTTAGATGTAAATTAGGGGTGATTCCCCTAACTGAGGCTACCTAGAAACATATAGGAGCACTGCATCAAATGTGCTAATCAAAATATCTGACAAATTGATGCAGAAGAGGTCAAACTTTAGGAGTTTCCTAGAGTTGTGAAAAGTAAAGAAAAAGATGTAAATCAGTCATAAGAAAGATGCCAAAGGGAGTATACAACATATATAATTGATATGAAGACATCTACATGGTAAAGATGCAAGTGATAGATACAAGTTTCTTTGGAATTTTTGTCAAAGAGGGATAGATACAACATTGAGGGAGAGATTAAATGAACCTTAGGGAGAGATACAAAAGGAATGACCCTAATCAAAGAGGGAGTGATTGAATAAGAAAGAGATTCAGTGAACAGACAAAGAAAAATTTATCCAAGAGGGAGCTAGTACTTGGATGGGAATCAGAATGAAGCTAAGGATATTAATGAAGATCTAATGCACAAAGATTTTGGATTGTATGGTAAATCATGTGGTGTTCATGTGGTGTTTCCATCAATGCCAAAGAGGGAGATTGTTGGAAACTACAATTGAAATAATTGTTATATTGTCATTGATGTCAAACCTTAACTAGTAAGATAGTTGCTATTGAGTAGAGTACCATATCTTTTGATTGATGAAGAGGATTTGAAGTGAGCAGATAACAAGAGGACCTAAGGAAAGGTTGAGTTATGTGATACTTAAATGGGTACTTGATTAGTTGGAACATTGACAAGGTAATGTGTTGTTTATCTTTAACACCAAGTCGAGAAGAAAGACTGGAAACATAGGCTTAACTGAGCAAAACTGAATAAATCTAGTTTAAGCCAAGTGATTCTAGTGTCAACTAAGCATTAGTAATAATCGAGTGACAAATAATTAACTGAGAAAAGATAGTTTTTGCTGAGAAGAAAATTTTTAGCGATGACTGAGATATCTAGTAATGACCGAGGAGATGAATACATTATTGACTGAGTGTCAGTAATTTAAAGTTTGTGAAAGAATTGAGAATCCCAAATGACATAGCTGAATTCTTATGATATGTAAAATATGTTGAAATTATTAATGAATGGTATGGAGCATTTAATGCATAGTAAAGCATTTTATTATGGATTCAAGGAGAAGTTTGAAGATGTATCTAGAAGGAGGAGATTAAAATGATGGAAGGATTTGATGAATCTAACTTGAACCTAAGATCTATTGAAGAGATTAAGCAGTAAAATATTAATTTATCTGATCAAGGAGGTATAAGGATGACATAATTGTGAGGTTAAGAAGTGTGTGGAAGAGGTTGATGTTATTGATTGATGAATCTAAGAAGAAGGCTAAGGAGAAGCTATGAAGAGTTGAACAAAGTTGTGGTGATTGCTTGAAGAGAATTCAGAGTATATTAGAGATGGAGATGGAAATGAAGGTCAGTCAGTAAATCAACATATGAGAGAATTGGATCTATATTTACAAATTGAGTTGTATATTTTAGATCAGAACCTACTGTTACTTTCTAACCATTGTATCAATCTAAATCCTTTAATCAAGGTTGACCTAATAGTCATTGTTTAAACCCTTTAATCAAGGTGACATTCTGATGGAATGTTCTTAAGCATTCTAACCAGGCCACTCTTAACAGGGTGATTAAATCCTTTAATAGGGTCACACCTAATAGTGTGTATTGTAAAACTTTAACCGAGTTGGCTTCTCACAGAGCTCACTTCAGAAGAGTGAAAATTAGTAGCATGTTACAAGTGGTTTTTCCTAAATTGGGTTTCCACGTTAAATCCTAATGTTAAACTTGTGTGAATGTTATTTGATGTGAATGTTGTTGAAATTTTTATATTCTGCAAGTTAATTACTTTTGGACAGTGGATTGCAAGTTTTATGTAACTGATGTATGCTATAGAGACCGAGTGAATTACTGATTAGATCTAAGTTTGTTGAAAAGAGAGAAAGTTAAAATTGTACATCTTAACCTGAGGATAACTGATCCACCCCCCCTCTCAGCTATCTAAAATCATTCTAACACCATGTTCTTAAGTGAAAGTATTCTTTCCTCTCGAGTTCCCTGGTGATGACGTTATACTTTTCTTAGACAAAGTATTTAAGGATGACTTTGTGTATATACTAGTGATACATATACATGTGAAAATGTACATGAGACATCATGTGTGTGAGTGTGTAAAAGAAAATATAAAGTCAAAGATAAGTACAAATAAACTGATGACTTAGAGAGATCAAATAAAATCAAGTTGTGCTTGTATCCGTCGAGGCTGGTTACGGGGGATCAGTATCTTTTGCTCTATAATCAGTGCTTAATTTATGTTTGCCTCCTTGTAATTTCATAACTCATGATTGATGTCCTAGCTGTAATTGTAATTATCAGTAAAATAAAGGGCAAAGGAAATCAAATTTTAGCGCAGCGTGTTTTAGTTTCAGTTTAAAAGTTAGTTGTTTATAAAGTTTTTTGTTTTCTTGCATGTTAGCGGTTTGCATGTTTTTACCCTGAGATGTTTCGTGGCGGATGGGCTAAACTAAAATCAATTTGTTTATGCCTGTTTCATTCAAAACTCTCAGTCTTTTTTTTCGTTGGCTCATTTTTTTTTGCGCAAAGCTATCTAATCTATCGATTTATGCCTGTCTATAAAGCTATCAAAGGATTTTGTTTTTTTAGTTTAGATCCTTTGATCGATTGCTTTGATTGATAGCTTGGATTTCATCTAATTAAATATTGTATTTGATCAGTTATTTAATACTGTATCAAGTTTGCTGTTGAATTTAGATTATTTGTTATTACTGCTTATTACACTGGATTGTGAAGAGTAACTGCCAAGTTATAAAAGAAACATATTGAATCATCTATATTTCTTTTTCATTTCTAACATGGTGCTCAGATCTAAGTTTGTTAATTGTACTGATTATTTCATTACTGATTAGATCTAAGTTTGTTAATTGTACTGATTATTTCTTTTTCACGATCTAACTGCCAACTTGGTGCATTTAATGTTGGTATCTTTTGTTGGATTCTCCTATGTGGATCTGGGGGCCAACATGTTGAATTTAATTATTGTGAGGCTATTTGAGAGTCGACTTGTATTATATTTAATATTTGTTAGGAGGAGTTAATGGTTTCATCCAGCCGACTTGTGGCTGATGATTAGTATTTAAGGGATGTTTGGGGTAGTTCTTTATAATGACTTAGAGAGATCATGAAAGCAGATCTGAGGGTGGCAGATAAGTGAAGTTGTGGAAAAGATCTTGTGAGATCTCGCAGACCAGATTGTTATTTGATAGTTTGTAGTAGTAGAGCCAGTGGTTTGCATACTCAGAGACAAGGAGATTGCTTGGAGGCTTGCGAGCTCAAGTTTAGATCTGCCTTAGGGTTTCCATCAGTTGCTAATAGTCTTATAACTGAACTAGCTAGGGTTGTGTTGGATCTTGATGATCTTGTGAAATTACTTCTGATTGTAATTGGCCCTAAATCAAAAGGCCTTACAGCCGGACATGTTAATGGAAAATATGTTTTGAAACACATCTTATTGTGTTGTGTTGTGTTATTCCGCTATTTTTTTCTGAAGCTGCAAGGTTTGGATTGTCCTTAATTGGATCCACCATCCCTTGGCTGCTTCACTTTGGGGTTTCAAAGTTTTGGAGATTAGGATATCAGAGTTTTAAGGATTACAGATTAAAAGTTTTAAAATTTTAAGGGTTGGGGTTGCAAATTTTTGAGGATGAAAAGTTTAAAGTTTTGAAGAACATACTTTTTATTTTTGAGGATAGGGGTTTCAAAGTTTTGAAGATCGAGGTTTTTATGTTTTGAGGATCATACTTTCAAAGTTTTTAAGTTTTTAGGATTGGTGTTTTGAATAATATATTTTTAAAGTTTTGATGATCAATGTTTCAAAGTTTCAAAGATCAAAGTTTTGAAGTTTTGAGGTTTCAAGGAAGTTGAGAAGACTCAACTCCTTTGAAACCTCATCACCCATATCTCCCCCCTTTTTGTTTTCCTATCTTTTGGTCTCTCTTTTGTTCCTTTTGTTTAATTTTCTATTGTTTGTAGTCCCATTATTTAGGGTTTTTGCATTTTGTGTTGTTTACTTTTTTGTTTGTTGGGTTCGACTTTAGTCTAGTTTCCTTTGATTGTTTCATTGATTACTTTTTCTCCTTTAATCATTTTTTGTTTTAATAAGTTTCATCATGAATAGAAATTCATGAAGATACCTTTAAATCAAGTAGTTTGGGAAATTTATTTGTGTTATGCACAAACACTTAGCCATTTCATAAGTCCTAACAATCAATCTAAGGCAGGAAAAATTCAAGAACATCCTCAAACCCCAAAATTCTACAATTTTAGAGGAGATGGGTGCTCATTCTTTTTGTGCATGGATTATGATGCATACAATTTGTTTGTTTCTTGTTTCTCCCTAGTTAGTTTTCCTTGGTTCATAAAATAAGGTATTTGAGTAAGATTGAGAAATGGTACTCAAAATGATCTTTCATGTAGAAGGAGATATGAGTGTTGTAACCCTAATGAACTAAGGTTCTTAAGATACCAAAAGCCATCCAAATTAAGAAACAATCATCAAGAGATCACTAACATAGATCTTCACCAATGTGAGAAATGAGCTTTCACAGTTTGAAAATTCTTGCAAGAAATTGATGACCTTCCCAAAACTCAACAATTTTCGGCTCACTTATATGAAAACTCCCAATATCAATGATATTTATAATATTTTTAAGTAAGTGAGTAAGAGAAAAATGTACGAAGAAAGATAGTTCTATTTTTGGCACTTTCTACAAATTTTGAGCATGGAATCTCTTCCTAGATTCTTGCTAACACATCTTGAGATCTTCCCAAGGGTTATGTAAACATGAAGTCCCAATTGTTGATAGTAAGACTTGATAAGAATACAAGAAAGATAGATCTAGTAGAGTTGATTTTTAGTTGCCTGAATTAGAGCTTTGCCCAAAATTTTATGGCTATTTTTTCCTTAAATGAGAGTCATTTTTAGTTGTAAAATCACTTAACTCAATGCCAAATCATATTTTAGGAGTATTTTAATGGAGTTAAACTACTATTTTATTTTTATTTTGCCCAAAAACCCTTTTTACAAATTTGGCAAATTGGGAATGTAAAATCTATTTAAACCCAAATTTTAGATGTAATAGGGGTTGGAAATTACTCATTTGAACTCTAAAAACATATGGTGTTGCGTTATTAGTGTGTTATCTAGTGACTTTGTGAATATGAATTCAAATTTTAGATTCAAGAACCATATGTGCATTCATGAATTTTACGAGCAATAATTCAATTAGATGGTATTAGCTATTAGATTCTTGTTGTGATGGATAACTTGATTTAATCAATTTGATTTATGCCTTGAAGGATAGTTTCATCTTGGATATGCAAATGGATGATATGGCTTTACAATCTGATGAATCTTGAGAAATCATTTATTAAAGTTTTAGTATTTAAATGGTTGATTTCCATGATAGAGCTTATTTATTTATACAATTCCCCTTAGCTTTATCACCTTTTGCATTTTATTTGATATCTAGAGTTGGAATAGTTGTTAGTTTAAAATTTAGAATTCATTTGTTTGTTGTAAATCTTGTTGCTATAGGTATTTTATTTTTGAATATTTGGAAAGTTGATTGACAATAGCTAGTAGAGTCCTAAAATAATTTGTTCCTAGCCGCAAGCTTTCAAAATAGAAAAGGCTTACCTTGTGATATCTCACATTATCTTCCTTGACCTATCAAATATGGTTGTCACCTATCCATTTCGAACCTTGGGAGTGGTAAAGCTCTCTCTTTCAAGAGAGGGACTTTGATCTATGTTTCCATGTTGTTTTGTCATGTAAAATTCATAGTTAACACAACTCTTATAAAAAATATCTATCTCATGCACCTAATATATATGAGATACAATACATGAAATTATCAAATAGTATTACAAAACTATGGGCTAAAAAACACCTAAAAAATGGTGCCCATCATATCTCCAACCTAAGATGCCCTATGATGTGTCAAAATAAACATGCACACGCTTAACTCCCTTTTACAACTCATTTATGTGTTCAACATGTTTTTACATTTCCTATTTCATGAGATCCAAGTTTTAGAGGCCATAACTTTTAAACTAGGTGTTTGATTGATGATATTTTTGGAGTTCCAGAAAGATCATGATGTGATCTATCAAAACATAACATGTTATGATAGTTATGGACACTTTTAGGCCATTCAAGAACCTCTAATGCCTTCATAGTTAACTTTATAAAAAAAATTGAGCAACTTTAAAAAATGGAGACTTCAATATCTTCAAGTCTAGACATAATCTTGCAATGAAAATTTATTGGAAAGCTTATCTAGCTCATTCAAAGCTTTGGGCAAATCCTAGGGAAAATCTATGCTCAAATTTAAACATTATAAATAGTAACCATATATAAATGCAAGGTTGAGATACCATTTTCCTAATAAATACAACAACTGAGGTACAACCATGTTTATAAATCCCATACATAAAATCTAGGTGTTCATGGTTTTCAAAACCATCTTCCATGCCTAGGTAGACAAGTTGGATCCAAAACAATAAGTTTCCATGTTCTTGACACATTGCAAATATAACTTTGTACATTTTTCCTTCCATAACAATAACTTTCCATATACAACAACACTCATTACATAGAAACTTGATGCATCCATATTCGAGCGTCCAATATGCATAAAGATACTTTCTAAAATGGACTCACCATAAATACAAATTGTCAAACATTAACTCCTCTCAACCTGCAAGTTGTAACATAGTAGTTTCTATATCTTGCCAACATTTATCTCAACAAACAAGGACACTTGGCACTCAACTGCACCTTTGAGAGGTTTTTATAGTCTCCTCTCTCCAAATGAGCACCCAAGTGCCAAGTGGTACAATTGCATGCTCTACACCACATCTAGGAAGAAAACACTCAAATGGACCCCACAAATTGGTGTAGCAACTTAGAAACATAAATCTTAGAATATATCAAATAAAATATGCAACATTGGATTAAATAAAGAAATTAAATAAATGCTAGGACTCTAAAAGGTTTAGACACCTTAATCCCAACAACTTCTTTATATGACACCATATTTGCCTTTACTTCAAGACTCCTAAAAGACTTATAATCCTAACTTATGCTTGATTAGGACTAAAGGATAATCATTGATTATCCCAAAGATCCCTCACGAGTGATTTTACCTACTTAATAAAAAATTAATTAACAATGTGGATAATTTCAAGTGGTGCAATAACTTTATAGGCCTCTTAACCTCTAATACATATAGATATACTAGATGGTGATGTAGAATTGTCCAAAATATTTTATTTAGAAAAGTAGGTTCAATCAAGATCCTAGTCTAAAAATTGCCCTTTGGAATTTAGACTGACTAGAAGAATGTAAGAGCATCAATGATACATAAAAGAGTTCTAAGGGAGAAAATCTTCCTAAGATGAGCTAAAATTTTTATACCAAAGGGTGCCACATAAACTAGAAGTTTTGTATGTGCAATTTAATGTATGACGAAGTTTAGTCTAATGTTCTCATCCATCTATGCACATTTACATATAGTTTGTCACAAAGAAGATTTATCATTGGGATAGTGAACATGATGAAGGTTATAAAATTAACCTTTTTTCAATGAATTTTCAAAGGATCAACAATTACAGAGTAGAGATTTATTAAATAAAGAATTGGTTTCAACAAGTTATCCAATTTATGACATTTAATACCTATGTCAGGAGTGTTTAAAAGTAATAGTGATAATTATCTAGGTGGGTTATTTATATCCTTAAAACCTTGCTAGAGCTTATAACTTTAAAAAAAAATAAAAAATAGATTTGTTGTTTGTTCTAAAAAATGTAATACAATTCAATAATTGTATCTAGTTCATAATCTTCTTCTTTATAATATCATTCTACACTTTTTGAACATGATATTACTTTAAGATATAGTGTATAAAGTTACTTGAGTCTAGTGTCCTTTCAATTAAATTAATCATATTGTAATTAGATCTAATTTCTATCATTTAATAATATTTTTTTTTTGGTATCATTTATCTTGTTATTTAAGATAATTTTTTTTCATAATTAGAATACTTTAACTTATCAATTCACGAAATCAAGAATCTATACTTTTCTTTACAAAACTAATACTAAAATTATAAATATGTAAAAAAAAAAAGTCTAAGAAATCTTTCTTAAAATGATTGAATACAAATATACAAATGTGAGGAATAACTCAATAATAATAAAGAGAATCTTTATAATGATATAAAGAGCTACCTAACAAACTACCAACTCAATGATAATAGAGAGAATCCTTATAATAATATAGACAACTACCTATCAACCAATTAACTCATAAAGCTATCAAAAAAAGGAAAAACACTCACGTGGATATTTGCCTTCAAGTATGGACCTCTTATACAATCTAGAGAGGACAAGAACATCCTCTTCATTGGCATCCTCATAAAAAGTTAGGTCAAAAAGAAGATTGAAATGGAATCATATTATATGAGTACCTAAATATGATAAAATAAATAAATGAATTCTAGTAAACATTAAATAAGGCAGTCCTAGATTGGTAGGGACTCAATGTCGTGATGCAGACTAAACTTAAACATGGATATGAAGAAATGTCTAGCATTTATCACTTTAGCCCAAGACAACTCTGCATAATGAAGATATAATGTGTAAGGTGGCTCACCAAACACATCAAATGTTACAATATAAGTGCACACCAAAAGATAGTGTTGAGGGATGTCTCGACACCATTCAGATAAATTTGGGGAAGAATATTAATCATTGTTTATATTTTTATTATTAAAAAATTGTTTAATGGACTGATAGTTGTCTATTTTGGATTAATAGTCGTTCATTTTTTTTACCACATTTCATTAGTATCAATAGTGCATGATTATTGGGTATTTGTGGATAAGTATTATATTAATTGTACAATATTTTTTGTTGTCAAAGCGAACAAATGATACGACAATATAGAATGTGTTTTGAATTAAACTTTGAAATGACCACCTTTTGATCCTTGTGTGCATAACGGATCTCACATTGTTCATCTTTACGATCCATAAGCCAAAACAATAGTGACAAGTAGTTGAGTCATATAATACAACAACAACAATAAAAAAAAGGTCGACATCTAATATACTATTTCTGAACTTTAGATACAAGAAATTAATAATGACAACTACCTGTAATCTTCCCCTTAAAAGCAATGCTTTTTGATCAGAAATATTCGTAAATATGATATCAATAGAAATCAAAGCAGAATAAAATCAATAGCTATCAATTTCAATGCACTACCAAGAGAAATAGAATGGAGACATCTTTATCAAAAGATAAAAATATGTAATGTTTCCCATTACTATTCAAAACGAAGAGATTCCTTTAGTTTTAAATCAATCAATTGGCTAGATTATTCTATTATAATAATGTGACCACGTAGAAAATAATGTGAACAGGTTCATGATAAGACAAGATAATAATAATGGGTTTTCATGGAAGAAGTTGTGTCTATCTTAAAAGTTGAAGAAGAGCTTGGGAAGCTTCATTTCCCCCGTCTACCATGGAATCCACAAATAAAAATATATGGCATGTGAATCATACTCAATTTGGATAAGTAACACGTCAAGCTTGGAATTTAATGATAATCTTGCCAACTAAAGAGATATTCTCAATAAATGTTCAAAACAATTTATTATAGAGGAGGCAATCTCAAATCTCAATGATTAAAGATGATCGTTTCCATGATAATTAAATATATGGCTATTCAAAAAAATGAGTTTTAAATTATGGATCAAGCATTTCTTATCATGAATCAATTTCTATATATATATATATAACTTCTGTTTGGTATGAAATTAGAATCTAAAAGAGTAGAAGACAAAAAGGTCAAATGTTATAGGAAGTTCTATAATTTATCTGCAATTTATGGTCCAAAATCTGGAAATCGGGCTAAAGCCTAGAATTTTTTTATTTATGATCATGAAAAGCTACTGTTTATAATGGATTTTAGGATATAACACATTCTTATAATTTTTTATAAATTTTTAATATTAATAATAAAATATGTATTTATTATATTATAAAAAATATTTTGCTATATTGACATGTCTTTTGGAATAAAAAATATTTAAGCTAGGGGAAGGCACCAATAGTGGCTTGGAATTAATTAACCGTTCACTTATTGTCAGAGTGACCCTCCAATAATTGTTCACTTAAATAATCTCACATATACCAATAGGTGATCATTTATGTACCAGTAGTTGATCTTTTTTTTGCTATTTTTAGCTTTTTTGATTCATGTTGGTCCATTTGTGCATCACTATTGGAGAATTGTGAACACCTATAAGGTTATTTATGCACCACTACTGGGACATTTGTCCCCAAGTACTAGTGATTTTGAGTGAACAATTATTGTCGCAATGGGGGTCATGTATTGTTCAACACTTAATTACCACTTTTTGACCCTTTCACACATAATGACTCGTACAACATGCATCGACACTACCTAGAAGCTAAAACCTTAGCTTTAAGTAGTTAAGTTGCATATGAAGACACCAAAAAAAATCATTGAAATCCAATATGCCATTTAGGAGATATAAGCACGTGAAGTTAGCTATAGCCACTACTAGTGCCTTTCCCCTATGTATCAAATGGACATGACATTGATATTCAATGATCTATTGTACATTATTTTAGAAGATTATGTGCATGGTCTGTTTTAAATATCATGCATTATCTCTAAAAAGAAAGCATAATTCCTTTGTTTTATTTGTCATTGGTATCTTTCCAAGAAAGGGGTAGTTGAAATGCGCCAATACCATGGTAGTGTCACCAAGATAGAAGCATGAATGGTGATGGTCCTTACTTTAGAATATCTATTTACTATTTGATTCCATGATAGTTTATATTTACTTAGAGTTAGAGGCATTCATGTCCTAATGTTGTAAGAATACTCACATCCTCATATGTTAATCCACTAGAAATCATTTATTTATTGTTGGATATGTTGGCAATTTGGCTAAGGGGATATGATAGGGTTGTCATTCATGGAAACATATAGACATATTTTAGATAGATATAATCATCTATGAAGCATGTATAGTTATAGTTGAAGTTTGGATAAGGAATACTTAGAAAATTATCTAAGTATAAGGCAGTTTACAGTGAGCAGGCACATAGATCTATTCAACGAGGTTTATTGTTGATAGTTGGAATTTAGCGAGCTTTACTACAGATAGTATGGACATCATTGATGATGTGTACGATTGTGCTAAAGAAGATACTATGTTTTGGTCATTTTTTCAAGGTTTTCCTAAGACAACTTGTATATCGCAGAAATAGGGCAAGTTAGAGTATATCGAGTTTTTGGCTAACAAGTTATTTTTTATTATAAAAGTAATTTATGGATTAGTTTGGGATGACATCCTAGATGTCCATCCTAACAAGGCAGAATGAGATATTAAATTTTTGGTAATGTGTAATTAAGTTAAAGGTCGTCTGGACAAAGATAAAGGTATAAAGGAAGACACTTTGGTTAAGAGAGGTTGCCAATTGTATTGTAATGATATGATTGACATATGCACACTTTGTATGATATTCATAGATGCAAATTTTATGATCAGAGCAGAGAAGGACGATTGTATGTTTGATTTTACACGAGCACCTACAAGGACTAATTAGATATTGAAGATATCAACAACAGTCAAAGTTTTGTATTTAGATATATGACTTGCAAAGTTGTATATGTATTGTATGTGCAGTGACCACCTTGTATAAGTAGTGAGCTCCAATTTTTTTTATTGTATATTTGACTCCTCACATGGTCAAAGGCTTTTAACAGGGCTGAGTCCTCTCACAAGGACAAGATACACTATACGAATGTAATAGACTCCTCACAGGGTCACTATCTTTCATAAGATACTTTTGATTAGTGGATCATTTTATGGGTAGCATCCCCACCGGGGTTTTCCCTTGGCCAGGGTTTCCCTAGTTAACAAAATATGATGTTATGTGTTTCATTATGTTAAGCCTGATTTTACTTTTTAGCACTTTACTGTATGCAAGTATAAACATGGTAAATGATATCCATAGTTGGGTAGAAAGTTGTTTAAGTTGTATAATTGATTCACCCCCCTCTCAGTTATACCAAGGGATATTTACTTTCTAACAATTGGTATCAAAGCATCACGTCCTTGAGGGATAAGCTTAACAACTTGAAGGATATCACTATGGATTCAGGGTATATTCAGAAAAATCTTAAGGAAACTCTTGAAGAATTGGATCAAGCAAATTAGGAAAGAGATAAATTAAAGATCAAGTTGAGAGATGCACAAGATTACATTCAGAAGTTAAAAGATCAACTTGAACACTCAAGGGAGAAGAGGAAAGAATTACATGATCAGATCAAAGTTTGTGAGTTAGCTACAAAACTTAAGGAAGAGAGAAAAGTCTTAAGAAATGAACTTGATGTCATTACACATAAGACAAGAAAGGCACCTGAAGAGATAAAAATGGATATGGAATTGAGATTTGAGAGTGAAGATCTAAAATTGCAACTTACAAAGGTGACATCTGAACTTGAAGATTCTAGATTAAAGTTTTCAGAACTTGAGAAGTACAGTTGTATCATCAAAGGATAACTTACACAAGAAAAGAAACATATTGAGAAGTTACATTCAAGTACAAAAAATCTTGATGAACAGATCATGGCACAAAGATCTAAAGGAGATAAGAAAAGAATCAGTTACTATGAAGGAGAATCATCAAATCAATCTGAAATAACTAAAGATCTTGAAGCAAAGAAAAAACATACTCTAGCACCAAATTTGATAAACAATGGACCTATTCTAATTGAAGAACCTATTCAAACACTAGATCTAGTAAAGAAATCACAAGATCAAATTGAACCACCTAGAAGGAAATTCAATGGAAAGTGTTTTGTATGCAATTAAGTTGGACATATGAATAAGGACTGCATAGGTAAGTATTCTAAACCCTTTTTTGGTTATTGTTATAATTGTTCTAAGTAATTTGGACATAGAGCTAGAGAATGTAGGAAACCTAGATATGATAGTAGAATGCATGAAAGGACTAACATGACAGGAATGATACCAATGGAGGAAAGCCATAGACCTATTATGGGTTAAAAATGAAAAAACTTTGCACACATTGCTAGAGAGTGCAGACTTGAGATCAACTAGTTTGAGACTAGACAAGGAAACAAAGTTTTGGCATGCAATGTTTGCAATAAGTCGGGACATACAAAAAGATTTTGTAGATTCAATGGAAATAGAGGACCGCTAGATACAAGATCAACAGATCCTAGAGGAAATATGAACAACAATGAAATGAATGATCAGAATGTGAACATGAATCAAGTGGATGACATTAAGAAGACCTTTGTGGAAGCAAAGTTACCTAAAAGTTCAAAGATTTGGGTTGAAAAGAAGAAGGATACATTAGATCCTAATGAGAAGTGCACTTTGAACTAAATAATATTGCACCTTATAGGGGTAAGCATATCAAGATATCACTAAACCCCTCATCAGTTAAATGAAGTTCCACACAGTTCGGTACACCTTGGAGTGGACTAAAGGAAGCTACAGTTAACCACACAAAAAATAATATTCACATATGTGACCACACTGAAGGATTGAAGGCTACTGGCTTAAGGAAACATTTTTTTTAATATGTTTTAGCAATTAATGCAGATTCATATTTTTGGTAAATATACGGGTTTTGATCAATGAATTTACTCACCATTTTCACTTAGAGAGTTTGAGAGCATAAAGGATTTGAAGATTTTGAGTTTGGTTGAAGCAATTTCGAGTGTGTTATCATGAAACCCTAGCATGAGTAAAGAAAGGTATTTATCACTCTTGCGAGCTTAACCTAGTTTCTAATCTTGGATATTCAGTTGTTAAAATGGAAAATCAAGTAGTTGAAGATATTAGGAATGAGCCTAGACATATTTTCAAGAAAAGATCTATTACTCCATTTTGTGATGATCCAACAGGAGCCTTCTCGCAAATTCCTAGTGATTTACTACACATAGAAGATACACGGACATACATACATTGAAAATTTGAATTAATGAGCTACAATGAGATATATATAAGGATATGGATAAAGTTTACAACCTACATGATGGGACATACAAACAAGATTTTGAACATTTAGGTCATATTAACCTAATGAAGCAGATCTTTCATGTTGATTTTGACAATGAGGAATAGGTAAGAACTATGCTAAGTAGGTTCCATAATGATAAACACTAGATTGGGGATCAACCTATAGAGATAATAGATTAAATTATCCATAACCTAACTATCCTAAGCATGATTGGAATCAATCATGTATTAGAAAAACAAGTTAAGAATCTTGTGGAAAAGAACAAAGAAGTAGACTATGATGGAAGAGGTATGAGAGCTCACACAATAAAGAAAACATATGTGAGATTGTTGAGAAATATCTTAGGTTATAAGATGGTTTACACCTCAAGATCTAATTCTATTTCTATGGACTTTGTTCATGCATCCTATAAGATAGTAATTGATAGGGAAGATGTAAATATTTGTGAGATATTAAAAAATCAACTGATTGATAATGTTAGGAGGATCAAACAAGATAAGTATACACCATTTAGACTTGGATCATATCTTGTACATTTATTTTTTCAACTTAACAAAATATTTCCTACAATCATGCCTACATCTGAATTGGATTCAGATAGATGCACAATGGAGAATGTTAGTAACTATTATAGAAGGCAGCCTAAGGAGATAATTGAAAGTGACATTACACTTGAATGATGAAAGCGTTTTAGAATCAGATGAAACATGAATTCAAAGTTTCACCCTCTATAGTTGACAAGTATAAGAATGAAATTTGCATCATGGCCGAGACTGATAACACATGTTTAGAGACAGTTGAGCCTAGAATTCACTTTATCAAACCTTTGGAGTATGAAGTTTCAGATGATTTGTTGGAAGAATGCATTGATATTTTATTAAAATTAGAAAAAGATGAAGACAATCCTAGATGGGGGACTTGTGAAGAGAGGTTTAATGAAATCAAAGGGAAAGAAGAATATTCTACAATAAAGAAGAAGATAGATAAAACCATGGATAAGATAGCTAAAGAGGCAGGTATGTCTAAGGAAGAATGGAGACACACAAAGCATTCAGTGAGGTTAATGAGTGAAGGAGAATCAAATGTCATATGAAATCTAATTTTCTTGATTTCTCATGAATTCTTGAAAAAATAATAGTGAATGCTTGCACTTGACAATGAATCCAAAAATGAGGAGAGATAAGGGGTTTATATACTCCATCCATCATTTTGGGGGTTAAAACTCAAGATGGCTGATCAAAGATCTGAAAATATCACAAATACCTCATTATAGATCCTTGGGTCAAATTATTAGGGGACAAATCACCAATGGTGTTAAATACCTAGGAAAATGAGTCAAAATTCAAATTGGGGGACCTAGACAGTCAACAGATGCATGATTTATGAGTACAACTCATTTTGAGTTTGAGAGAGAATGAAAAGGATATAAATGATATGATAGGTCGTAGGAGATGAAATGAATTATTTGATTGGAGGAAAGATAGAGGAGAACACTTAAAAATAAGGGCCAACCTCAAGTTTTGATGAAATTGAATCAATATAGGACTTATAATGTTAATTTGAAGGTCCAATAAGTGTTAGGAGAGAACGTTCAATCAATGTGGGAATCCATGCATACTAAAATGGGGGCTAACATGAGAACCTAATTAAGGGTGCTTACTTTTTATTACTATACATTTAGCCCCCACTTTAGCAAGAGTATGAGTCGATCTCATGCTCACATTAAAGTGGATGAAGGAGAGAGAAAGATGAAGATCATGGGAAAACTGCAAGGATATAAGACATAACTAAGTTTAAGGATGCAAGCCCCCAAACCAAGGATATTAACGTGTAGATACATATGGAAGGACATGTAAAACAACAAAATCTTAAAGCTTACTAATTTTCCAGGTCAACTAGTTGAAGAAACCTCACTAAAGAAAACATCTCAATCATTAGCATCATGCTTAGAAAGCTATTACAAAAGTACAAGTGGTCACCTAAAAAGATAAAGATAACACGTCAAAGATAAGATAAAAATATGTAAATTGTAAATTGTTTTATTCTATGGAATTGCTAAGGAGAGAATATGACAATCATGGACAACACATTCTAGGCAATTATGTTGTGTTGGGTGATCCATGAGAGATATATAAGAGAGAGAGAGAGGAAAATGGTCCAGCAAATTTTGTTATGCTATTTCCACCCATCAAAGAGAGTGTAAAGAGGGATTTGATGGTCTAGAACATGCTATTCAACTCATGAAAAATTTATGTAAATGAGAGGTTGTATGGTCTAGCAAGTTGTGTTACAATAGTCAAACAATCCTGAAAAATGTATGCAAAGGAGAGGTCAAATGAGCTAGCAAGTTGTGTTATGCTAGTTCAACCAATCCTAAGGATAGACAAGGAAATAATTTTATGTAAGGTAATCCACCAAAAATGTGTAAAGGAGAGTGATCTAGCCCTAGAAAGTTGTATTATACTAGTGTAGTCTACCTAAAATGCTTAAAATAAATAAAATCTTTACAATAAAGAGGCCATGTGGCCCTCCCCCCCCCCCCCCTAAGATGGAAAAATGAGACTATTTTGAGATCTTAAGGAAAAGAGAAACACAAATAAAGCACGTTTAACACAAAGGAGCTATCCCAGAAGAACCACCTAGTCCAAGCCAAAGAGGTCACAACTCCTATTAGGTCAAGGAAGGGGTGAATGCAAAGAGATACCATGGAAGAAGTGTAAATGTGATATTATTGAAGGATGTTGAAAAAATGATCTGGAACCAAAAGGGAAGAATACACACCTTCCCCATTTCTAGATGAAGGGATTATTGAGGAAGAATGACACATTTTTATCCCCCAAGGTAAGGGACTTGTTTAACATGGAACCTAATTACGAATAATGGAGAGGTTATGATAAAGGATTCATATCTCTTATGTAGAAGAGGATTATTAATTAAAACTAGCATTTCTATATAAGATTTTATTTTTCATAACAGATAAATGTCTCTTAACCAAGGAAAAAGTGGATCCTTAGAGAGGATGGGAGATATTTATATACTACACTTTCCCCCCAAGTGTGGAGACAAGAATAAGGAAAAAGAGGACCACCTTGTCATGCCCAGAATTAGGGCAAAACACACACAACATTTTTTTTTTAAGTCACTGACTACAAGGTTGACCAAAACATAAGAATGAAACATCAACCTATGCACTCAACTCTTAAGGGAATTTGAGGCATGTGCTGGCTTGCCGACATTCCCTAACTTGTTAGGTGCACTAGGCCGAGAGATCACTAACTAGGGTTAATCGTTATGGGGCTATGAGGGAGAAAACCCTAAAGTAGATCACTACGAAAATAAAGACATCAATGTTCGATTTAAGGATTTATTTAAAGATTTAATCTACAAAGAATTAAATTTAACACGTGTTTAAAGAACAAATAAAATAATGTCACAATTATTAATTTGTTGATAATTTCTAGGGGTTGATAACTTACCAAGGCCCACCTAGGGATTATAGTTTAATTAATCCCCTTAAGGAATTAAGGACCACGAGAATAAAAGCATGTTAAAAAAATATCAAGGGCCCATTAAATTAGTAATTAACATTAACAAAATGAAAGTGTAATAATTAATTAGCACAAACTAAAATAAATAGAATTTTAATAAGTAAAAGTGGTCCAAATATACACACTAAAAGAAATAATATGGAATTAAGTTATCTATAAAACACTTTGACCAAAAATCAATTTAAATCCTAAACTAATAGAGAAAACTAAAAAAAAGAATCAAAAAGCCATTATCTATAAGATATACTACACAGTTTAAGGAAATAAAATAGGAGATGACAAAAGTCAACTCTTTATGGCCTCCTGGCTAGCCCTAACCCTAATTTGAAATTAGGGTTTAGGCCAATTACAACTTGGCCCGAAACCCTAATTTCATTATTGAAGGGTTACAGGTTTGTGAGTATACACCCAAGCATACATAGGTGCATATAAACACAAGTGCGTATACACCCCTGTGTATACTTGAGTGTATACACAAGCAACACCAAGAAAGGATTGATACATCTAGATGCAAGGAGAAAGCTAGATTAGATGATAAGTTAATATGTTTCGAAGCTTACATCTCCGGTTTAGCTAAAATCAAGTTTTCTAGAATGTTTAAATAAATCTGATTATAGTTTACGGAAGAATCCAGTTTGGTTAAAAATGTAGACCAATTAACTATATTGTTTTTTTTAAAAAACTGGCTAAGATACATATATATTTCTCTATTACTTCTTACAGGAAGGAAAAGACTCTAATGGTCTGTGAGTTCTTATAGTTTACCGATTTACATACATATCATTAAGTAAAAGAAAGTGTTAAACTTTATTGTTTAAGCTCTTAGCAAGAATATAACAATCAATAGTATAGGTCGTAATGATACAAAAACTAATTTACTATTCCTGAAAAGTGATTTTGGCCTACAAAATCATATACAAATTACATAATTAATTTTTTTTTATAAATGAAACACATTCTCTTTTTGCAAAGAGAAAATACCAAACGTTTAAACTTGGTCAATATGAAATGTTCTGGAAGTCTTTGCTGCAAGCGATAATACAAGAACAAGCTGAAATAAATTGAATCCCACTGCCGAAATCATGGGAGGAGGTTTTTAGCAGTGAGGGATCACTGGTTTCTCACAAGCTGACCCCCATCATGATACGCTAAGGCTAAAGGGAAGTAGGGCAGCGCACAACCATCGCTAGCAGTAGTCTTAGCTGCCAACGGCAGTGGCTTGGCCACTGCTCACAGCGGCCTTAGCTACTTATGGAAGTGACCAAGCCACTACTCGCATTGGCTGTCACTGCTCTCAGCAGTGTCTGCTACGCAGGCTTGGTGCCAGTAGGGTTAGGATTTCAAAAACCTAACGATCTTCCTACATTCGCTATTCTAAAAACATATACATTTTTAATAATATTTTCGGTGGTTAATAAGGATGTTACACAGAGGTATATGTGTATTTATTAAATATGCACATATATATATTTTGATATATCTATATGTATAATAATACATAACATTAAGTTTTTGATAAAGAGAACCTTGCTTAAAAATAAACAGTGATAAGGTTTGATGTTTTGACAACTATATATATATATATACATATATATATTACTAGGTAGACATATATTGTAAGGTGTAGGTGATATCATTGGGATTAAATAATCAAACATGTTTTATCATTTAACATTTTAGCATAAAAGAAATAGGCACATTGATTTACATTTATGTAGGCAAATGGATATAACTTCATTTCTAATACTTGCAATTACATAGAAGTGGGGCAAGGGACGTGATAAATAAATTAAAGCACATAATGAGTAATGAATCTATTCTTTTAAAAAGAAAGGCAACCGTATACCAAACATATATATATATATATATATATATATATATATATATATATATATATATATATATATATATATATATATATATATATATATATATATATATATTTGAAAACTTTTCATAAAAGAAAAATAAATCCTCATCCTTTGAATAGACTTAACAAGATAAATATTTAAATCCCTTTTTTCTTGAAAGGAAGTTCACAAATAGAGACATCTCTTATTATAACACCTTGCATGTAGAAATCTAAAACATTTACATCACTTTGATGCATCTTAAGGCATCATTACTAACCCTGGCCTTCTAACATATAAGCAAAATCTAAACATCACTCTCAATTTCAACTTGATTATATAAAATGAGAGAATAATTTCTAACTATTTATTACAAGAATTTCGTATGCTAGGCTTTCCAACATAGCCTTGATTAAACAACTTTTACAAGGGCTTCAAGCCAAGCAACACAAATAACATGGAGTAGTTACATCCAAATTCTATTTTTAACTCCTTGAAACCAGTAAGCTAAGTCTTGAGAAAATCTACAAAACAAACAAATAGACCATGGAGGCTCACCTCCCAACCTAGGCCATTTCATGGCCACCCCCGAGCTAGGGGAAATAAAGATGGAAAGGGTTTAACAAGCATACATACAAACAAAAACCAGCAAAAAAATATAAACATAAAATTCCCTTTCCCAAGGCTAGCACAACATGAGTCACCTTGGACCCATAGTAGGGGTGAAGGTGGAAGCTACCCAAATACGAGAATGCCAAGAATATACATGCCTTCAACAAGGCTTCAAAATCTTCTCAAATTGCCTTCACAAGGCCAAAGAGTTCTACCATCAATCCTTCTCATAACAACACAATAACAACACCCTCATGGCCCCTAATAATAATAGACACAAGATGGCAACATCGATGCCCATATATCCATGCCTTATCCCCTTCCTCCTTGAGGAAGGACTCTACACTAGATGAGTAGTCCCAAATTTTTCCCTTCACCCATCAAGGATCTCTTCCCTCCCAAGGGTGAGTTTGGCCTTGCACACCCCAAGAAAATAATGCAACAAAGAAAGGAAGATACACATACATGCAAAGAGAAGAAGAAATAAATTTTACATAAAGATCTATCATTCACACAATGTAGGAAAAAGTAAGAATACACACATAGCAATAAGGACAAGAGAATTCAAGATCCAACCTTGATCCAAGATAATGGAAAGAGGGTTGAGATGAGCTTCATCCAACTAGTCTCCTCCTTTCCTATGCAACAACCAAAATCTTTCCCAAAAAAAATTCAAAACAAGATTCACAATCTCACAAACTCTCAAGTCTCCAAAAATTGGAGAGTGAGCAATTACCCACATATTTTCCCTCCATCTCTTTAAGAAGACAAACCCTAAACCTTTCAAACAAAAGAGGGAAATTCAAATTCAAAATTCAAATGAGGAGTGGGGTTGACATGCGTCTTCCAATTTCGTCACTTTTCAAAAGAGCATCTTTTGGAAGGGCAAAAATAGTCAAAATGCATCATAATGGTCAAAATTTGACCCCCAACAATGGCACCACTATGGGGTAGCCTATTTTTAACCTCCACTATCATAAATGGTCATTAAAAGCCACTCAAAAGACCACTCAAAGAATGCATCCGAAAATGAAAGAGATTCCCACTCATGGCTGCTAAAAATAGAAACCACTCACACAAATAGGACATTTGGGCATGCCAACTCACACGACATGTGTCAGTTGACACCACAAGTAAATCACATTACAACACAATACACATGGCATGCCAAGTAGAATTAAATAATAAAATAAAATAACTTAATCAATAATTACACTCGTGCATCACTTTTACAAAAAAATTACACTTTACAATGAGGTTAATTTCTCCCCTTGGAGATAACCTTGGCTTAACATGGTGTAGGAGCACCTCTATGAGGGCCCTCACCTTCTTGTTTTGGTATGTTAATGCTTGCATTTGGAATAAGATTCATCATGTTGTTTGACTCCATTTTGGCTGTGTCTAGGCTAGGTGTTAGTCCTAGAAGTCTGCTAGTCCTTATGAGTTTGCTTTGCCCTTTAACTCAAGAAAAATGTCAACTTGAGGTTTTTGGGATTCTTATGGAAAATTAGTATAGGAGTTAGTGATTAGGGGTTATGTAATGCACATGAGTGCTTTGGAAGACCTAGAAATGGTCTATTTGTTAGCTTGTGGTGACTAATCAGGAAAGTACTATCCAGAAAAGTACTGTACACTTTTCCTCCCGACCTCACCGGGGTTTAGGGCCGGGCCGGGCCGGGCCCCGAGTAGGGGTTTGGGGGCGGCAGCCCCCGAGGAAATTTTTTTTGAGGCCGACTACTTTTCGGTTATTTGGGCTGACTACTTATAACTCATTCTAACCCTAAAAGGGGAAAATATTGTATAATATGGCTTAGGGTTAGGGATTTTCATTATGTATGATTTTAGTACTTGTGGCAGAATTGGGCTGTAAGGGATTACAGATTGTAATCAGGTTGTAATCACTGGATAATAATAATATTGGACTCGCTGTTGGTGGATGTAGCCTAGGGATTGGGTGAACCACGTTAAATCTGTGTGTCTTGTGTTCTATTCTGTGTGGTTTATTATTTTTTGATATTAGTTATATTTGCACATAATTGTTATTTCTGCCTTGTTAATCCTAACAAGTGGTATCAGAGCGAGGTTATTTCATTCGTTCTTTCATCTATTCTCTGAAGCAGGTCTCACGAGTTAGTGGGAGAGTCTCTCGGTTAAGTGGGAGAAATGGCAGACGAGGGTAGGCTGAAGGTTGATAAGTTTAATGGGCAGAACTTCCAGTTATGGAAGATGCAAATGGAGGATTATCTCTATCAGAAGGATCTATGGCAGCCATTAGAGGGAGTAGCCAAGAAAGAGCAATCAATGTCTCAGGAAGATTGGGATATTTTGGATAGGAAGGCACTGGGAAGTATTTGTCTATGCCTGGCACAATCGGTGGCATTCAATAATACTGAAGCAAAGACAGCTAAAGATCTGATGGAAACCCTAGCGAAGTTGTATGAAAAGCCTTCAGCTTCAAACAAGGTATTTCTTATGAAGCGTTTATTGAATATGAAAATGGTAGAAGGTGGATCAGTTACTGATCATTTGAATGAGTTTAATATAGTTACAAGTCAATTAACCTCAGTTAAAATTACTTTCGATGAAGAGGTTAGGGCTCTCTTGATTTTGTGTTCTTTGCCAGAAAGCTGGAATGACTTGGTAATGGCTGTTAGTAATTCTATTTCTGGTTCTAATACCCTAAAGTATGATGATGTTATTGGTGTTATATTGAGTGAGGAAATTCATAGGAAAAGCTCAGGGGCATCCACATCGGGTAGTGTATTGAACACAAAAAGCAAAGGCAGAACAAGAGATAGAGGAAACAACTCTGGAAATCGTGGGAAATCAAGAGGAAAATCAAAGGGAAAGAGGTCCAAATCTAAAGGGCCAAATGATTGCTGGTACTGTGGAAAACCAGGTCATAAGAAGAAAGATTTTTGGTCTTAAAAGAAAGATCAAGGAGACAAAAATGATGGAAACAAGGAGGCAAATGTGGTAAGTAACAAATCTGAGGAGGATGCTTTGCTCTTGTCCTTAGAAAGTATTGATGATTCATGAGTTTTAGATTCTGGGGCTTCATTTCATGCTACACCCCATAGAAGTTATTTTGTTGATTATGTCCAAGGGGATTTTGGGCTAGTTTATTTGGGAGATAATGAACCCTGTCAGATTGTTAGAAAGGGAAAAATTAAGATTAAGTTGCAGAATGGGAATCATTGGCTACTACAAGAGGTAAGACATGTTCCAAGGCTGAGTAAGAATTTAATTTCAGCAGGGCAACTGGGTGATGAGGGTTGCACAGTTACTTTTAATGATAAAAATTAGAAGGTTTCAAAAGGTTCCTTAGTAGTAGCAAAAAGTGTGAAAGTAGGCACCTTATATCTTTGTACAGGTCATGCTGTTCCTTCTACTTTAATTGTTTCAGAAGATAATGAATGTTCAGGAACAGTGGCTGCAGTTGAGCAGGAAGAACATCAAACTGTTGCTATAGATTCTGACACAGCACTGTGGCACAACAGACTCGGGCACATGAGTGAAAAAGGTATGAAATTACTTCATTCAAAGAAAGTTTTACCTAGTCTGAAATGTGTCAATATGGATTTCTGTGAAAGTTGTGTTTATGGAAAACAAAAGAGAGTTAGTTTTGTGAAGAGTGGGAAGGAAAAAAAAAATGAGAGATTAGAGCTTGTGCATACAGATGTATGGGGACCAGCTCAGGTATCTTCCCTTGGTGGCTCTCTGTATTATGTTACATTTATAGATGATGCAACAAGAAAAGTATGGATTTATTTCCTTAGACAGAAATCTGATGTATTTCAAACTTTTAAGAAATGGAAATGCTTGGTTGAGAATGAGACTGGTAAAAAGTTAAAATGTCTTAGATCTGATAATGGTGGTGAGTATTGCAGCATAGAATTTGAAGAATATTGTTCCTCTAATGGTATTCGTAGGTAGAAAACTATACCAAGGACTCCACAAGAAAATGGAGTGGCTGAACGCATGAACAGGACAATAATGGAGCGTGCAAGGAGTATGAGGTTGCATGCTAGGCTGCCCAAAAATATGTGGGTAGAGGCAGTGAACACTACTATTTATTTAATCAATAGAGGCCCCTCTACTCCTTTGGATTGTGGTATTCCAGAGGAAGCATGGAGTGGTAAGAAGGTGAGTTATTCTTTTCTCAAAACCTTTGGTTGTGAAGCTTTTGCACTTATAGATTCTGAAAATAGAACCAAGCTGGAAGCTAAGTCAAAGAAATGTGTATTTGTTGGGTATGGCATTGATGAATTTGGTTATAGGCTTTGGGATTTTGAAAATCATAAAATTGTAAGAAGCAGGGATGTCATATTCAATGAGAAAGTATTGTACAAAGATCTGTTGCTGCAGCATGAGAAGAAAGAAAATGACTATGTAGTACTGGATGATACTCCACAAGTTCATGTTCCAGTAGTTCCTTATGCTCTGCAACAACAGCAACAACAAATACCACACACCCCAGTGAGTGTTAGACAGTCAACAAGGCTAAGTAGACCTCCAGAAAGATTTTCTCCATCTTTGTATTCTATTTTGTTAACAGATGCTGGTGAACCTGAATGTTATAATGAAGCTGTGCAGGTGGATACAAAGCTTCAGTGGGAGTCTGCAATGACAAATGAAATGGACTCTTTGCTGAAAAATTAGACATGGGATTTATGTAGGTTACCTGTAGGTAAAAGGGCTTTACAGAATAAATGGGTTTACAGGATAAAAGAAGAGGATGGAGGTACAAAAAGATTTAAAGCTAGATTAGTCGTAAAAGGATTTGCACAGAAACATGGTATTGATTTTGATGAGATATTTTCTCCAGTTGTTAAAATGACTTCTATTCGTACTGTTTTAAGTATTGTGGCTACTGAAGATTTGCATTTAGAGCAGCTTGATGTTAAAATAGCTTTTCTTCATGGTGATTTGGATGAAGAAATATATATGGTTCAGCCACAAGGATTTGAGGTCAAGGGTAAGGAGAATTTGGTGTGCAGATTGCAGAAAAGTTTATATGGCTTGAAGCAAGCACCTCGGAAATGGTATATTAAATTTGACACTTTTATGAATGGGCATGGATATAGTCGGTGTCATTCTGACCATTGTGTTTATTTTAAGAGGTTGGATGATGACAGCTACATTATTTTATGTTTATATGTTGATGATATGCTTGTAGCTGGGTCTAACATGGATCACATTAAGGGGTTGAAACAACAGTTAGCAAAATCTTTTGCTATGAAGGATTTGGGGGCAGCAAAACAAATCCTTGGTATGAAAATTTGTAGAGATAGGAAAAATAGGAAATTGTCTCTATCTCAGGCTGATTATATTGAGGTGTTGCAACGTTTCTCTATGGAAAATGCCAAAGCTGTTAGCACACCTTTGCTTGGTCATTTGAAATTGACTAAGGATATGTGTCCCAAGACACCAGAAGAAGAGACTAAAATGTCTAAGGTACCTTATGCTTCAGCTGTAGGGAGCTTAATGTATGCTATGGTATGTACTAAGCTAGATATTGCACATGCAGTGGGAGTTGTTAGCCGTTATATGAGTAACCCTGGTATTGAGCATTGGAATGCAGTCAAATGGATTCTCAGATATTTGAGAGGCACATCCAGTAAGTGTTTACACTTTGGGGGTTCTACTACTACTGTACAAGGCTATGTTGACTCAGATTTGGCAGGAGATATAGATAGGAGGCGGAGTACTACAGGTTATATATTTACTGTTGGTGGGACAGCAGTGAGTTGGATTTCTCGACTACAAAAGGTGGTTGCTTTATCCACTACAGAGGCAGAGTATGTTGCTGCTACAGAGGCAGCCAAGGAGATGATATGGCTTCAATTCTTCATGGAAGAATTGGGACATCCACAAAAGGATAATTTTCTACATACAGATAGCCAAAGTGCCATTCATCTTGCAAAGAATTCTGCTTTGCACTCAAAGACAAAACAGATACAGTTGCGATACCATTTCATTCGATCAGTTTTGGATGATGGATAGTTAAGGCTGGAAAAGATTCATACTGATGATAATCCAGTAGATATGTTTACAAAGGTAGTAACAAGGGAGAAGTTGAACTCATGTTCAGCTTCAGTTGGTCTTCTAGACTGAACAAAATAAAGGAACAACTGAGTCCAAGATGGTTCAATCCAGTGGGAGCCTCATGTGGGTAGTGGTATTGCTACAGGATCAGTCTCCAAGTGGGAGGTTTTTTAGTATAGTGTGGATACTGATCAGTCACCAAGTGGGAGATTGTTAGCTTGTGGTGACTAATCAGGAAAGTACTATCCATGAAAGTACTGTACACTTTTCCTCCCGACCTCGCCGGGGTTTTTGAGGCCGACTACTTTTCAGTTATTTGGGCCGACTACTTATAACTCATTCTAACCCTAAAGCAGGAAAATATTGTATAATATGGCTTAGGGTTAGGGATTTTCATTATGTATGATTTTAGTACTTGCGACAGAATTGGGCTGTAAGGGATTACGGATTGTAATCAGGTTGTAATCACTGAATAATAATAATATTGGACTCGCTATTGGTGGACGTAGCCCAGGGATTGGGTGAACCACGTTAAATCTGTGTGTCTTATGTTCTATTTTGTGTGGTTTATTATTTTCTGATATTAGTTATATTTTCACATAATTGTTATTTCTACCTTGTTAATCCTAACACTATTAGGATGTGTGAGCAAAAATTTCTCAAGTAACTCAATGTTGCTCAAAAGTTACTAGCAACTTTTAAAAGTTGCTAAGCAACTTTTTGCTTTGTAATGACTAACTTGTCTAAGAGGCTTGTCACACCCTAAACTCCTAACACTCACTCCTAGGCAAACATATTTAAGCTTTTTGTAACCCTAATGTACGGGTTGTTGAATGTCAGAAGTGTGAAGCTACAGTACGACAGACTGGTGAAGATTTGGTGGTAACAGTCACCTTTGAATGATTGAATACTTGTAAATAATGCAAGCTTTGTGTGGAAATTTGTTGTGTGTTTCATTTTGTGTGAATAAATTTTCATTTTATGTAGAAGTCTCATTCATCAGAGTGTTGTTATTGTTTCTTTCTTATTACTGTTGTTCTTTACTGTTCCCCATCCAGTCTTGAGGAACATGGGTTAATAGGGCTGTATCTTTGGTATCCACCATAGAAAACCCATGGGATTGTGGATTCTCAAAGTATAGACCCTAATGGTGATGTACAGTGATGCAGGGCCCCAAAGCATGAGTGCAAACATTTGTTTGACTAAGACCTAGGCGAGTTTGGTATAACTCGGCTATGTTCCAGTAGTAATACAGAAGCTCCAGCAGGTAGCAGGTGAAGATTCAAGACATGCCCTTTTGTGGGAGTCATAATGGATGTGTGAAGGTCCTAAATGGTGAAGAAGGAGGTTTGGTAAGGAGTGGAAGGGCACTGTAGAAGACCAGAAGCTTGGAGAGCCACCAAAACCCTCAAAACCCTCATTTTTGCTAAATATGTTGTACGGCCATTAGAGAACCCAAGACCTCAAAAATCCTTGAGTATGGGGCATTAGAAGAAAGTTTCTTTAAGGCCAGTAGATTTTATTTTGTACGGGGAAGGTGTGGCAGGTCCTACAAATCCGAAAGGAGGCCTAATTGACACTTCCTTGTAGCCCTAGTTTCCAAAGGAACCCCTAGATCAGGTGCTACCAAAACCTTATTAATGCATTGAGAAGGTGTTTTTAACTTCAAAAAGACATAGGAACCCTTGACTTCCACTGTTGGATCTCAGAAAGAAGCTAGAAGCTCAAAAGACCCTTTTTAGCCTATGTGAGGGTCTAGTTGTTAGAATGCAAAGTAAGAAGGTGAATGAATGGGAGTGTGAAACTTGGTGGGAAGGTTAGGTAGGTTAGGGGGAGTCATTTGCAGGATAAGGAAGCCTAGAGACCTACATTGGTGTGGAGGAACACTGAGATCCTAGTTGAGGATCAGGAGCATAGACAAACTTGTTTTTCTTTTCTTAATTCCCATCATAACATGATTTTAAAAATATCCATCTTTAATTTCCCCCAAAATTCCATGGTCTTACCTGCGCATTTGACAAAATATCAGTAGCTCATGAAATGTAAAATATCATATATATATGTAAATAAAATATATCTAAAACTCATTTCTTAACATCATAAATTTCTAACTCCATTTCATAATAATTCTCATCATTTTCAACATTGCATTTCTAAAGCACATAAAGTCAAGAATAAAATGATACATGTCAATTCACCTAACATAATAATCATGATCATTTCTCACAAATTTCCCTGACATGAATGTAACATCAAAGTATCATACATCAATCAAAGATTTAACAATTACTATGCTCATGACCTAATAAATAGCATGAAAGTAAAAGTCCTATATCATCGTCACATAAGCAAGCTCTAGTACCTCATATAGTCCAACTGCATTCCACACTTTACCACAAGAAAATCACCTACTTCCAACAATACATTTCTAAATTTCAAATCAAGCTATTTCAAGAATGTAAATATATCAATTAACCTAATTTATTAACCATGATTATCTCACATAAACTCTTCTTGTACAAACATGAAATTATGGCATAATATTCTAAATTAAATAATTCATCCATACCATAAGTCCAGACCTAATAATCCATCGTGAAAATAAGTCCTAAATTATTTATAGGCTACATTTTAAATGATTCGCGTTTCTTGCATTGTTATAACATCAAAGTGTTCTATGTGAAATCTTCCATTCAACATCAGGATCTAATAATCACTTTTCTATTAATACATGTCTCAACATAGAATAAATTCAAATAGTCCTTTATGTAAGCATTCATATCCAAATATAAACATTTCAACATTTAGTAGTGGTACACTCACACCTTCCCTACTGCATTGCTTCTAGAGATTACATACACACGAGAAAAAATATTTAACTACATTAGAATATCTATATATATTTCATGCTTTTATTATTTAAACTACCTTCTTCCAATACAATTTTCTATAAAACATGCACTTGATAGTATTATCACAAAGATCAGTAGAATTCAATTAATCTTATTTTAAACGCAAAGCATCCTAGGATTTGATTGAATAAGTAACATGAAAAGAGTACATCACAATGGTAACCAAACCTCTATCCACCAGGACACAAATCATACTGCAACAACATAAATTTTCTAATTACTAAGTCCATTATGCAAAAGGATAATACAAAGAGAGAATCTCTTAAAACACTTGACATGACTTCCAAGGATACACTCTTAATAAACATAAGGAAGATTTGGGCAAAGAGCATCTCATGATGCCATTGACCATAATTCCGGTAACAATCACTGCATCCACATGAATGACTCATCCCTACACTAAGGGTCTCTAGAATGTGATTCAAGACCATTTCCTATGTCTTCTAGTTCTCGCTAAACATCGATACACGCTCCAAAACAATCCTCCTAGCAGATTCTCCCTCACAAGGGACTAGCATTACTTTACCCTTAGAGAATGAAAATTGAAACCACACCATAAGGATGTTAATGCAAAGGGGTAAATGAGGGAGGCACTACACACCTATTATTTTACTCACTATGCATTAAAATGAGACTCCAAAGGATAGGCTTAAAATTTCATAGCGTGGAGAAATATAATAGGGATTTTAATATTATTCAAAGAAATCAGAATTGAAAAATAACTCATTGTGACACATTATGTGAATAATATCATTATCAATGCATTTATGAATTTTGTGTTAGGAATGGGAACGCTGAGAGGGGGGGGGGGGCTGAATCAATGTTCTATAATTAATTTTTGATATCTTCAAACTTAACTCAATTACTTAAATACTAAATTGAATAACAAAGAAAATGAAGTAAACAACCATAACACATAACACCAGACATGATTACGGGGAAACCTTGGCCAAAGGAAAAACCCCAGTGGGAATTAATACCCACTAATAATTGTACTTTGTATTTTGAACCTATTAATGTTCCTTTGCCCTGTTAGGAGCAGTCATTACAATGCTTTAGTATAATGACTTGGTCAAAGGTTAGACCCTGTTAGGAGTCTTGAAGTAACAAACCCTGTTAGGGGTTGAAGGCTCACTGTCAGAGCTCATTGCTCAATAGAGAAGGCTTCAACCTCCTGGATCTCAGATACACACTATATCTGCAAGGGTGAACTACTGCTATGACACTGCTTGTCTGATCAGTTCCTTTTGTGTACTGATGCTTAACTTCTTATAAAGCTCTATATCATTCTTACTTCTCTTAACACGTACTTCACATACTTCTTCTCTTTTATTATCTCTTCTATCTCCATCATACTCAAATACAAAAGTGCATGTCTTATATATAGGCACAACCAAAACTATTTACTAAGTCAGCCTATAACCTATTACATACAATGCTTCCAAATGAATTGGCTCAAGCGTGTTTACATACATTGATATTAACATGTCTATAACATAAAAAAAATAGGTGCATAGCCTTAAAAAAATAAAATAATACTCGCTAATCAAAATCTTTCCTATTGGCTGCATACTCTATTTTGTTCTGCTGCTTACTGTCTGTGTCACTTTAACTCGTTGTAACTTCTTCATACTGTCATATCTAACCATGTGTGCTTAACCATAGCTTACTAACATACTTAAAGTCTTATCTTCAAGGGTGCATACAAAAAATTGATCATACACACATGCGCTGATGCTTTGTTCATCAGGTGCTTCACTAACCGTTCTGTCTTCCATACTTAGCCACATTCTAATCTTCTAATTTATTGCACTGACCTCAAAAATTTATATGACTTTGTTGCCATAATGAAAATACTAAACTTAGTCATATACACTAGTATAGTCAACTTTCCAACAATCTCCCCCTTTGTCATTAATGGCAACAAAGGAATATGATGAAGTTGCTAAACTACACAAAAACTTTCTATCTTATACTCTTATCTTTTCCTGTATACTGTACATCATATACTATCTATCTTATATCTCCCTTATATCTATATTAATCTACTACTCCATATTACTCTACTCCCCCTTTGACATTAATGACAAAGGTGCACAAAAATGAATCTTCAAGTACATACATAGAAAGAACATCTAGGTATGCAATCTTAAGGTTTTGGATCTCTTGCTGCCAAAATGCCTTGAGTGCATCTACAGTCTGTAGATGGGCACATAATGCATAGGTTATCTTCTCTGTATTTTCCAAATCTGTACACAGACCTTGATCATATGTCATAATAGTGGCATTTATCTCCTTGATGTTCTGATTCAACACATCTAGAGAGGGCGCTAGAGCATGTCTCAACTGTGTTTGCCTAGCCCTTATTTTCCCAATCTCCTTTTCTGTCTTTTCAATTTTGTCTATTTGTCCTTGTTAGACATTATTGCACATGTTAATATCCTGGAAGGGATCTTCCACTAATTTTCTTACTACTTCCATCATAGATTTTTCTTCCTGAATCTTCTTGGAAAGGTCTATAGTGATTTTATCGTTGTTCATACAGTGAACAATTATTTTTCTTCCACTACAACATTTGGGGTCAAATTTTGGCGCCAATTTGCGATGACTCTACTATTTGTATTTTTTTTTGCAAGTTCCCCCGATAGTGTCATAATACCGATAGTGACGTCATAATTTCACCTCCCGCTTGATTATAAAAAAGAAAAATAAAAAGTGTCATTTGTAACTTTTGTGTTCGAAGAGCTACAGCCGCGAAGAGGGCACATGACTTTTGTGTGGCATGAAGAGGGCACTAGAATTTGGCGTGTGCAAAGAAGAACCGTACGGGAAGACTAGGGCACTGGTCTTTTGTGTGCACAAGGAGGGCACTAGTCTTTTGCATGCGGGAAGATGCCAACATCATGCGTGAAGAGGGAAGTGGACTTTTGGGTGCATGAATTGGGCATTCAAGTTTTGAGGTAGGCATTCAAATGGCATTGGATTTTACTGGTTTTATGTCATGTCTTTTTTTATGTGTATTTGCTATAGATTTAAATGGCATCCATTTATTACTTGTTATCTCACTTCTTTAGAGTTATCTCACTGCTTGGCATCCATTTAAATGACGTCTCTCACCTGCCATCAATTTCAACCTTTAAAGATACCCATTTTAGCTTCCTTTTTGAGACTATTTCTAATAATGGAGGATTTCTTATTATTTAATATTTGGTTTCTCCTATTTTTTAAACAAGAAGGGCCAAAAAGAAGGGGACCCAATTTTATACAGAGCATGTGGAAGATCTATGGTGAATCTTCAAAAGATTGATCCAGCATAATATCATTTGAAACCCTAGCCTACTGACTAGGGTTGAGAGTTTCTCCTATAATATTCAATTTCTCCTATTTTTTAAATGAGCTTCCCTATAAGCTCTTGATCAATGTGCAATGGACCCTCATCCCAATTGGATAATTCAGGAGTTGAACCCATGACCTGAACTACCTAAATATACAGTCAAGGTAGAGTGAGTGAATCATTAAGCCACTTATTAGGTAATTGAACAAATTAAGTAATAAATGAACTTGAATAGAGTTAAGATTGAAGTTTTGGGAGGAATTGAGGGTGTTGTCATGAGAAAATTTGGTCACTATTTTTATTCTCCATGTACAACCCATGAGTTATAGACTAGAGCATCATGTATTTATTTAGGCCAATAAGGAAATGAAAGAGGAAATAGTATAGTAAAGAGAGTTATAAATGGGATTCTTTAACAACTATGGTTATATCCTTCCAGACTCCTTGTTAAACTATAATATTTTTATGCTTGAAGACTCCACCTATAATGGTTCCCTTTTAATTTATGATGATCTTAACTTGATTGGGAGCTTCAACTCACTTCTACAACCAATGAACTCTATGGCTCAGAAAGCTTTAAACCTTTAATTAATTTTACCCTAGATTTGATCCAACCAATATATCAACTTTTCTGGACATACTATAATGTTAGAAGAATGTCTATGGGTGTTTTCATTTTCCTATGGTGGCTCCTCCTTGCTAACTCAACTATAAATATTTAAGAAACTATTAATTTGCTTCATGACTTCCTTTTCTCCATCTTAAAACTTGGGTGGGGACTCCAAGATTTATAGCTTCACTTGGACATGACTATGATCTGCCTCTTCTCTAACATAAATTTCCTTTCTTCTTTGCAAAAAACATACTTGACACAGCTAGCAAACTACAACCTCCTTGAAATTATCCATTAATCCAACAAAGTATTGATAGCTGTATAAACTTCACATATAAAATAAAAAACTTATAGATTACCTTTCACTTCCAGTGATATCCACATATCCTTGAAAACTTGTGGCCTTTCTATATTTTGTTTACTTCTAGAAACCTATGATCTAGTCAATTCTTTAGTTGGGGCTTCACACAAAATCAACTATCTCCTACAACAATTTATACACATGGCTCTCCTTTGAATTCTAGTTGTAGTTTTTACATGTTTTGATTCATCCAAGCTGCTAGAATCCTCTCTATTATTTTATGATATCATATTCATCAATTTGATCTGGGAACTTGGATTTTTTAACATATATTTTACCAGCTATAAGAGGGAACCACCATCACAAAACAAATGCATGTTAAGAAAGGAGAGTTGGGATATGATGCCTCAACCCTTAACTGCAAATGTCACATCTACCATCATCATCACAAATATTTCTACAATAAAAATCAACTGATTAACTCCCTTTGGCTTTGATACCAGTCTAATAGGGGTGGATGTACACAGATCAATACATATAAATAAACATAAATTACATACACATTTAATAATAGACACAACAATTAGGAAACCAATTTCATTTCTTACCCGAAACATAGTTACATCGGCCTCTTTATAGAGGGCTTTGGAAATTTCAAAACTTAAAAAAAATAAACAAATGTGAGGCAATGGTGGTTGATGAGAACCACCTAGAATAGTGGTGGGGTTATTGAATAAGTTTCTATTTGATGCATTTAATGCAGACAGTGGTGGTAGAAATTAATATCTACCAACAAAAAACAAGTATCTTAGCATCATGTTTAGAGGTGTGGTAATATTGGTGATTTTTTTGTCTTTCAATTGTTTACATTGTTGTATTTATATGGCTTTTAGTTTTTAGTTATTAAGGGTGAAAGATTCTATTACAAAGAAAACAAATTAGTTGTCAATGCAATTATAATTAATGAGGTATTTTCTCACACTCCTTTCAAATGATACTTATTTCATAGACACTAATTATAAGAGTTTTATGTTTTCATAGCCTACATTAAATATTGTTTCTCTTTTCTCAAGATTTTTACAAAAATAATCTCTATATTGTCATGTGGAAAGAATTTCATATAGTCAGTTCCTATTTTACTCGAGTTGACTTCTTTCAACTTCTTTTAGAGTTGTCTCAAAATTCAATTCAATTCAATTCAAAAATTTCAATTTCACCTTGAGATAATTCAAACATTTATCAAATGAGAGCATTCCACACTTGGATTTTCTTTCCAACCAGTATTGTTGAATAAGTTAATCTAAATTGTAATGCCAAATCCACATCAATGGGAACCTGAAAGGAACATGACCTAGGATGGATTTACCTATCTCCAAATGCATTGACCAATGCTAAAAAACAATGTTGTTTAGAATCTGAACCTTTAGAGTGCAATCCTTTAACCATTATTCTTCAAATAGATTGAAATATATAAATTCTTATAGGCATTCTAGAATTACCAATATGCATTCTAGGTCTTATTTTTTTATGCCATATCATTAAACCATTACTATTTGGAACATCCACTAAGTTAAGAGAATGTATGTATCTACCATATTGAATGAACTAGAATACAAGTGTGAAGTAATAACTACTCCACAAAAAACTAAGTAATAACTACTCCACCCTTAATTGTTTAACAATGAACCAAATTAGATAAAGTAGGTTCTATCACACATGGCACAAACTCTCTTCAAAATCACAATATGTTGCATGTGTAGTACAAAACTCATGAGATTCTAAAGAAGGCCTCACTCTTAATCAACCAAATCTTCCTTGTACCACACAAAAAACTATGTAATGCAGAGGAAAGGGTGGTGGACTAATAAACAAGATAAGTTACACTTATTTGGCTTACAAACCCACAACTTCTCCCAAGTGCCCAATGGCTTTAAGAAACACAACCCAACCAAGGTTACTCTGAATGCAAACTAATGATATATTTGATGTATTTGAGGTATATAAGGATAGATTAAAGTGGTTTCAAGGTTTCTAGACTTACCCTTTACTCCCAATGGCTAAATGTCTTTAAATTGGCCTAGAGGCCTAATAAGCCAACCTTGTAGCCCAACATTGATCTTTTCAGTCTTTAAACACTCTACCTTTCCAAAACACTAGAAGAAATAAATCCACATTTAGACACCCTTTTATTCTTTCAATAACATATCTCAAATTCAGGTATTGGTCTTTTGAACCAAATAGTAGCACTCTGCCTGCACCCTTGCAATTACACTAGAAACTTGATGATTTTTCAAAGCAACTATATCATAGAAATGTCTCCAAGTTCTCAAACCTTGTACAATGTCATTAAATGACTCAAAACTACTAATCCTAAGAGGAATTAAACCCAAAACACCTACAACATCAAAAGCCCCTATTTGGTGGCTTCAAACCCTTGATTTGAGGGTTTCTCCAATCCTAGCCTTCCACACCCTTCTTGGCTTAATTGGTGATTGATTCACCATTTATATGCCAATATAAAACTACCCAAATCTTAACAACACTATGTTGTTCAACCCAATCTCCCACTGCTATACCTTAGCCATCAAATTCATTAGAAAACCTTCTTTAAATCAACTTCTGATCACATTAATTGTTAAATCCCTACAAGTAAGATCATTAGAACTATGGTACATTGTTAGAAATCATCTTTCCATGGATCCTAGGCCTTTTAGCCCATGGAAAGGTGTGGGTTACAAGTTAGACTTCAAAATACAAAAGGAAAACTAATAAAAGCCAATCCAAGCCGATGTACAAGAAGGTATAGTCATGCTAAATGCCTCTCCAATCCACAAAACTATGAAATGTAACCTTCTAATAACTCATTTAAACTTTCAAATCATTAACCCAACTAGTTTACATGAAGAATAGAATGAAGATTCAAAGTATTAAGAGGTTTGTACTCATAGTCACTAGTTTTCACCAGTCCTTAACGCATGGAATCAGGCTTTAAGGTAGTTCTCAATACATTCAACAGTGTAATGAATGATTGGAGATTTCTTACTATTCCATTCTAGATTTTTAAAGAAAAATAGTAAGTATTAGAGCCTTTCAAATTTGTAAAGAACACAAACTTTGCAAATCAAATTGATATTTCATTAAAACCTTTGTTCCTACTGTACACTCCAAGCTTCATTTCTGTATAAATGGAGTCCTAGATACATATAATAATCCTCAACACAACATCCTCAACCTCTTTTGGCAGGTAGAGGGTTTAGGTAAGTGATTTAACATTAAAAACCCCATTTCCCTCCTAAATGGCTACTAGTCGTTACAATTGTTGGGACTGGTCCTTTGGCATGTATTAAACAGTATACAATTTTCAGCATATTATTATCATTCTATTTCTTTGTTGTAAACATGCCATTGGTTCAGTTTTGTAAATTCTTTTTGTGTTAAATGCATTTAAAATTATCTTCATTGTCTTCTGATTGTCTAAATGCTTCTTTATTTGTTAGCCAATTAATACATGCTAGTATATAAAGAAGACAATAAGAAGACAATGAAGATTTGTCTGACCAATAGTCTATAGAATTAGACCTTTATTTTAAATGCATTTAACACAAAAAAAATTACAAAACTGAACCAATGGCATGTTTACAACAAAGAAATAGAATGATAATAATATGCTAAAAATTCTATTCTCTTTAACACACGCCAAAAGACTAGTCCCCACAATCCTTAAACTACTTTATTTGATATGATGAATTCTTAATCAAGGTCTGATTCTGAAGACTGCTAGCATGAAGGAAGATTTGACCTAGCCAAATCTTCCTTGTACCACACACAAAACTATGTGATAACTATGTCTACTCCAACCTTAATTGTTTAAGAACTCATCATATCAGATAAAGTATGTTTAAGAATTGTTGGGAGTTCTATTAGACCTTTGTTGTAAACATGTCATTGGTTCAGTTTTGTTGAATTTTTTTTTGTGTTAAATGCATTTAAATGGAACATTAAGCATAGTAATAATATGCTTAATCTATTAGTAATTGGAAGATTAAATGCAATAACACCTTTATCAGTTTAGCATGTTTAATGCATCATAATTACAAATTGATTCTTATCTACATTTTTATAAGATGCACTTCTTGGAATGAATAAGGTTATAAGATGCATTCTTATAAGGTTATTGTCCTTCTCTATAATTCATTCCAAGAACTGTATCTTATAACAATGCGGATAAGAATCAATTTGTAATTACTATGCATTAAACATGCTAAACTGATAAAGGTGTTATCTGCATTTAATCTACCAATTAATAATAAAAAAATGAATAAAACACTCACAACCTCTATGAAATGGATGCCCTCTTTGTAGCTCGCAAGAAAAAGTGCAGTGCCCTCTTCCATCTTCATGCACGGTGCCCTCTTTGTTTAACAATAAACCATATTGTGTAAAGTAGGTTCTATCACACATGGCACAGACTATCTTCAAACTCACTATGCACCATATTAGATAAAGTAGGTTCTACCACACAAGATTAATTGCAAACTGCTAATATCAATTTAATACATGCCAAAGGACCAATCCCAACAATTCTTAAACATACTTTATCTGATATGATGAATTCTTAAACAATTAAGGTTGGAGTAGACATAGTTAATAAAGTATTAAACTAGATTAAACATACTTTATCTGAAGTAATTGAACCTACTTTATATGCTTTAAGAGTAGACTATTGAATTAGACAATTGGGTATTAATTGTAAATTCTATTCTTTATTTAAACATACTTTATCTTAAAACTAAACCTACTTTGTTTGTCAGCCAATATGTTGTAATTCTAATCTATAAAGTATATATAGAATTGTTGGGACTAGCAGTCATGTCAGGACTAGTCCTACTTAATCTATTGAATTCCTTTTTTTGTGTAGTACAAGGACCTTTCTAGTGATAGAACCTACTTTATCTAATATGGTGCATTAACTATGTCTACAGATTAAATTCTATTCTATTTAATACACACCAAAGGACCAGTCCCAACAATTCTTAAACATACTTTATCTGATATGATGAATTCTTAAAAAATAAAGGCTTGAGTAGACATAGTTAATAAATTATTAAACTAGATTAAACATACTTTATCTAAAGTAACTGAACCTACTTTATATGCTTTAAGAGTAGACTATTGAATTAGACAATTAGGTATTAATTATAAATTCTATTCTTTATCTGAACAATTGGGTATGAATTTTAGATTTTATTTTCTTATTCATAGAAGCTTGCAGTATAGTTTCTTTTAATGCAAACAATTTGTGGTTTTCAAATAAAGTTATGTCGTTCTCTTATCTAAAATGTTTTATAAGTTAAACCAATAACTAATTAATGCTAAATCTCTTATCTAAAATATTTTATAAGTCAAAGCATATGTTCTTGATCCCTTCGATCAAGTTCTCAAGTCATGACATGGTTTCAACTGTTGTGAGTGGTTTCAATTTCTCAAGTCATGACATGGTTTGAACTGTTTTAAAAGCTTCTAATTCTTTTAAAAGTATGACTTGTGATTTTCAAATAAATGTGAACATTAAAAGTAGCAAACAATGCAACAACCATGGCTACCATTCACCTCTAGCTCTAGAATGCATGTGAAATAATGCCCTTAGAATTTGAAGAATTTTGTAGGTAGTAGAAATATTTTTAGAGTAGTTTCAATAGATCATAACTTTTTATTTGAACTCAAGAGCACCCCTTACTTGGTTTCCTACAAAGCGTTTGGCAAAATCTATCAGAAAATTAAGAGTTTGGTCAAAGTAAGTGTATACATGAAGGATGAAACACATAGGAAGCTATGACATTAAGTACAACATGTCCAATTTTTTTTTGTAGATATAAACATTAAGGATCATGTTAGATAATACAAGGGAATTCAATCAAAATAGGGAGACAATCACTAGATTGTTGTCTAACTTCCAAAGTGAAGGCGATGACAAATGTTATTGTCCATGCAAGAGTTGTAATGGCTTAAAGACAAGAAGAATCAAAATAAAAACAACAAAGAGACATTGTAAGGAGAATGGTCACATTGAAGGGGGGGTTTGATTATCATCTAGTGGTAAGTTGTTTGTTATATTGTTTTCACAATTAATATACATATGAACCATGGAAGGAGGTTTGATTATCACATTGAACGAAGGTTTGATTATCATCATTTTTATATAGGTCAATCTCCCCAATGTAAATATAGAGGAACATGATCCCATGGAAGATGACGATCATGCACCAGAAAATATATTTGAAGATGATGGTATGAATGCATTGATTATGACACATTTGGTACTGGTGTTGCTGATGCTGGTTCTGGTGTTACTGCTACTACTGATGATGATGATGATGATTATGATGAGGATGACATTGACGTCTTCCATGATATACCTCTACTTGAGAAGGCAAACATGACCCTTTACGAAGGCTCCCAATCTACTCTTCTCTCTGTTGTATTTTTGTTGGTGAATTTGAAGGTTATGAATGGTTTATCCAACATAGAAATATCACGTATGCTAAGGTTTGTCATATATGTCATTATAGTCTATCAAAGGTGAAACATGTACCATTAAGATTTTTTATAGTAACGAATTATATTATTTGTTGTAGATTGATAGGTGAGTTTCTATTACCACCATCAAATGTTCTCCCTCGCTCATACCGAGAATTATGTGCCACTATGAAACATATTGGAATGGAGTATCAAGTAATAGATGTTTTTCCTGAAGATCATATTATTTATCATAAAGAACATGAAAATGCAACAGAATGCCCTGAATGCCATACGAGCAGATATCAAGATGATCAAATGACAAAAAAGGTGCCTCGCAAGGTTCTTCGTTACATCCTCATTATTCCACGTCTGAAATGATTATTTGGGTGCAATAGCTTGGCACAATTTATGGATTACCATGCACGTGACAGGAGTCGAGATGACATTATTCAAATCCCTGTAGATGGTTCATCATTTATGGACATAGAGGAAAAGTGGCCACACTTTAAAGAAGAACCTCAAATTCTTAAGCTTTCTCTGGTAGCAGATGGTGTCAATCTACATGGAGAGATGAGATCTATTTACTCGGTGTGGCCTATTTTTGTTATAAATAATAACCTTCCTCTATGGATGTCAATAAAGAGGGAGCACATTATGTTGGTAATGATTGTTCCAGGTATCTTATTATTTTATAGTTATCTACATGTAATTATAAGTCTTGGAGTGAAATGGCCACAATAATTATCTGATGTTGTTGTTAATTCAACTAGGTAAGTACTAAGAAAAAGATATGAATGTATATATTGCACCTCTTATCGACGAGTTGTTGGTGTTATGGAATGGTTTCACTATGTATGACATCTCTAAACCAATTGGACAAAGACAATTTCAATTCCATGCAATGCTTGTATGTACAATTCATGATGCTCCAGGGTTGACACATTTCTGTGGTATGTTATGGTGAATTCTAGTTGTACGTGATAATTCAAATTCTAAAAACTTACATATTTAATCCAATTGTATCGTTATCTTGTAGGTCTTCAAACAAAGGGAAAATTTGCATGTCCAATGTGTGGTCCAAAGATGAAATCTTATCATTCCAAAAGTTTAAGAAAGCAGGTGTTTGATGAGTATAGACACCTCCTCCCTAAAAATAATAAGTATCGAAGTGCAAAAAGACATCTTTTCAAAGGGAAAGAAGAGGCTACATCAAAGCCCCAAAGAATGACACCTCACCTATGGTAGTTGGAATATAATAGAATTCAAGGTAATATCGTTCCACCTAATGGTTGATGTTTGAAAATTATATATTTTGATTATTTTTGTTGGCTAATTATGTAGTTGATGATCTTAAAGATCATGAAGGCATCACTAACTAGCTTCCAAAGGGACTAAAATATTATCCCAAAGAATTTAGTAGGCTGCCCTACTATGAGAAGCTACAAATTGTGTATTTGTTTGATACTATGCATATTGGAAAGAATGTAATAGAGACACTATGAAAAATATTGGATGGAAGGTGTGACAAAGAAAAACTTGGCAAAATTTGTAGTGACATTCCTGATTCCAATCATGCAATGAAAAATATCATTGGATCAAATAGAAATGGAGACCAGATTAATGCAAGTGCTCTTCATTGGTTATTAATAGAGCAACAAAGTAATTCCATAAAAGAAGTCATCCAAAAAAATTTATTTCTTATAGGATTTTCTGCAGATATAAGCAATCTCATATCAAAGAAAAATGATTTTGGGTCAGGGATGAAAATGCATGATTGGCATACCTTTATCAAGGCAAGTCATAGTCTTTTGTATTTACAATATATTTGTGTAACTGCATTCAATTTTCATTGTATGAAATGATCAGTTGACAATTGTTGTAGTATTTTCTACCCCTATCTCTCCTAGAGAACTATGACAATAATATCAAACAAGTGATATATGATCTTGGAAAATACATGAAGTAAGTAGTGATATTTTTTCAATATATCAAACAATAATATCAAACAGGTAATATAATGTAAAGTCTTGTATTTATATATTTATGTGTCTTGAATCCCTTGTAGGTGGTTGTCATCTAAAGAAATCCATAAAGAAGATATAAAATGTTGGAAGAAAAGAATTTGTCGACTAATGTGTGAAATGCAAAAGTGTTTATCTTCAGCTTTTTTCAATGCACAAGAATACTACCTCATACACCAAGTTGAGGAGATTGAATTGTGTGGACTTGTACATGCTAGGTCAATATGGATAGTTGAGAGACACTTGAAATTTTTTAAGGCTTTGGTATGAAAAAGAGCACGTCCTGAGGGTTCTATGGTTGAGGGATATATGGTATAATAGATGATGGTGTACGTTACTCAATATCTTCCTAATCTTGCAACAAAGATCCATATAGATTGCATTTGGGATCTGGACTCCATTAAAAAATTTGAAGGGGAGTACTTGGTGGGAAACGGTAGATTTAGGAAACTGAAAGGTAATAAATTATGAGATGTTATTGTAGTTAATTAATTCTTAATCTTCAAAATAAATCTGTTGTAAGTAATCTATTTACTTTTGTACAGTTGCTAAAGAGTGGGATGCAATACATTTGTTTATTGCAAACAATCAAGATTGGATGACAGTATGAATTAAACAATGTCAACATGATGGTCAAAGATTAGCATGGGAATCTGTGTCTTCATTGGTTATGCAAGCTCATCGTAATGGAGATCGCAATGTTACACAAAAAGAAATAGATTTAGCATATGGTTTAAGAGATCACCAGGTACTTATAAATTTGTTAATTAACCAACCATATGTTTTTCAACTCATGATTCAATAATTTATACATGTTTGACATTATTGTAGGTGAAACACCACAAGGCTATGTTATGCAATGGTTATAAATTTCACATCAAAAAGTTGGATGACACGAAGAGAACTTATGATTTTGGGATATGTGCAGTGTTCCAGGTGGCTAATATTTCATCTAGAAATGACTTATATCCTTGAGAGTCACAAAATTGATACTATGGTATTTTGGTTGATATACTTGATTGTGACTTTAATTCCTTCAAATTAGTTCTCTTCATTATGAAATGGTACAAACTATGACTCAATAAAACTGATCTTGATAGAACTGTTATTAAACATAACAATAGATTTCCAATGATTAATACAAGGTTGTTTGAGCCAGTTGGAGAAGAACCCTATGTTCTTCCTAGCCAATGTGAGTAGGTATTTTACTCAGAGGTTCCACATAAATTGGGTTGCTCATTTTTTGTTAGACATGATCCAAGAGGAAGGCCAATAAAGTATAATGCAGTGGAAGAAGATGTCGAGGAAGATGAAGAAGTGGAAGATGATGTAGATGATGATCATGATCGAGAGCTAGTCGAAGAAGAATATGAAGAAGAAGAAGATGATGATGTTGCTACTGATGATGATGATGATGAGGATGATGATGATGCTGCTGATGATGATAACGACAACGATGATAGTGGTGGTGATGATGTTGTCGATGATGATGATCTTTATGATGAGATGGATGAAGAATAATATCAATGACATGAATGAAATGTACAATTATGCCAGATGTTTGGCATGTTCTAATGATTGTTTTATATGTACCACTCTTATTCACCTTGTTTTATATATCTTACTTATATCTTTGATCTTTTGTTAAGAGAAATTTCATTCTAAAAGAGTGTATTTAATCTCTATATGCTTAAACAACCTCACTAGTTAAGACTGTTCTCATTTGTAGTGGGCATGACAAGAATCAACTCACTTGAAAGACACTAGTATTTAGACATGCACAAATTAGTGACGTGATTAAGAAAATTACCTTTCTTTATAATTTTCTAGGGTATTTTTTTATATCAATGCATTAAATCTAAATACTATCTTATGAGAGTTGCTTCTGCTAATTTTCTATTTCCTTGCACATCAATGATGTTAAATCATAGGGGATTCTCTTTGTTCCTTGCAATGGAGTGAGATAATTCTGAAAGTATAAATAGATAATTTTAAAAATGTATAAAGTCCTTCACAAGATCTAATAAAAACACTGGCAATGCACAAGAACTATTTGACGAAATGCCACAATAGTGATGTCTCATGTAATGCTGAGATGTTTAGTTATATACAATGCCGAGATATTCAAAATATTGTTGGATAAATAGATAATTTTAATAATGTATAATATCCTTCATAACATATAATGAAAACTATGTAGTGAACTATGTTTGTCTGATTATATAACTATTATCTTATGTCAGGTATCCCACACAGTCTCATAGATTATCAGGTACAAGTCAATACACCCCATAGAGATTAATTTATTTTACCATTTGTAAAATATCTCTCTCATTGCCACATGTCTCTCTCATTGCATGAAGTGAAGGTACCAACGAATAGGTATTTGTCAGATTTGTCTTCCTCGAGTGAGGAAAATGTAGGAATGGAAGAAGAAAGTGAGACATTTAGTATGTCTAAATCAAGGAGATTGAATTGAGGTCAAAAGATCAGAAAGAAATTCAATAAATGCATGAAATTTGTCCTTTCTCAAGGGGGTTTTTGTTCTTATGATGATCAGAGAAAAGGTGACTCTAAGGTGCCCTTTAGGTACAAACATCTATAGAAACAATGGGTCCCCGATGAACTTCCTTCAATAAACACTAATTTTTGTGTTAAAGAGAGGATATATCGCATAGCACCATCGTCATTACATGCTTTGGGCCTATTTTCTATGGATGGCATAAAGGTCTCTTACCAAAAAGTTGTCAAATTGACGGAGTATGTCAGACCTTGTTATATTATAGTAGTTGGATGCAGATTGTTAAATATAAAAAAAGTATGTGTAGGTATGCACTTGCAAAAAATTATATACAACAAAAAGTCAGTGAACAAAGTAAAATAGTAGCTATATACATTGATGGAAGGCCAAAAGCATCAGGGAATATTGCAGGTTTTATAAACAGTACATGACCTATGTCAACTAAGAAGCAACCCAATTGTATATTTGAGGTGCACGAGGGAAATCACATATTTTTATGTGTGATCAAATCAATACATGGAGGTGAGGATCCGCTTATCGATTACAATTTAAATCACATAGATACAAAAAACCCCATCACTATCATGGATGAGGTGGTACGCATTTTGATAATTATCTATTATTCAATGTAACTTAGAATAAGAAAACATATGTTTTAACATTTCTGAATGATTTTTTTTTGAAATACAGAGCTATAGTATAGATCAACAGCCACACGATACGCATGGTAGTGATAGTTCTCATGGGACTTCTTCCCGACAGGTAAAACTCATTGTTGTTGTACAAATGCACATACAAGAAAAATGTTAATGCATAATTTTTGTTGTTTGACTATTTTGGATTACTTTTAAATAAAGTGCTAATAATATTGTCCTCACAAACGAGTGCTAATCAAAAAAAGGGAAAGGAGCAAGTAGTCCATTAGGAGCTGCAGGATGAGTAGGATCCATTCAATGTTGATTTTTTATCAGAGGTTAATCACATGCTTGCACTATAAATGTTCCTTTGTGTAATATCAAAAGAGTTAGCTCGAATGGCAGATAGTCAACCTCACACTCTTGAAATATAGAGGAGAGAGGATGTGTTGATTCATTATGTTCAGAATTATATAGTAAGTATTAATGTAGTTTTTAATTATAACAAAAGTTAAATAATAATTTTTATAGTATACTATTTTATTTATGTCATTAACTAAAATATATATGTTTTCTTTTTATAGAGGATGCTAAATACAATAAAGGGTGATGCCTCAGATGCAAATACTTCAGGTGGCACATCACATATTCTATCCTCCATCTTGTCCATGGTTGTCCATATTTTGTATGCTCTAACAATATTATTGTTCAACACCTGCTATTGATCCTATGTTGAGTACACCACCTACTACAAGGATCAGATCCACAGAGGTACTGCCACCTGCAATATTGTCAACATGTAGCATGACCACAGATGGGATGGAAACACCTATTATTGGTAAGTAGATTCCACTTTTTCTCTCTCATTTATCATGTGTTTATTATTTCACTTGAACTATATATTCTTTGTTAGGGGGCATTTTGTAATATTGTATTCATTTTATGTAGGAGGTGATGATGCAATTCTTGGATGTACTTGTGTTAAATGTATGAGAATAATACAAAATTATGATCAATTGTTCATGAGCATTGAAGATGGACTTCCCTTTAGAGTAGCCCAGCTTCCAGGTACTTTAAAGCTTGATACTTTCTTTTACTATATAATATTATACTCATAATGTAATGCACTAACCCCTTGTGTGGTCCTTTGCAATAACTAATTAGAATAATCTCGTTATTATCTTGCAGGGAATAATCTATTTTATGAAAAACTTAATGATGAATGTTTGCGCATTTTCAAGCCGACCATACACACATGGTATCATATTTTGATTTCATTGCAAGATCATATTTCATTTCATCTCTTTCTTCAAGTATATTAAAAGGTAGCTTCACTTCATTTATGAATCTAACTATTTTTTTTCTTAAAAGGTGGCAATTACAAGATAAAGGGTTAAAGGATAAACTCATTGACTCTACGACAAAACTTTTTGGACCCAACGTCTTTCAAAGACTTAGGCTCCTTGAAAAAGTGTTCCAAGTTTTAAAGTATATTAGGGACAACTATAGGTCCCAAATAGAACACAACCCTTATTACGAGCAGCCTCCCTATATTCCTATTAATGAGTGGGAGAATCTTAAAAGAGATGCACTTGAGAGAAGCGCAAGACATAGTGGACAAATACTATCACCCGAGGAAAGAAGGTATGTGATAATATTAATAATGAAATTATGTACTATTTACTCTTTTTACTTATGTGATCTAAAATATTTCAAACATCACATAGGTTTCCTAACACATCAAAAGCAACAGAAGAAAGAAAACAAAAGTACGGGCAACACAGGCTTGGCTCGGGTGGATATTCAAAACTTGTTGCACGAGTTGTAAGTATTAGTAAATGAAAAATCATATGAAAATATTTATAAATTGTAATTAATTTAGTTTTGATGAAATTCACTACAATAAAAATTCATGATACCAAGAAAAAATGCAGGCCTTGGAGTTCAAAAAACCGCTTACAGAAGAGGACAAGAAAATAGGCTACAAACAAGGCTATACAGTCGTGGCTGAATGATACCGAGCATTGAGTGCACAAGGTTCTTCTACTAGATCTATTGATAAGGTAAATAAGCCAATTGATTTTTATTTCAAGTTGAATACTTGAAATAAGCTAGTATATGTCTTGTATTTATATGTATATATTGTCGATAAATTCTCTAATTATTTACATTGGAATACAACCTGCCGATATTGATTCTGTACCATCCGAACATGACAGAGGTGTCGATTCGAATGTGAATTGTAGTACTCAAGGTATACATATACATTTTCTATTTGAATTTTGATTAATGAATATTTAATACAAGTAAACATGTTAAATTTAATTTGGCATAGTAATAAAAATTTAATTATAATGTGTTGGGATTAATAAAACATTTTGTATTGCAGTTGCAGGGGAGGTAGAGGTTGTTCCTGATGAGCGTGTTGAGGTTCAAGCCATCGGGCAAGATGATGTCATTGGACAAGGTAAAGAGCATCACGTTTACATTTTTTAAAGTATTGAAATGGTTTTAACAATAATGAATATTTTTTTTAATTAACCCCAATTATGATAATATGTTTTTAATTGAAGCCTTTTATTTGTTATTGTGGAGGACCTACCTTTGCAAAGGATAGTGAGATCATGTGCATGACGGAGAAGAAATGATGATGTCAACATGGATATGCCTCTGTAACAATATAGGGAAGCAGAAAAAAAGAAAAAGCCAAAAAAGAAATGATTCTCATTTATGCAACTTATTTGATAATGACTGATGTTTATTTACACGTATTTGAGCTTAGTTCCATGTTTTCTTTCATTCTTGCATTTGAAATGTTAATGGGCTACATACAAAGGTATGTTCTTTTCTAAAACACACTACTTGAAGAACAACAAAACTTGTAATACAAATGTTGATTGCAACTACCAAGTTATAAGCTTCACAAAAAACCTTAAATCATCATGTTGTATAGAATGGTTAATCAATTGTTTAAGGTGGATTAGTTGTGATGATGAGACACACCATTCTGACTCTTGGAACTTGATTTGTAACCATAAGTGATGGAGTTGAGGGGAGATGAAGGAATACCAAATAGTAAATTTGGAAATTATCATCAGAGAAATTACAGTGGAGGTATGATCAATAGAGAAGATAGTAATGACCACAGGAGAATGAATAGTGGTTATAGTTGTAGTGGGGAAGAAAGTGGATGCCATCCATGAAGAAACTTGTCGACAAAAATGGTGTATAAGAAACAAAGGAGCATGAATGCTACCCAGAATTAAACCTTAGTTAAAGGCTACCTATAAGATGAGCACTAAAAATATGCATGAATTGAAGGTTGAATCATATGAGATTTGAACCAAGGATTTAAACAATAATTTACATCCAAATCATCTGTGTATCCCTTGCACCTTCTTTCAGTGCAAGTGATAGTGTAATTTTTAATAATAACAAAAGTTTAATAATGGTTTTAGATGTTAATTGTGACAATCTCTTGGTTTCAGGCAATGTAGAAGGAGACGCCTAGTTCAATATGCAATCTCAAATCATATACATAGGATATTAGGTGGAGCTGAAAGACACAACAGGTTTGCATTTTTGATAGAGGTCTTTAATTGCGTATTTTAAGTTATAGACCATCGTGAACATTGTAATTTTAACCTATTAAAAAAATGTAAATGTGTTGTGTCTTCTCACCTCCACCTGCTATTCATGCATATTATGGTTGTGTTGCACGTGAACAACTACAAAATATAAATGTAGATATCACAACAGCTGAGAAACATCAATGTAGACATCATGGTCACAATTGTTTGGAGACACAACATAATTGAATGCTATACCTAGATGATGCAATACAACCACTACTTTTGTAGTTCTAAGTTGACACTACGGGATCCAAAAACCATATATAGATTCCTTTTCTTTGGTTTTTGGATCCTGCAATGTCAACTTAGAATTACAGGAGTAGTTGTTGTGTTGCATCATCTGGGTATAACATTTAATTATGTTGTGTCTCCAAACAATTGTGACCATTATGCCTACATTTATGTTTCTTAGTTTTTGTGTCCCAGGACCCCTTATGACCCTTTATGACCCTTTATGATCTATAAGAATACATCTTAGAGGTCTTAAAGTGTCATAAAGGGTCATAAGAGGATCCTAGGAGGGGCCAGATGAGCTTCCACCTTCACGTGGTTGGCCCTATTAAGTAGAGAATGTTAAACTATTCTCAAAATAAAGAGAAGCTCAATAATTTAAGATCTCAATCCATATATGACAAATATATATTTATTTTTAAAAAATAGTGTGAGCCATTGTACTATTGGAAACATCAATCACTTCAAGGAGAAATGATCACTTCAGCTCACCTCAAGAATTCTTGACCCGAGATCAAGTCATATCGATCCATCTCAATGGCTACCAAATCAATAGACTACATTGCAAACCCAGTCGCAAAGAAACACCACAGACCGCACCGTGAACCCAATGTGAAGAGGCATCCAATGCCTCATAAGTCATATCAAATGACCCAATCTATAATCCAAGTCTCTTAGCTCGGTTCACCAAGAAGAAGACTTCTCCCAAGTCATCATGGATACCATAGTGATCTACAAATCTCCAATGTGCAAGTTTTGCAAGTCTCTCTCTCGACATCACATCTAACTCATTCAAAACTATGGCAAAAAAGGTAGATGATCCAAGTGATCCATTACAACCTGATCTCAATAGCAACACAAAGAGTAGCTCGATTCTATCTTCAAGCTTATCAATGCACAGTCTACTGAAATTTCAAGTCAAGTCACTGCTACACTTTATAAGAACAAAGCACATCCAATTTAGACCAAAGAAGTCAAGAATTCACTCAAATCAGATCTGAATGCAATCAAGTCCACATCCCATGAACACATCAAGAAGAATGCATCTCTGATCCCTGCACTAGATTCTTGTGCTAGAACAGTTGCTGTGACAAATCTCGATTCAGTTAGATCGACATTCCAAATCCAAGTCTCTAGACTCGACTCAATAATCCATGACCTTCTACCGAATCTACTACAAAGTCATCTCTAAATGACATAACCAAATCATGAGTAGGAATAAAAGACCTCGACTCACCAAACCACCTTGAAAGTCTAGATCTGAAAGTAATGCAACCAGCTCGAACCAGATCTACAACAACACCATTCTGAATCGATACCAACCCAATCGAAAAATATATATATATATATATTTTTTCAAAAATGGTGGTTATCATCGCAACTATGATAGAAAACATAAGTGATGGTTGTCTGTCGAAAACATCTGACAGCTAGCTATCGCATGTATAGCACTACCATCAGTAAAAACCTAAAAGTGATGGCTATTTGTCAGAAACATTTGATAGCTAGCCGTCGCACATACAACACCTCCATTGGCAAAGACCTAAAAGCGATGACTATCTATCAGAAACATTCGATAGCTAGCCATCGCATGTACAACACCACTGTCGGCAAAAAATCCAAATGATGGCTAGCTGTTAGAAATGTTCGATAGCTTTCATCGCATGCACAACATCACTGTCAAAAAAATTTGAAAATGATGGCTAGCTATCGAAAATGTTCAGCAGCTAGCCATCACATGTTCAGTATCTTTGACACATGCTCATCAACATTGCGACATCGATCACCATTGAAAACTACAAACAATAGCTATCTTTTAGAAACATCCAATAGCAAGCTGCCACATGTTTGAAATCTCTGACACATGATTGTCAAACTTGCGACAACTACAAATAGACCGATGATATTTTCGCAATGTTGGCTAGTGCCTTTTTGGATGGATATTGCGATGGATGTGGTGTCGGAATTATGATGCCCATCATAGCCATCATTTTTTTTGATTGCAAAATTGTGATGATGGCTGGTGTTGTGTGATCAACGGTATAGTTTCAAAATTTCAAAAATCAGCTATCGAAAAAAGGTCTCAAATGTACTAGTGTTCCTTTTGATTCTAACTCCTTCAGCATAGCTTGACCAACCTTTAGAGAATTGAGGTCAAGTGAGAAATTACCTATCAATTCATTTAGCCTCTTCTTGAGATATTTATCTTTTGTAATTTTAGATGCTGATTCTTCTAAAGTTGAGAAATTTTTTTTGAAGCTTGTTAGGATGGTGCTGGCATCATCCACTAAATGAATATTTGTTACTTTCTTATCCTCAGGCAATAGAATGTTTAGTATTTTGACTGATTCAACAAATAGGGGATTTCTCATAACTTGTTTCTCTTTTGCTCTCTCCATGGCTAATACACTTATCTTTATTAAATCTTCTTCTCCCCAAGAGTCTAGACTGGTTGTATTAGGGGTCAAACTTGACAGTAATGAGACTGATGGATTAGGAGTAAGGAGTGAGCTTTGAATTACTTCCATAATCTCAGTCTTTACCTTCACTCGGATCTCCACATAAGGTTCTTCTTTAGGTTCCTCTTCCTTCTCACTTACAAGTTCATCTTCCTTCTCACTTTCTTGTCTAGTCAAGTCTTCAACTTGGACTTGTTCTTGCTGCTTAGGTGATTTTTCACCACATAGAATCTTAGCCTCTTCAGTACTTACAAAGGCTTCTCCAAAATTTTCCAGTTCATTATTTTTTTCCACCATTGATATTTCAACATTATCAATCATAATAGTGTCATCCTTAGCTTCAGGCATGGACATAGACTCCATTGCTTTAGTAGGTGTTGTCACTATGGGCACAGAATCCTATGGACCTATCATAGGTGCATCAGGGATCTCAACTTCTTTTTCTTGATCAGAGGGAGCTTAGGTTGTAGGCGCAGAGGGAGGATGCATGTGTCTTTCTAAGAACACCTTTTCAAATGCCTTCTCAGTCTCCTTTGCAACCAACTCATAATGCTTGTTCATAATTTGTAGAGTTCTTAGTTTCATTCTTAGGTGAGTTTTCACCAAATATAGAAACAATGATTTCTCTTCATGTGAATAGATAGGAAGATTGTCATCCAATGTCTTTTCCCTTATCTTGAAATCTTCTTCTATGGCTTGTCTCTTCAAAGAATCTAGAATGTTACAAACATTATTTGGAATGATTGTCTTAAATTCTAGAACTATCTTCCTGAACTTAATCATGTGCTTGGCAATCATTGAATGGATTTTTGATTTATCAATCTCATGATACTTATCATAGAACTTAGCTATTTGATCAATTCTCCCTTCATCAACTACTCTAGTTCTCAACACTTCTAGATTCGGTCTGAATCCTACCTCAGGAGGTGCTTGAGTGTTTCTTCCTTGGCTTCTTGTTGTCCTTGATGATGGGTGGCCTGTGCTAGTCTTCTTCTTCCTTTTAGGCATCTTGGTAGGCTCAAGAGGTGAACTAGACTCCAGATCAATAGTAGGTGTAGGTGTAGAGATGTTTTCTTCTATCTTTTTCTTCTTTTCCTTAGGATCATCAGATTTCTCTATTTTGACATCAGAAGATGGTGCACTCTCAAGTTTCATTACAATCTTGGCTTCCCTATCTTTATCCAAGTCTTCTTGTGTAACATTATGGATTTTCAAAATTTTTGAAGTTATCTTGGATGCTTTTCTCTTTGTTGTTGCACTGTATAAGAAAGAATCTACTTGTCTTGTCTTTTCTTCATAAGTACCCCATCTTGGTTCATTGGGATCCTTAGGCATTGATAAGAGGACTTGTGCATAAGCTTCCATAACCAAGTGTATGGATCCACTTAGTCCTAGGCTCAACTGCTTCCATATATGTGATATTAGTTTCCACCATGAAGCATATAGTATATTTATACTTCTCCACTATACTCTCAGGTATCCTATACCTTCTCTACATCTTGATTATGAATTTCTTGATTTCCAAATCCATGAAGTCTTTCAAGGTGCTCTCTGATGTTGCCTTAAATGAAATTTGTGGTAATGTAGGTAAACTCTTGTCAAGATAAAGATCTGATACTTTACCAACAATGTGAAGGTACATATAGATGATCAATGACCCAAACCTGAATATGCTACTCTTGTCATGCTTAATAGCCCTTATGTTATCCAACAACTATGCGTGCAAGATCTCATAGAGGTTGAACTCTCCATTTTCTCTTACAATTCTAATAGCTACCAAAATTGTTGCCATGGATAGATTATTGACTTTGTTAGCATGCTAGAACTTATAACCTAGAATCATAGCCATGAGTTTGATATCCTTTTCCTCAATAGGTTCAATTTTCATGCCGCACTTGTCACTCTGGGCTTTACAAGCCTGCTCAACTTGTTTTCTAACATCCTTGCTAGTAGGAAGAATGGCGCTGGTCTTAGGAAGTCTGGTCATCTCATATATGAGATCTGATATAATGCGAACTGGAACTTCTCCAATCCAAAATAGGTCATCATGTAATCTACTTAGTAGGATCTTAATCCATTCAAATTCATAGAACTTATATGTAGTTGCATACTTTATGATAGGGTTGTTTTCTAAATGCATGAACTCATTCTTGAATGTCATGTCTAGATTTACCATTGTTTCAATGAGCGACCTTATTCTATCCAATCCTGTAGGTTCCTTCTTGCAATATATATATGCGTGAATATCTTCTATGTGCATCACTCCCATCGAAGTTCTAGAAAATGCTCCTTATAGGTCATCCAAGATTGACTTAAAAGGATGTTTCTTGAATATGTATCTCTTCCTCTCTGCAACATCAAATACAATTGGAGTGACCATTACTTACTTGATCAATGCTTAAATAGGTTCGCAAAGGGTTTTTGAATTGTCACGTCTGAAGAAGAGTTTCGTAACCAACTTTCACACTTCTTTTCTTATAAACCAACTGCAATCCTTCAACACTAACTGCTTGATCTCATGTGCTCTCCAAAGGCTCAAACTTGAATGCAAAAGTGAGGATAATGGATCTCCGGTGACTATAAAAACAACTTTCTAGAATTAATAATTTCCACCATAATATAGAATATAATAGAGAATTCTAATCTTTATTTCTGCTAAAAATCAGGTTGTGCGATGTTGCATACAACATCAACTAGCATCCAAACAACTATAACGAAAGGTGCATACTTTGAGGGTGAGTATACCAGTTGTGTAGGGGTCTAGATCTAATCTAGCTCCTCCTATGACCATGAAGGTCATTCATCTAGAAGTATAAGGTGTGTCCACTGAGGATGCATCTACTACTATGGCAATGACATTATCTTTCTTTACTTCCATCCAAATCTTGCTCACATCTTCTATAGCTTTCACGATCTTGACTTCTCCAGATTCATCCAAAATTGATCCTTGAGACTTATTAGGGCTTTCTTGTCTTTGTGCTTGTGATCTGCAAAACTTTGAGATGTGTCCAACCTTGTTACAAGAGTGAAAAATAACTGGAGGCCTTATATTCCTCAGCGCATTGATGTGAGTTACCATAATGCATTGTTTAGCTGTGTGTCCATTATAATTGCATATTTTCCATGTAATGTTCAAAGGACTTCTAACACTTTGCTGAGGTTGATTTATTTGATTGTGCTATGTCTGACTTCTTTGATTTGATCTACAATTCATAGCTCTATGACCAAATTTATTGCATGAATAACAATAACCATTGAAAGGTCTTACCTTTTACAATCTCTTGCTCTATGTCCATGCTTGCTATAGGCATAACAAGTTCAGTTTACTAGCTTGCGTTTACCTTTAGATGGTTCTTCTTTAGCTTCAGTATGATTTTCAATCTTCTTAGCTTCTATAGATTCTTTAGGTGCTTTCATTCTTTCTCTCATATCATTGATTTAATTTTGTGCTTCATTTAATCCAATACCAATGGTATCTCCTTTAATCTTCAATGCATACAACTGTGATTCTATTAGATCAGTACTAGTATGTAGTTTGTCAATATGGTTCCTTTCTTCTGTCAACTCAGATTCCATCTATTTCTTGATGTTTTCTAAGTCCAAGATTTTCATGTTTTCTTGCATAAGTTCATCATCTAACTATTTCTTTTCTTTGATTTGTTCTTCATAGGCTTCCTAATTATTAGTTAACTTTTCATCCAACTCTTCAATCTGATCTTTTAGAGATGTGTTTTCTTCATTCAGATTTTTTACCATTTTTTCAAAATCATTGTTTGAACAATCCTTCAAATATTTTCTAACCTTCTTGATGAATACTTGTGTGCCACTGACTTTCAATTTCAGTTCTTCAATTTCTTTTTCAGATCTGTCAAGATCTTCAAGAGCTCCTTCAAGATTTTTCTTTAGATCTTTCACTTCTCCTATATCCATGATCTCCTCAAGTGGTTAAACTTATCTTTAGAGGACCAAAGCTCTAATACCAATTGTTAGGAATGGGAACATTGAGAAGGGGGGGCGAATCAGTGTTCTATAATTATTTTCTAATATCTTGAAAGTTAACTCAATTACTTAAATACTGAATTGAATAACAAAGAAAATTAAGTAAACAACCATAAAACATAACACCATATATGATTACAAGGAAACCTTGGCCAAAGGAAAAACCCCCGTGGGAATTAATACCCACTAATAATTGTACTTTATATTATGAACCTATTAATGTTCCTTTGCCCTGTTAGGAGAAGTCATTACAATGCTTTAGTACAATGACCTAGTCAAAGGTCGAACCCTGTTAGGGAAGGAAGGCTCACTGCCAGAGCTCACTACTCAATAGAGAAGGCTTCAACCTCCTAGATCTCATATACACACTATATTTGCAAGGGTGAACTACTGTTATGATGTACACTTCTTGTCTAATTAGTTCCTTTTGTGCGTTGATGCTTTAACCTCTTGTAAAGCTCTATATCATTCTTACTACTCTTAAAACCTACTTCACATACTTCTACTCTTCTATTATCTCTTCTATCTCCATCATACTCAAATACAAAAGCACATGTCTTATATATAGGTGCAACCAAAACTATTTACTAAGTCAGCCTATAACCTATTACATACAACGCTTCCAAATGAATTGGCTCAAGCATGTTTACATACATTGATATTAACATGTCTATAACATAAATACAATAGACACATAGCCTTAACAAAATAAAATAATACTCGCTAATCAAAATCTTTCTTGTCGGTTGCATACTCTATTATGTTCTGCCGCTTACTGTCCGTGTCACTTCAACTCAATGTAACTTCTTCATACCGTCACATCTGACCATGTGTGCTTAACCATACCTTACTAAAATACTTAAAAGATTATCTTCAAGGGAGCATACCAAAACTTGATCATACACACGTGTGCTAATGCTCTATTCATCAGGTGCTTCACTGACTATTATGTCTTCCATACTTAGCCAAATTCTGATCTTCTAAGTTATTGCATTGACCTCAAAACTTCATATGAATTTTTTTCCATAATGAAAACACTAAAATTAGTCATATACACTAGTATAGTCAAATTTCTAACATTTTGTAATATAAATCTTGACCTTCATTAGTAGACTGGTCATGATATCAATGATACATGCAAAAAGGGAGATCCATAAGGTTGTGACTATGCTTCTTCTTTCATTTAGGTTGAGTAATCAACTTAGCATGAAGAAGGTTAGGCAAAATGATTTCTTGATTAAAGGGAGACAAAAGAAATGTTAGAAGATAAGAGAGGAGATGTGGAAAAAGTAAGAGACTTGAAATCATATTCTTCCTTAGGTTTATCACGAGTCTCAAAGCTTTGTTGCACACATCCTGAACTATATTTGAGAATATGATTTGGATTATTTTGAGAATCAGGTTGGACAAATGAAACGCTAGTCCGTCTAAAGAGTCCCATGTTTGGAACATTATATTTACCCACAAAATATGGTGTGAAGTCTAATGAACCCCAATCATCATCTAAATGGGAACTTATGGGAAAAGAAGTATCTTTAGAAGAAGAAATATTTTTCTTAAACGATGTAGGAATAGAAGGAGAATTTGATTTAGCTTGTAATAAATCCTAGATATTATCATCAACAACAAGGGTATACATGGTGTTATTAGAAGTGAAATTCACTTTGCAATGAAGTGTTGAAGGAATATCATGCATGGCATATAACCATGGTCTTCCTAAAATAAGGTTATAATTGAGAGCACCTTGCATGAAATGAATAGGTGTGGGTAAAATACAAAGACCTACCTTAATAGGAAAAGTTATAATACCCAAGGTTTGTTTAGAAATATTGTTGAAGCCATAGATAGGAATAGAATTAGGTTTGATTGATGAAATATCTGCATTTGTCTTGTGCAAAAATTTAATGCTACAAATATTAAGACCTGGGATATTATCAATTTAATGTCTTCAAATAAGATTACCATTGATAAGGATAGACACCATGAGAGAATCATGATGACCTTGAATTTCCTTGGAAGGCAACTCATCTTGAGAAAACACAATTTGACAATCATTATTAGTCCCAATAATGCATTCTAATATGGAAGTTATATTATTTTTCCTAGGAGGTGGTTAGTCACATTTGTCAAGGATTTTTGTAATTCCTCATGATATGTAGGTGAAGTTTGAAGAAGCTCCCAAAGAGATATCTTGGAAGGATTAGCATGAATTTATTCTACCAAAATATTTTGAGGGAGATGGGGTGCAGAGGGAAGAACTAATTGAGAAGGGGGAAGAGAAGAAGAAATAACTAAATTAGTGGTTTGTCTATTAGTTATTGTGTTATAAGTGTGAGAAACTGTAGGATAGTTAGGTTGTTAAGCACCTTTTACCAAAGTGACTGGCTTATTTTGAGGTAGAGGGGTATCTTGATGAAGATGGACAACAACCTTAGGATTTTCAATACTCAAAATATTAACAGTAGTAACTTGGGTAGGCTCTTTATTTTGAAAGGTTTTGTTTATGATAGGGAGATCATTAATGGTATTATCCTCTTCGTTAAAGGTATCTTCATGATATAGGAAAAAAAATATAATAAGGATGGACACAAATCATTAATGCTTCATCAATAGAAGGAATATTAGAAGGAATTATAGTTATACTAGTCTCCTCTACCACAATATCATCTTCCTTGATAGAAGCTATTTCATAAGGGATAGAATAATCAACATTGTTGTCTAATGGTTCATTCAAAATAGGGAGATCATAAAGAATAAAAAGCATCTCTTTGAATAAAGAAAACTTTAGGAGAGAGGTAAATATAACTCACTAAGACTTCATCCCTAAAGGGGGATTCATTGAAAGAAATAGAAGGTGAAGTATCATAAGGGAAATCATCATCCTTAACCAAGGTATTTTCATATGTGATGCTTATATTAGGAGTATAGTTAGCATCAATCTTCAATGCTTCTCCCCAAAGAGAAAGGTCATTGAGAGAAAGGTTAAAAATATCTTCTTGCTATAATATATCCTTATGAGGTGATACAAAATAAGCCAAAGCAACATCACATGTATTAAACTGATCCTTTTTTAGTGGTATCATAATGTAAATTAAAGTTGATGGAAGGAAATTTTTTAATCTCAAAATTGATAGAATAGCTTCAGGATAATGCCCTAAAAAATTTTTGCAACATGAGAAGAGAGATAGAAATGCATGCAAATCAATGAAAGGTAACAACAATTCATGAAATGAAAGATTTATTTTTGTACTTTTTTTTTTATAAATGTAAATGCAAGATGTAGCAAATATGTAATGGAAATAATGCATTCAAAATAAATCAAAACTATGACTGTATATAAATGCATACAAGTAGGATCTAACTACTAAATCAAAAGTACGATAGATCTAAATGCAAAAAAGGAGATCTAAAAACCAAGTCAGAATTGAAATATCATGATTCAGGCTCACCAAAATATATAATTTAAAATGGGGATCATGTAAAAAGGTCTATTTTCCCCAATTCATATTACATATTAAAATACAAACCCAACCCAAGATAAATATGATTAATACCACTTGGAAGATGCCAATGCAATATTTATGCTTGAAGGGTTTTTATTCCCTTTTTTTCTTAGAATTAAGGAGCAGAAGGATATTGATATGAAAAGACTAAATGAGAAAAGATCTGATCTAGTATAGCTAGTAAAACTAATGTAAAAGGGAATGGAGGAGGATTTTAATGCACTGGGAAACATATTAGAAAAAGTGAACTTTTAGACCCAAATTTTTGACTGTTGGTGTCCTAGAATGAGTTGTAACTATGAATTTGAGACTTGGAGGTTTTAAGCTAACTTTATGCCAAATTTGAGCTCAAAATGGCTAGGATAGGTTGAGCTTGGCAATATGTCTCCAGGACAAGTCAAGTTTGGTGATGTGTCCTCGATGTTTTTGGCTAAAATTTTCATAGAACCTACAATTATTCCTGCTCTTTCATGATCTAACCCTATGGATTCATAACCCATTACTACACATAGAAAAATGAGAAAGATAGTTGAGAAAAGGGGCTTTCCTTGGTCAAACTCCTGTTTAGAAATCAAACTTGAAAATGAATTGAAATTGCATAATGAAAGATGAAATAAAAACCAAATCTAAATTATAAATCACCTTATTCCTTGATGGTACAATGCCTCTTTAGATGTGATAAAAAATGTTGATGTAATAGCTTGATCCAAAATCAAATCATTAAAATAATGCCTTGAATGATGGATGTTTTATTTTGACAACAATGCTTGATGATGAAGAAGAAGGATTGAAGACTTGGATGATTGATTAAAGAAGAAATCTTGAACTCTAATTTTCTTCATTTCTCATGAATTCTTGAAAAATTAATAGATAATTATTGCACTTGATAATGGATACCAAAATGAGGAGAGATAGGGGTTTATACACTATATCCATCATTTCGAGGGTTAAAACTTAGGCAGGCCAACTACAGATCTGGATCTCCCAAAAATACCTCATCATAGGGCCTTGGGCCAAATTCCTATGGGATAGATCTCCAATGGAATTTTTTTACCTAGGAAAATGAGACAAAATTTGAATTGGGGGTCCCAGACAGTTAGCAGATGTAGGATTTCTAGGTATAGCTCATTCCAAGTTTAGGAGAGCATGTGGCATAAATGTTATGATAGGTCCTAGGAGATGAAATGAATTATTTGATTAGAAGAAAAATAGAGGAGCATGCTTAGAAACAAGGGCCAACCTCAATTTTTACATATATTGAATCAATATAGGAATCATAATGTTAGTTTGAAGGTCCAATAAGTGTTAGGAGATCGTGAAATAAATGTGGGAACCCATGCATACTAAAATGGGGGCTAACATTAGTACCTAATTAAGGGTGCCTAATTTTTAGGACTATACACTAACAATTAATAAGTAGGAGATATTTTCCACAACAACTCAAATTCTGATATTGCTACCAGGATTCAACTGTGTGGTTTTGGATTCAAACACATTGACCCATATTTCATGAGTAGTGATACACAAGACCTTACCTCTCATGAGAATGAATGGAACATTCAATACTCATTAAATCTAGGTGATTCTCAAATCATGAATTATTTGGACCTTCTAGGAGGTCACCCATCCCAGTTTTGCTCCAACTCAAGCATGATTAACCATGGAGTTTCCTCCAAGGTCAATCCAACTTATCTTTCTACTATTAAACATACAACATGACTGATAGGGGGGTTGAATCAGCCTGTACAATAATATTAAATTAAATTTAGATCTTTATATAACAAAAATTACCACAATAAATTAAATTCAATAGAACAAAAAGGAAGAAAGCATAATCAACACATGAACAAAAAATTTATGAGGAAAACCAAAATCTAGAGAAAACCATGGTAAAAATAAAAATAATAATTGTACAATGGGAAAAAGGAAGCAATGGAAAGAGGTAGATAAATTCTCCTTTCCAAAGTTTCACATATATAAAGAAGGTGTCCAAATAGGAAAAGAAAGATCCTAAGCACTAAATGGGTTAATGATCCTTTACTAAATATGTGAAATTGAAATGGGGAGAGATGATAAGATTAGAAATGTAGATTAGGGAAGGATTTATATGTACTTGGAATCGAGATAGGAGAAATGAAGACTCAGATTTGAATTTCTGACAAATGAAATCCCAAAAGTACTTACAATTTCTGATCTAGAACCTAAAGATTGTAAAATTTCTATAAACCAAATTTCAACTGATTCTAGGAGGTACATAATGCCTGGAACATTCTATACCCGACAACATAATGCTTGAGCCATTATGTACCATGGGTTTTTTACTGAAACTTTCAGGGATGCTCCAAGATTTCCTGATCTGCCTGAAAAAGTTTCAATGGCTTCATAACATGTTCTTTCACACATAACAATAGGGAATAATGTTAAAAAAATTGGTTTTCCTAAGTCAAACCCCTATTTAGGAATCAACCTTAAAATTAAATTAAATAAAGGAATGTGTGTTGTCATGTAGCAGAGGCTAGATCTAAAAAATAAAGCATATCATACCTTGGTAATGAAAATGGTTCTTTGAATGTGGTCATTTATGTTGATGCAATATCTTTGACTTAACAAAAAAAACCAAAAAGAAATCATGAAATAAAAAACCTCATGTAATGGATGTTGTAATCTGCCACAATGTTTGATTGAGGGAGAAAGAAAAAGACTTAGATGAATGTAGGTGAATGTGTATCTCCTTCCTTGATAGAGAGATTATTTCTTGGCCTTTAGTGAGAGAAATGAGCTAGATATATGGAGAAAAATACCTTGAATTCTTGAGAGTACTATATCTTGAATGCTCAAACTTGATTTTCTTCCTTGAACTTTATAGATTGAATGCTTGTTTGCTTGTAATTGGTCATTAATAGATTGCAATATATTATGGATCCCAAAATGAGGATATATAGGGTGTTTATATACCTCTCACAATATTTTGGGGGTTAAAACTTACATGGCCTAACCACTAGAGCTAATTTCCCACCAAAGCCCCAACACAAGGCTCCAATTCAATTTTGGAAAACTTTAGGTAGGTACACAATGCCTGAAACACTATGTACCTAGGTACATAATGTCCTAGCCATTGTATACCTAGGAAAAAGGGCCAAAATTTATATTGGGTATCGAGATGATGGGGTAGATGCATGATTATTTGGTACATCCATTTCTGAGGTTGGGACAAAACTTAAAAGCCACAAATAGTGATATAGGGCCTAAGTGATGAAATGAATTATGGTATTGGAGGAAAAATAGAGGACACTTAGAAATAAGGGCTTACCTCAATTTTAAGAAAAATTGAAATTAAAGAGGACCTATATTTGAATTTAGGTGTCCATTAAGTGCCATATGAGGTCATGTTATAGAAAATGCACTAAGGTGGGTGCAAAATAGTCCTTAAATTGTACACTAATAAGGTTCTTACCATTTAGGAGGGTACATTTAACCCCCACTTTATAAGTATTATGAGACAAACTCATTATCACGGTGAAGGAAATGAAAGAGAAGAGAGGAATGAGAAAGATATTATCATGAAAAAACTACAAAGAGATGAAAAACCACTAAGTTCAAGGATGCAAGACCCCAAATAAAGGGTCTCAACTTAGGCATCCATGCATAAGGGAAAAAAAAAAAACATAAAGAAAAAAATAAGACAAAGACACCAACAAAAAGGGGTTAGTACTAAAAACAAAACTCCAAATCAACTAGTAGAAGAGACCTTGATCAAGAAATATATCTGAACCATTAACATCATGTTCAGAAAACTATTTCAAGAGAATAAGTGACCACATGGAAAGAGAAAGGGAATTACCAAATATGAGACAAAAACCCATGATCTAACTCACTAGAATAGATATGAGAGTATAGAATGGGGAGAGAGAGAAACCATGAAACCAATAAGCTAGCACAATGTATCATGTTAGGTGACTCATGGAAGAAGAAGAAAATGATAAGAGGAGAAAGGATAGAAAGATATGTTATGCTAGATCCAATCATCCCAAAGAAAAAGGAAAGGATAATTTATGGTATAGAAAGTTGTGTTATGATTGTCAATTCCACCTTGAAAAATTTGCACACATGAAAAACTTGTAAAATTTTGCACTCAAGGGCGGCTTACAAAAACTTTGCACTTAGAGAAAGATTGAAAAACTTTGCGCTCAAGGGAGGCTTATCGGATTAGTCCTAATGAAAGCATTATCTCCATAGGGATCCAAAATGGGTGATTAGTCCTAAGAAGCATTGTCTTCTTAGGGATCAATAAATAGTTATTCTAAGGACCAAAAATAGTTTGTATATTATACAAGTAGGTCGTATGTATGCCTCCTCCTTATGATGATGACATAAGACTATGGTGGCATTGTAAGGAAAAGAGAACAAGGATACCTACTACCAACAAGATGGAGATATCCTTAAAAAAATATCTATATGCTTGTTCCCTTAGAAAAGAGTGAAAAATATTAGTAGCCATGGAAATAGATAATTGTGAAAGGATATCCACAAGTGGGAAGAGACCCTTGAAAGGAAGAGGTCTTGGTAAAAAGACATATACCTTCAAGCTGATTTATTGAACAAATATAACATCTTCAAGACAAAGAGGGGAGGAGAACATGAATTAAACCTTTTAGCCCTCTATAAGTAGGTTAAAAAGGGATTATTTATTAAGGATGACACACTTTAAACCCCCAAGTAAGGGTATTTGTTTAAGATGACAGTTTTTCAAAAAAGGAAAAGTTCATGATCAAGAATATAAACCTCTTAGATAAAAGAGAATATTGAATCAAAATAATTAATTATGTATAAGAAATAATGTCATGTGATAAAAAAATGCCACTATACTAAGGAAAGTGGATCCCTAGAAAAGAAAAAGGAGAAAACAAGACCTTTCCCCCCAAGGGTGAAGAGAAGGTAAAATATAACATATTATAAATCCTAAGTGATAGATTATTTATAATAGACATGCACTTTCAAGCAATAATAAGTTGTGAGTAAGGCTATAAATATCCTAAAAAAAGAGAAGACCCCAATGTGAGACAAACAAATCCATACAAGAAAGGACATCATTTTATAAACGAAACATGTCAACAAATGAATAATGGATATTTTTGAAAAAAATAAAGAATAAACATACCCTCTCTAAGTGGAAGATCATTTATAATAGACACACACTTTGAGGCATGAAAAAGATTGTTAACAAATATGATGAATCCTTGCATGAAACAAAGAATCTTGTACAAAAAAGAATATACTATAAACTATGCAAACCCACAAAGAGATAAAAATAGGTCCCATTAAAGAAATGTTAGGAATTACAGTCCACAATACAACTGAGAGGGGGGGGGGTGAATCAGTTGTATGATAAATTATTGAACTTTAAACTTTAAGTAGCAACAATATTAGATCCAATGAACACAATGAATGCCAACACAATAACACAATATTTTGGTCTCAGGGAAACCCTGTTAAAGGTAAAAACCACATTGGGAATTAGCACCCACAAATGATGTACTAAGAGTATAGTTATCCATGTTAGAAGATATAGCCCTGTTAGGAGCTTATTGAAATGTTATAGTACATATTCCTTGTTAGAGGACAAACCCTGTTAGGAGTCAAGAACAAAAGGGAGGGCTCACTGCCCAAAGAATGTTAAGTCCACCTTTAGAACTTACTATTAGCAACACAAGTGTATATGAATAAATAAAAAATCTTTTGAATGGTTTGGAATCAACTGTCTTTGCTTGATCAGTTATGGAATGAAGTCCACCAACAAACCTTCTCTACATATAATAGACACAATCTCATAGCTTTCACAACCTCTCTATATCATCTTCTATCCATCCATGTCTTTTCCAAAGAAAAGACATTTCATTTATACCTTATTACAATTCTCACGAAGAGGTCAGCCCATAAGGCTTTCATAATTACAAACAATTACATAAACCCTTGCTAAGATACACACGATATCTAAAACAAGTATACAATGATTACATTACAACAATTAAGCGCTGACATCCTTAATTCAAGTTTTCCATTCATCATACACGCTATATATCTATAGTCGGCTTCCAAAAAGATCACCTTTCAGAAAATACACCACAGATGACATAATCTTGCATTCCATACCTTGCACAGTTCATAGAACATTCTTCAATACTCTATCTTTCATCTCTGAAGTTTTCATGCACTAATTCCATATCGTCTGTAAGCTATACACAAAACACAGAGACTAACTCTATCATTTCTCACTGTTACAGTCTAGTGACTAGTCTTCACCAAAACATTTGTAACTTATCCAATATGCAACATTACATGATGCGATCTTGGATATAAGATCACAACATCCTCCTATTTTCCTCACAAAAACATATGTTGACATCAATGACAAAACATAGATGACAATAGTATGAGTGCCCATTCAGTAACGTAGTGATTAAACATATTAAATATCTTAATCACCTTCCCATGCATTAGCAATATCCAACAATCTCCCCCTTTGGCATTGATGTCAAAATATGGGAAAATCCATCATCCCAAAGTTATATCAATCCAAAGTTCTGCAACTAGTTCTGCAACCAAACAATCTCCCCATATAGTAGGGATTTTCTCATAGCAACACTCCCCCTTTGAAAACAATAGCAAAGGGTGCCATGAGTCATCAAATTCTTTCCAACATCTTCCTTCCATGATCACTCCCCCTTCCCTACATTCAGTCCATCTTATGATAAGGCTCAGAAAACCCCTGGAATGATGCATCTCTACATCATTTAATTATGACTAGGAGGGGCCTGAACCCCCATCATACCTCTGAGATATTCAAAGGTATCTTTCAGCAATGGCTTTGTGAAGATGTTTGCAATATGCTCTTTTGTACTAATATATTCTAATTTTATTTCCTTTTTTGTCACCTTGTCTCTCAAGAAGTGATACTTCATAGAAATATGTTTAGTTTTAGAGTGCACCACTAGATTATTTGACATATTCACTGTACTGGTGTTAACACAATGGATAACCACAGGCTCATCAAAATATATTCCAATGTTTGTCAGCATTTGTTTCATCCAAACAATCTGAGTGTAATTTATGGCAGCAGCAATATACTCTGATTCAGCAGTAGATTTTTCCATACAATCTTGTTTCTTACTTAGCCAAGAAATCAACTTTTTCCCAAGGAAAAATGCAACACCACTAGTAATTTTTCTATCATCAATATTTCCCGCCCAATCAACATCAGTATAAGCATGAAGCTTAAAGGTATCATTTCTATCATACCATAAGCCATAGTCTATGGTTCCTTTCAGATATCTCAATATCCTTTTTATAGAATCTAGGTGTGATTCTTTGGGTTCTTCCTGATATCTAGCCATAATTCCAACAACATTAGCAATATCTGGTCATGTAGGTCAGATATTGTAATCCTCCAGCCATTGATCTATATAAGGTCTTAAAAACATTCTTTGATTCATCATAAATTGTTATCTTATTACCAGTCACCATAGGTGTTCCTACTGGTTTACAGTCTTCCATTCCAAACTTCTTTAGCAATTCTTTGAGATACTTAGTCTAAGAAATAAAGATACCATCCTCATTCTGAGTTATTTGCAATCCAAGAAAGAATTTCATTTTTCCTATCCTGGACATCAAAAATTCACTTTCCATTTCCTTAGAAAATTTCTTACATAGGTCATCATTACCTCCAAAGATAATATCATCAACAAAGACTTCTATTATCAAGTTTCCATCTTCACTAGTTTTTAAATACAAATTACTGTCAGCATTACATTTTATGAATCCATGTTGAAGTAAGTATTTATCTAGCCTTGCATACCAAGTCCTAGGAGCTTGCTTCAGCCCATACAAAGCTTTCTTCAACTTGCACACCATGTCTCTATCTTCGGATAGAGGAAATCCATCAGGTTGTTTTATATATACTTTTGCTTCAAGATCCCCATTTAGAAATGTAGATTTCACATCCATTTGATACACGTTGAAGTTCTTATGTGTAGCATAAGCCAAGAACAATCCTACTGCCTCTATTCTAGCAACAGGAGAAAATGTTTCTTCAAAGTCTATGCCTTCTTGCTGTGAATATCCTTTACATACTAGTCTTGCTTTGTTTCTTACAACTCCTTCTTCATTCATTTTGTTTCTAAAAACCCATTTTGTTCCTATTCATTTTTATTTTTAGGCCTAGGAACCAATTCCCAAGTGTCATTATTCTTTATCTAGTTTAACTCTTCCTTCATAGCATTTATCCAAGATTCATCTCTACATGCTTCATCTATAGTTTTTGGTTCAACTTGAGAAATCGAACAAATTTCTTCTCTAACCCTTGATCTAGTTAGTGCTCCTTGATTGGTAATGCCAATAATTTGATTTTTAGTATTGTTATTATTTACATACCTCAATGTTTTAGGAGTCTTAGTAGCCTTACTTTTGATAGCATCACAATCCTCTTTTTCACCTTCTGCCTCAACAAGTTCTTCTCCTTTTGCAACAGCAGTAGCTTCTTTGATCTCTGAAATCTGATTACCGTCATACATTCTTACTTGTATCTGAAACTTTTCATCTATTATTACATTGTTGCTTTCAATCATCTTCCTCAATCTCATATTGAAACATTTGTAAGCCTTGCTCTTAACAGAGTAACCAATAAAAATTCCTTCATCACTTCTATCATCAAACTTTCCTATCTCATCATCTCTCTTGATATAATACTTACTAGCAAATATTCTGAAGTATTTTATAGTAGGAGTATGATCAAACCATATTTCATAAGGAGTTTTACTTGTACCTTATTTGATTTGAATTCTGTTCAATGTATACACTACAGTGTTGACAACCTCTCTCCAATGTACATGAGATACATTTCCTTCAAGCAACATTGTCCTGACAGCATCCAGTATAGGCTTGTTCCTTTGCTCTGCTATCCCATTTTGTTGTGGAGTCCTAGGAGCAGATGTCTATCTCTTTATTCCATGCTCTTTGGAGTATGAATTGAATAAGTCTAAAGTAAACTCTCCACCTCTGTCTGACCTTAGACACTTAATCTTTAAACCTGATTCATTCTCTACTTTTACTTTGAACAACTTGAATTTATCAAATGCTTCTAATTTTTCCTTCGAATAAGTGACCCACATCATTCTAGAAAATTTATCAACAAAGAGAATGAAATACCTTTCACCATAGTATGATTTTTTTCTTTTAGGTCCACATAGGTCTATGTGTACCAGCTCCAACTTCTCTTTTGGTGTATATGCTTTGCTTTTTTAAATGCTTCTAGTCTATTTTCCCATGACACACTCTTTGCAAATAGTGTTAGATGCTTTCACAATCTTCAACATATCTCTCACTACATTAGTCATACTTGCCTTTAAAATGTTATCAAAATTAACATAACAAAATCTCCTATGCCATAACCAACTGTCATCAACCTTCAAAATAAAACAAGAGGCTCCAGATGTATTTAATTCAAATACATTTCCTCTAGATTTAGTACCATTGTAATCAATTTACCTTCCTTACTTCTGATAAAACATTTTTCATTAACAAAACTTAATTGAAACTCTTTATCCATTAATAGTCCAACACTCAACAAGTTATGTTTCAATCCTTCAACAAGCAGTACATTATCTATATTATTCTTTCCATCTAGAGTAATAGATCCTACTCCTATGATAGATTTAGGAAGATTGTCCCCAAGCCTCACAACACCACCATCATACTTTACTAATTTAACAAACTTGTTCTTATCCCCAGTCATATGATGAGAACAACCACTATCTATTAGCCATTTAGTTTTCTTTTCAACATGAGATACTAAAGCTTTTTCCTCATGTAATGGCTCATCTTTAATAGAAAAAAATCTGATCTCTTCATAATCTAAATCATCATCATTAGAAATGCCTTCACTAGCATAATAACTTTCATTGTCCCTTCTAATCTTGTCAAAATTAGGTTTTTACTTAGGAACTCTTGTAGGACATCTAGATGCAAAATGACCTACCTTATTGCATGAAAAACATTGCAAGGGTAACTTTCCTTCAAACTTTCCCTTACCTCTTTTTTATCTTCTAGCAATCAGTGCAACAAGTTCATCCATGTTTCTTTCTTCTACCATTATCTGTTCCCATTCCTCAACATACTCACCATGCTCTTCTTTTAGGTCTTCTTTGATGGTGCTCAGAAGTGCAGACAATTTCTTATGTGTAGATGCCTTAACTATAGATTCAACTTTAGGTACTACCTCTCCTAATTCTACAGCTTCAAAGGTAGTTAGCTTTGTAATCAACATCTATTTTTTAAAGTTCGGAGTCAGAGGTATAGTTTCTTGAATAGACATAGTCGTGAAATTATAAGTAGGTGTCAAAGATCTAAGGATTTTCACAATAACTTCATCTTCATCATAAGTGCCTCCATAGTTTCTGATTCCAACTATAGCTTCTATAACCCTTTGAACATAAGCCCTAATGCTTTCATCCTCATTCATCTGTAGCTTCTCCATCTTTATCTTCCAGTTTTGTAACTTCGCTTGTTTGGTATACTTGTCTCCCTCATATAGCACTTCTAATCTTTCCCAAATCAGGTATGCCGAATCCAAATCTTTAACTTTAGTGAAATCTCCTTCAAAGAGTGCACTGATCAGTGCTTCTCTTGCAATCATGTTAAGTGAAAATATCTTCTTTTCATCCTTAGTAGTTGTTGGAAGCTCATCTTCAAACTTTATAGCCACCTTGTTCCTTGTAATCAAGCAATAGTCTATCCCCAAACAAAATAGGTGAGTTCGCATTTTTTTCTTCCAACTATCAAAGTTTTTAGGATCAAATTTTAGACTATCCTTCCTATAGAATGCCATCTCTAGCATCACCTCAAGTTGTTAAGCTTTCTCTCTAAGGACCACTTTCTCTGATACCAATTGTTAGGAATAGTAGTCCACAATACAACTAAGAGGGGTGGGGGGTGAATCAGTTGAATGATAGATTATTAAACTTTAAACTTTAAGTAGCAACAATATCAGATCCAATGAACACAATGAATACCAACACAATAACATAATATTTTGTTCTCAAGGAAACCCTATTAAAGGTAAAAACCCTAGTGGAAATTAGCACCCACAAATGATGTACTGAGAGTATAGTTATCCTTGTTAGAAGATATAGCCCTATTAGGAGCTTATTGAAACACTATAATACATAGTTCTTGTTAGAGGATAGACCCTGTTAGGAGTCAAGAACAAAAGGGAGGGCTCACTACCCAAGGCTCACTGCCCAAAGAAGGTTAAGTCCACCTTCAAAACTCCTTGTTCACAACACAAGTGTATATGAAGAAATACACAATCTTTTGAACTGTTTGGCAGCAACTGTATTTGCTTGATTAGTTCCAATGAAGTCTACCAAAAAACCTCTGCTCTACATACAACAAACACAATCTCACAGCTTTCACAACCTCTCTATATCATCTTCTATCCATCCATGTCTTTTTCAAAGAAAAAACCTTTCATTTATACCTTATTACAATTATCATGAATAGGTCAGCCCATAAGGCTTTCCTAATTACAAACAATTACATAAACCCTTGCTAAGATATGCATGGTATCTAAAACAAGTATACAATGATTAAATTACAACAATTAAGGACTGACATCCTTAATTCAAGTTTTCCATTCATCATACACGCTATATCTCTGTAGTTAGCTTCCAAAAAGATCACCTTTCAGAATATACGCCACAACTAACATAATCCTACATTCCATACCTTGCATAGTTCATAGAACATTCTTTAATACTATGTCTTTTATCTCTGAAGTTTGCATGCACTGATTCCATATCACCTGTAAAATATACACAAAACACAGAGACTAACTCTGTCATTTCTCACTATTATAGTCCAATGACCAATCTTCACACAAACATCTGTAGCTTATCCAATATGAAACATTACATGATGTGATATTGGATATAATATCACAAAATCCTCCTAAACTCTCATCTATGTTCGTAGCATTTGAAACATCCATACAGTGTCCGTACACTATGATAACTAGCCTATTTTCCTTACAAAAACATATGTTGACATCAGTGACAAAATATAGATGACAATAGTATGAGTTCTCATTCAGTAACGTAGTGATTAAACATATTAAATGTCTTAATCACCTCCCCATGCATTATCAATATCCAACAAGAAAAAGAACAAAGGATGCCACATTATAAAAACTTAGTGGGAAAATATATTACAAGAGATAAACACTTCCATGTAAGGAAGAGGTTGTAAAGAAGGATATCAATCTCCTCAAGAGAAAAATCCTTAACAAAAGAATCCATGGATGGAAGGACACCATAGTATAAAATATTTAAACAAAAATTAGATAATGTATCCTTTGAAAGAAGAAATGAAGAAGAGAGAGAGAGAGAGAGAGACCTTTTCCCCCAAGTGGAAGGACAAGGGAGTTGATATATTATGCTAGTCTAAATGATCATCATGCAAAAAAAAGAACCCCCTATTGAATTAAGCTAGTAAGATTATGTGATGGAGAACAACATAATAGGAAAAGGGAATGCTAGGGTTGGAGATTTGCCAGCAGGCCAATACTGACTGTATGTTTGTCATTGATGACAACATATGAAAAGTAGCAAGCATGGAAGTCTTATGTAGTAATATTTTAGTATATGTAGCATGGACATGATATCAACATGATATCATGGGCGCAGAGGTTAACTGTTAGTACAGATAGTTATATAGCAGTTGGTGTCAGCAGTGTTCCTAACAGAGTAACAGACAGTGTTCTGTGTATGGTTGTCCATACAGTTATCATGGAGCCTTTCACACTTGGATATATGTTTAAGACATGTTAGTGATGTTTTAGTTATGGATGCATAGTCTTATGATGAATGCAAGTGAGGTTATGCAGTCACTATTCGCCAGTAGCAGTTTCCTATGTTTGTTCAAAAGAGCCGACAGAGATTTTATTGGTTCTCGAGTTGTGCCTATCTTGAGGGTATGCACCCTTGGAGTTAAGCTTGGATAAGTATTATTGATTTTAGGTTAAGAGGGCATAAGTTAATTCAGCTTACGGAGAAAGTTCCAGTTGTTTTGGCAGAGCCGACAGTGTGTAGTGTGCATCTACATTTATCTTATTAGATAGGTTCCAGAATGAGTTGCATGCATAGTAGAGCCAAAAAAATGGTTGTTGGAGTTTATTATAGTTTCTCTAATATGATTTCAAGGTGGTTCTAATAGGCTGACTTGATTATATCATTTAGAGGAAAGATATTTATAGGCAGTCATTTGTGATTGTTGAAGTGTGGTTCATGATTGATTAAGCATAGCAGAGAAGAGTGTGCGAAGTGTTGAGCCATCAAAAGAAGGTCTATGTGACCAATTAAAGTACTTGTTCTATTCATTAGAATTGATCTAGACAACAGGTCAAAGCACAGCTCACCAAGCTCTAGATATAGTGTGTATCTATCATTCAGAAGGTTGTAGCCTTCGACCATTTGAGCAATGAGCTCTCGGACAGTGTGTCCTCTCCCCTAACAGGGACAATTGTAAAAGACTTCTAACAAGGTTTGACCCTTGACCAGGTCTACCATACTTAATATATTGTAAAGCTACTCCTAACAGGGTAAAGGATCTTCTAGCAAGGATCATTATACACTAGTACAGAATATTAGTGGGTATCAAGTCCCATCGGGGTTTTTACCTATTTGAGTTTTCTCGTAACCAAAATATTGGTGTTGCATTCATATGTTCTTTCATTTTTTTTATGCTTTATGTTTAAGTATACTTAATTGGATAAAGAATTGAATCTTGTAGATAACTGATTCACCCCCCTCTTAGTTATCTCTTGGGACTATTCCTAACAATTGGTATTAGAGCCAAGTGTCTCAGTGAGAAAGTTTAATAGCTTGAGGTTGACCAGATGGCATACTTTAGGAAAGAAAGTCCTAAGTTCGATGGAGAGATATCAGAGGAGGACATTATGGATAAAGTGATGACTACTCTTACTCTAGAATATGAAAGCAAGATCAACATCCTTGATGAGACCATGTAGCTTACATCAAATTTCAAGAGAGAAACCTTGATCAGCAAGATCTCAGTGTTTGAGATTTCAAGATTGAAGACAGAACCAAAGATTGAGACAGCTCATGGTAAGAAATCTGCAAACACTTTTTGTAATTTTGATGATGATGATGAAGATAAAACACTAGATGATTTTATTGCTATGGTTGCCAAAAGAGAAAAGAAAGGAAAAGGAAAATATGAAGGTCAATTACCATTTAAGTTCTTTTCATGTAATAAGATTGGTCACTTTGCATCTAAGTGTCCCACTAGAGCTAGAAAGTTCAAAAAGGATTACAAACCTAAGTATTCTAAGGAATGCTACTATGCTAGAGATGGAGTTTTAGATGAAGAATCTGGTGAAGAACAAATTGGATTCATTTCTATTGTAGACAAAATGAATAACAAGGCAGTTCATGTAGACAAGAAAGAGAATCAAGAGCTAGCATTGATTTCACAAGCTGACATAAGGACAGACTGGATTATAGACAGTGGTTATTCACATCACATGATAGGTGATAAAGGTGGGTTTGTTCATTTAGACAAATACAATGGAGGTATGGCCAGATTTGGAGACAACACTCCTAAACCTATAGTTGGTAGAGGAGCCATCACTTTGGATGGAAAGAACAGTACTGATGATGTTCTTTATGTTAATGGTTTGAAACATAACCTTCTCAATGTTGGATAGTTACATGGAAAAGGCTATCAATTGGAGTTCAAAGATGAAAAATGCATCATTAACAAAAAAGATGGTGTTATGATTTCATCAGGCACAAAGACAAGAGGTAATGTTTTTCAACTCAATTTAGAAGCAAGTTGTTTTATTGCTAAAGTTGATGACTAATGGTTGTGGCATCAAAGACTATGTCATATCAATTTTGATAACATAGTAAAGATAAGCAATGTAAAGGCAGTAAGAGATCAACCTAGCATAGAAAAGCCAGTTGATACTATATGCAGGGAATGTGTGATGGGGAAGCATGTGAGAAATTCATTCAGGAGCAAGAAGAATTCAATAGAGAACAAGTTGGATCTAATTCATATCGACCTATGTGGTCCAACTCAAACAAGATCATACTATGGTGAAAGGTATTTCATTTTTTTGTTGATGATTATACTAGGATGATGTGGGTTGCATTCTTAAAAGATAAGTCAGAAGCTTTTGAGAAGTTCAAAATATTCAAAGCTAAGGTTGAGAATGAATCTGGACTAAAGATAAAATTTTTGAGGTCAGATAGAGGAGGAGAATTCACCTCTGACAGATTTTATGAGTCCTTCAAAGAACATGGCATAAAGAGATAGTTAAGTGCACCTAGAACCTCTCAACATAATGGAATTGCAGAGAGAAGGAATAGGATCATTCTTGATACAACACCTATTGGAGAGATGTAGTCAATACAATAGTCTATACCATCAATAGAATTCAATTAAGGTTTGGTGCTAACAAAACACATTATGAGTTATGGTTTGTTAATGTTCCCATAGTAAAATACTTCAAAATCTTTGGAAGCAAGTGCTACATCAAGAGGGATGAAGCAGTAGGCAAGTTTGATGCAAGAAGTGATGAAGGTATTTTTCTTGGTTACTCTACTAAAAGTAAAGCTTATAGATGTTTCAATTTAAGATTGAAAAAGATCATTGAGAGTGCTTATGTATGTAATACCCCAAAAATGGGCTATAAGTTCATTGATCTTCTACATCTTCAATTCGAATGAAATCGACATCAAAGTCCTAATCTAAGGCACATCTAAACATCATCAAATCTAATTGATTATCTTAAATTCTACATCGGGGAATATTCCTAGTAATATTCCTAATTATCATAATTATCTTTAATTTTATAATTATTTGGCAATAAATCACATTTATCCTAAAGTTTGATTAATTGAATATTTTCATATTTAATTAATTAGATTTAATATCTTGCCACTTAATTGTGTAATTAAATTTAATTCTATCTATTATTAATTGTATTATTTAATTTTGACAATAAATCCAAATATCCTATGAATAATTGATTAAATTTTTATTTAATTAATTAAAGCAAGTTGTCATTATTTAATAATATAGTTTTTAATAAAAATTTGATTAAATAATTGATTAACCCATAAATCAATTGTTTTATTTTTTAAAAGCAGTTAAGTTGGAAATAAATCACTTTATTATTAAATTAATTCATAAATAAAACATGCACAATCATAAAAGCAAACAACTACCAATTATCAATTAAAGCTAAACTCTATTTTGAGTTAAAGCTTAGCTTTTGCATGTTTTTGTGAGTTAATTATCCTTTATTTAAAAATAACTCAAAAATCAACCAGAGTTATTTGAGTGATTTATGGCTTTTTTTCATGCACCTCCAAGGCCTTGGATTTCTATAAAAACAAGGTTAAGCTCTTCATAATTCATCTCTCAATCATCTCGCAAATTCAGAATTTTCAGAATTATTTTGAATTTTTAATAATTTTTTTTCAATTTTTCATAAAAAATTAATATCTGACGCAAATCAGCATATTTTTCTGAAATTTTTATATTTTTGGAAATCTCTTCAAATTCTATAGGGGGTCTATTCTTTGTATTTTAAATTTGGATGCAATTTAGTAGCTCAAATAGTCAATTTACAAAAACTAGTCTATTTTGATAAAATGGGTCTCTAGGGCACAAATGAAGAGATTTTTCTAAAATTTTTGCATTTTTGGAAAGCTCTCTATTTTTTAGCAGGGGTCTCTATTCTGAATTTCTATTTTTGTGGCCAAAATCATATCAAAAATATCAGATCTTGTTGACTAGGTCAAATGTAGTGCAAAAAAAATTAAAATTTTATGATGGGTATGCACTTATTTTTCATATGATTCAATGCATGATATGAGTTGTCATTTGGATTAATTTATGGTTATTATTGCTCCTAACAATTGATTTTTAGAGCTAACCCTATGGTTTTCATAAGTTGAATATATTTTGCATATCTTGTTTGCTTGTTTGCTTGTTGGAGAGTTCGTCACTTGCTTGCATGGAAAAGCTCAACAAAAATTGCTAAAAATCAAGTAGAATCTACTAAGCACGTTGTGAGGATCATGAGGTATTCTCCTTGTTCTAAAAACATTTTGATTTGGACTTAAAATAAATCTCTTATGTGTCAATCTTGTGTGCATCTTTTTATGCTTTTGATCTATTTCTACACACTTGCATAATTTGATACTAGGTTGTGATCCCTTAAGGATTCATTAAGTAGTCTTAGAATACTTGTGATTGATCTTGATTTCTATCTTAGGTTATTAGACTCGCTAATCTGCCAGCCCCTCATTTTTGCCTCATGGTTGCAATCTCAGCGCCATAAAGGGGAGGGGTCAAACAGACAGAAGCGTTAAGTGTTCCACTTGGCAACCCTTTTGTGCTTTTAGGAACTCACTTGTTTTCTAAGTTGTGGACTTGTTTTCAGCTTGTGTGAGGTGTTAAGTGTTCCACCTTGTGGACTCATCTCATATTTTCTTTAAGCGTTAAGTGTTCCTCTTTCTACTTTTTGGATGCTTTTGGTAGATTTGCTTTCGGGAATATATCTGTGCTCACATAGTAATTAGGCCCTATGAACACTATTCGTGATTCTTGAGAAATTGGATTCCTAGTGAAATCCTTCTTGATGATAGAATCCTTGTAGGTAGGGAGGATACTTAGTGCGTTTCACATTCAACTTGGTTAGTGTGTCTTCTCTTATTGATCGATACATTCTCTCCCAGGAGAGGTTGATAGATCACGTGGGGTTGACATCACGAGCTTTGGTGAATCAAAATTGGTTAGTGTGTCTTCTCTTATTGATTGATACATTCTCTCCCTAGAGAGGTTGATAGATCACATGGAGTTGGCATCATAGACCTTGGTGAAACAAAACTTTGTCTTAGCGTTTCGGATTAATCTGCTTGCTTTGTTTGGGTTAAAAGTGAAGAGGTGTCAAAAAGATTGGATCTGGAGCCAAGTCCCCTTGTGGTATAAATTTGTGAGTCACCTTTAGAGAGGGTTAACCATAGCGGACAATCCCTTCATAGGGAAAACTACGTTGACAAAACCTCAAGCGGTAATAGCCATTTTCGCCATGGTAGTGACAGCCGCTATATAAATGTCCTTGTGGAAGAAATCTCCACGGGTATGGTTCATTGTTGGGTTGTCAGATCTCCCTAGCAGCTCTTGAAGATTAAGTTCTTGGACTGTGTCAAAACCCTGGTGCATCGGGATTGGAGTTCACCCCTTTGAATCATAAAAGTTGCAGAGTCAAACCATTACTAAAAACCCTAGAGAGGCCAATTTTTCACTTTCAGGTATATGTGTGTTATTGCAAAACTTTTCAGAACATACACAATTAGTACTCTCAGGGATTAGCACAATTTGGTCACTTGATTGTTCATGCGCAAGGTTGCTTTTTCCCTTGTTCATTATTTTCAGACGTGCTTGGAATCACTTGCTTGTTGTTCTGCGTGTTTGTTTATCTACTTGGCTATTAAAAAATGATCAAATTTGGTATAACCTTCAAAATCTGGACAGAACAATTTGCAAACAATCCATAACTGAAAACCTTAAATTTTGCAAAAATTGACGTAAAATTCTTTCTGGAGTCCAAAGTCATTTCAGGAAGTCAAAAGTCGTATGACTTTTTGTCAAATGTCATTTCAGTATTGCCCATCTGTCGTACGATTGAGAACCCAGTGTCGTATGAGTTTTCAAACCAGCAAATTCAAGAAAGTCAAAATCCTGTTAGCAACTGTCATATGATATTTACAGCTATCATTTCATTGCTACCCAACTATCATACAAGTTTTACAATTGTCATTTCATTTCTACCCAACTGTCGTACGAGTTTAGGAACTATTGTTTCATAGACTACCCAGTGTCGTACGAGTCTGCAGAGTGTCATTTGGAAAAATTTGAGAGAGTTGTCAGAAATTGTCAAATTGCAAGATATCCAATGTTTCCAGCCTAGTTCCAGAATCTGTCAAAAATATCATTGTGTCAGGAACAGAGCAGTAGCTATTGAGCATTCTACCATTTTTCAAGTTTGATCTTTTGAATCTGATCTAGTCTTCTGTTTGATCAATTTGAGTCCTTTTTATCTTGTGTCAAAACCTTGTCATAACTATCAATCTTCAATCAATCTTCAAAAATAGACTAAGTGTTGAGAACTCCTGTCCGCTATCTTTTGGGTGATCTATCCCATACATCTAGGGCATAGTTTCCTTCACCCACATCTCATCAGATCTTCAAAACTATCATAATCTTGACAAGGTTGCGTCATTCGATTTTCTTGAATCAAATTGTTCTTCAGTTGTCTTCATCCTTTTCTTCTATTTCATTCAAAGTTAATGGTGGAGACCAGAGCTTCTTCACACAAGAAATCAGAAGAAACATCTCAGAACTTACTTTTGACCAATACCTTGGGTCCAACTCTTGAACAACTCATCAAGTTAGGTATCTACGAAGATGACGGTCTCGCTAACTTTCGATTGAAAACTGGTCACATACCTCCTTTATCAACTCACAGAGGTAATCAAAAAACTCCTCCTCAATCTGTTCCAGGGAGCCCAAAAACTCCTATCATGTCTCAAGCAGGGACAAACCACGGTTCTCTAGGAGGAGGGTCCCAAGGACACCATTCTCAACATAATGCTGACCAAGAACCTACCCCCTCTGAAATCCATCGATGTCAGAATGACGATGAATTCCAGAGAATGATGAGGCATTTCTTGAAAGTGGATAGAGAGGCATACTTTTTACAATTAGCCCAGGAAGGGGCTAAGCTTCCTCCCAACTTTAACGTTGATGATATAATCACACATGAGGAAGAAACTCCACTCACAGCTATGACAAAATAGATGCATGCTATACCTTCTACGATCAAAACTTTTGAGGAATTGATTAAATTGTTTTATCAACAATATTCCTACAATATTCAACATCTGGTCACCATGATCGATATCTATAACCTCAAGAAATATCCAATGGAATCATTCCTAACTTTCCTCAAGAGGTGGAGAAAGAAGTTCTCTCTATATGCTAGACAAATTCCCAAAATGGAGAAACTTGAAATCTTTATCAATAACCTTGTTCCAGAGCTCAATTATCTATTACAAATGCAAGATCATGTATCTTTTGATAAAATGGTGGATAATGCAATCAAGATTGAGAAAGTACTTGTCAAGAAAGGAGAAATCACACTTCAAAAGGACAAGTCTGAATCTAGATCTAGCTCAAAAGATAAAAACAAGAGCTGGAATAGAAACAAAGGTATCATCTCTGATGGTGTTGTTGACACTATCTGTACCCCATCAAAGGCACCGGCCTACAATCTCACCCTTGCCACCAAATCCATTGAAGCTTCAGAGCAAAAATCTGCTGAACCATCTCCAAAGAAGCCATTCAAACGATGGGATAATAAATGAAAGTTTACTCCCTTGGGAGAATCTTTGGAATCTGCCCTGAGAACCCTGATATCTGATAACATGATCTCTTTACCACCAATCTGAAACCCTAATCTAGATCCAAAACCATATTGGTGGAAAGATAATGCATTCTATGCTTTCCATCGGACTAAAGGTCACAGAACTAATGGATGCTTCCACTTGAAGCATACCATTCAAGACTTGATAGATCAAGGGGACATCATGATTGATAATCCTACCAGCAATAATGATCACACAGCATTTACAAAACTATTTCCACAACATGGCAAGGGAGTTTCCACTTCTCAGCCTAACATGGGGGCAAAAGTCAACTATGCCTACCCTGGAAACAATGCTGTCATCAATATGGTTGAACCATATCTCTCTGAGAGCTGCAATTTCATCACGATTGTATGAAGAGACATAAATCATTCCTTAGCTAATGCGGTTACCAGATCACAAGCTCAGGCTCATCTGAAAGGACAAACACCAAGTTCATCTAATGTCCCTAAGATACCTTTCAATCTCACATCTACTTCTAAATAGAAGGTTGCCTTGAAATCTTCTAATCCAAAGGATACAAGACCTACATCTTACAGCATTGTCCAACAACTCCAGCATACCAATGCCAAAATCTCTATGTTTGAGTTACTTCAAATATCTCCAGCTCACAGAGATATCCTAGACAAAGCTTTGCTTGGCTCTAATGTTCCTGATGATCTAGATCTAGACAGGTTCCAAACTATGGTTGGTCATCTAATGTCTCCACAATATATCTCCTTTTTAGAGGAAGATGACAACTCCCTAAGTCACCCACATAATCAGCCCTTGCACATAGAATTCTTGATCCAGAACCGTCGAGTCAAACATGTGTTGATAGATAGGGGTGCAGGCCTCAACATTTGTTCTTACAGCTTAATCACACAGTTGGGATTCTCAGAGATGGCTATTGATCCTCGAAAGAAGATCACCATAAAAGCCTATGACGAACAAGAAAGAGCTTCTAAAGGCACCATTGTCTTACCCATCCGAGTGGGTCCGGTCATCAAAGATACCACATGTTAGGTGCTTGATCTACCATTGGCTTACAATATCCTTCTAGGGAGACCCTGGATCCATGAAATGCAAGCCATCCCTTCTATGTACCATCAATGCTTGAAATTTCCTTATGAAGGGGTAGAAGTTACTATCCCAGCAGATCTGAGTACAACTTGCAATACATTGAAGGAAAGTGCCGATAAGCTTGTTCCCAATAACAGAGAATCTTCCATCAAGCAACAAAATGTGGCTTCCACATCCAAGATGGAAGACATTGCTAAAGAGATCAATATCAAAGAAAATGGGATGGGAGAATACACTATAGAGCCAGTCTTGTCTCTGAAATCTCTCCCAATCTCACCTAAGTCATATGGACAATCCTTGAAGCAGTCTAAATTAGAACCTAAGGAACCTATGGAAGCATACAAAAGAAATTTTGTGGCGGAGCAAGTATCCAAACAAGAATTTGAGGAGGATGAAGCTATGCTTGCATGGCTATACAAAGAGGATTCTGAATCTAAAATTGTCCAACCTAGTGAATCTATAGCACCTACAATCCCTTCTAATTCATATGGTCTAGGAAATAAATTGATAGCCAAGATGGGATATTCCAATCAAGGACCTCTAGGAATCAGCAGAAAGGGTCTTGTGACACCCATTTTACATATTGGTAGAGCCAACAAAGATACTGGTGGCTTAGGGTTTAAGAAGAAACCCTATCATCTCAAAGGTGGTTGTTCTCATGTCATAGAACAAATTGCACCAGGAGAACCCCTTCTCAAGAAAGAAGAGATAGAACCCTCAGATGATGATTCAGATAGTTTAGAACTCATCCCCTATGAAAAATTGCCTAAAGAGATCAAAGATCTTCTTGATGATAAAGATGATCCTATCAAAAGAATTAATGTAGTAGACACACAAGAACCTATTGTAGTGCAAGAGATGGTTGCACCACAAGAACCAGCCAATCTCGAAGGCAATCAAACTAATCAAGAAGAAGGGGGTAGTTATTCTGACACTGATTCCCATTAATATGAATTCAAGTCAGAAACTGAGGGTAATCCTTCTTGGGGTATTCATCCTGATTTCACACATTTTCTAAGATTTCCTAGAGATCCTGAATCAGAAGCTGAGTCAAATGACTATGAATGGGGTGCCATTCCAAAAGAAGATGATCTTATAACAGAGAAATATATTGATGTTATTCACCAATATGTATCTCAACCCAACGTAGGTCTAGATTGAAACAATGAACTTAACATGTCAGATCCACCTATGGCTGAAGAGGACTCCCATGATGATGTTGAGCCCATTCATGAATTGAACATTTTGAGCTATAATATCACCTTTGAACTTGAGCATCGGGTTAGGAGCAATGATGACATATCCCCATCCGTGAACACCATATCCCAAGCCTTTCCTGCTTTAACTATCCAACGCCCTGATCTTATTGACCGAACTTCCACAAACCTGAGCCATGGTATCTACACCTTCTCCAGTGACTATGCCCTTGCTTGTTACCTCAATGCAGTTGAGCCTATGAGGACTTCCATCAGCGAATCGAGCGTCAGCATGACCAAGTCAGACATCAAATATCTTAGTCAAAAAAATAAAAATAAAAAGAAAAAGAGTTCTAAGGGTGAAAACCACTTTGTGGCAGTCTCAGAACCTACAAAAGTAAAAAGAAAAGACGTATCTGAAGGTGAAAACCTCTCTAAGGCACCTAAGGATGAGATATTTGATGTCCTTCTGAGTCATTTATAGGATAGATCTCCAGTTCTGATTGAGCCAACTCAATCCATCAATTTGGGTACAACAGAGGAACCACAATTGGTACATGTAGCACAATCTCTATCAGAAGAAGAGAAATAGAAATTCACTACATTCTTATTAGACAAAAAGATCAACTTTGCATGGAAATATTCAGATATGCCAGGATTGGATCCCAATCTCATTATGCACCATCTATCCATTGCTCCTGGAGTAAAACCAATCAAACAAAAACTGAGAAAGATGCATCCTCATGTTGCACTCTTAGTCAAAGCAGAACTAGAAAAACTCCTAAAAGCTGGATTCATCCGTGTCATAGACTATGCTGAGTGGATCTCTAACATTGTACCTATTTCAAAACTAGATGGTTCAATCAGAGTGTGCACGGACTTTAGTGATGTGAACAGAGCATGCCCTAAGGATGACTTTGCACTACCTAACATTGATATGATAGTGGACATGACTGCGGGCTATGAAATGTATTCCCTTATGGATGGTTTTTCTGGATACAACCAAATCAAAATTGCTCCAGAAGACCAAGAGAAAACTGCATTCACATGTGCGTGGGGAACCTTCTGTTGGAATGTTATGCCATTCGGACTCAAAAATGCTGGAGCTACATATCAAAGAGCAATGACATCTATTTTTCATGATATGATGCATAAAACATTGGAGGATTATGTGGATGATACCTTGGCAAAATCCATGATTAGAACTGAACATCTAACAGACTTGAGCATGATCCTAGACAGAATGGAATAGTTTAGTCTCTGACTAAATCCTAAGATGTGTGCTTTTGGTGTCACTTTTGGAAAGCTCTTAGGATACATAGTTTCAAAGAAAGGCATTGAGGTCAATCCAGCTAAGGTGAAAGCTATCATAGAGATGTAACCTCCCAAGAATATCAGTCAAATGCAAACTTTGCAAGGGAGAGTACAGTCAATCAGAAGATTCATATCACAGTTAGCTGACATATCACAACCTTTCACAAAGACATTACATAAAGGTGTGACCTTTTCATGGAATGAAGACTGTGCAAAGAATTTTGATCATATCAAGAATTATCTCTCGAATCCTCCTATCTTAATGCCTCCTATTCATGGGAAGCCATTTATATTATATGTCTCCACAACAGATACATCACTGGGGGCATTGCTAGCACAGCATGATGAGAACAAAAAGGAAAGAGCCATCTACTATATAAGCAGAACATTGGTGGCGTATGAAAAGAACTATTCTATGATTGAGAAAGCTTGTCTCGTTGTGATCTTTGCATCACAAAAACTGAGACATTACATGTTAGCTCATACCACTCATTTGGTAGCTAAGATTGATCCACTGAAATACCTACTAAGCAAGGTGGCCCTCACCGGTAGACTAGCTAAATGGGTCATGCTTCTAAGCGAATTTGACATTGAATATGTTGAAAGAAAAGCTATAAAAGGTCAAGTTATTGCTGATCAACTAGCAGATGCACCCATGTTTGATGATACACCCATGCAAATGGAATTTCCTGATTCATCTATTATGCACCTCTCTTCTAGAGCATGGCGGTTATTCTTTGATGGCTCCTACACACAAAATGGATCTGGAGCAGGCATATTGTTCATCACTCCTCAAGGATACTCGATACCCAAAGCATTCAGACTAAAATTTCCTTGCACAAACAATATTGCTGAATATGAGGCACTTCTCAATGGTATGAAAATGGCAATACAGTGGAGAGTTACAGAGATGCACATCCATGGAGACTCACAATTGGTTATCCATCAAGTCAATGATGTGTGCCAAACCAAAGATGAAAAGCTCATTCCTTACAAGAGAATGGTAGATGATTTAAAGAAATACTTCATCTCTATCACATTTGAGCAAATACCCAGAATGGAGAATAAGGCTGCCAATGCAATGGTGACATTATCTACTCTCTTACAGCAGCCTAAACATGAGTTACGCTATGAGTTCCTGGTGGAAGCCCTATCCTATCCTGCATATGACTCCCCTGAAACCTGTATGATCTACACTGTTGTAGGTTATGACTCATCTCGCTACAAAAATCTGTTCTCCTATCTCCACGATCAAATCATCCCTGAGTCCTTTAACAGTTTTGAGAAATGAAACCTTATCTGATCCGCATCCTGATATGTCATCATTGGTAATGATCTATACAAATGAGGTCTAGATGGTACACTGCTTAGATGTTTAGAATGGGAAGAGTCTCAACGTGCATTAGAGGAAGTCCACGAGGGTATATGTGGGTCACACTCGAATGGTTTAACGTTAGCTTGAAAACTTATTAGGGCTGGGTACTATTGGCCTGAAATGGAGAAAGAGGCTATTAAATTTGCTAAAAATTGTCAACAGTGTCAAGTACATGGCAACTTGATTCATGCTCCAGGGAGAGATCTAATTCCCTTTACTACATAATGGCCTTTTCAACAATGGGCATTTGATCTCATAGGCACTATCCATCCGCACTCTTCTAATGGAGATACCCATATCATAACAGCTATAGATTATTTTACAAAATGGGTAGAAGTAGTTCCTCTAACACAAGCAACGGGGAAGCAGATCTCTATGTTCATCCTGAACTACATCATTTGCAGATTTGGGATCCCTCACTCTATAATCATAGATAACGGGGGACAATTCAAAAATAAAGATCTAGATGACTTATGTGCTAAATTCAAGATTACAAAACATTGGTCTTCTATTTACTATCCTTAAGGGAATGGACAAGCTGAAGCTTCAAACAAAAATCTCCTGAAGATCTTGCATAGAATAGTGAATAAAATAGGAAGAGACTAACATCTAATGATCAATCCAGCTCTCTGGGCCTATAGAACTAGTATCAGAATGCCCACTGGGGCTACACCATTTGCTTTAGTTTATGGGTCTGAAGCGGTACTGCCTATTGAGGTTAAAATCCCATCACTTAGAATCAGAATGCACGGACTTGTCACTGATGAAGACTACAGAGTGTCTAGGTTACAAGAACTGGAATTACTAGATGAGCGTAGGCAAGCAACGTATGATCATCTTAGAGTGTATCAAAAATGAATGTCTAGAGGCTACAACAAGAAAGTCCGACATAGAGAATTTCAGGTTGGTGATCTAGTCTTGAGAGAAAATCCTAAAAATCAATCCCATCGAGAACGCAAGGGGAAGTTTGAACCCAACTGGCTGGGTCCGTTTGTTATCACTGCTACTTTTGGCTCTGGTGCCTATCAACTCTCAATGACTGAAGGAGAATAGCTCTGAGAACCAATCAACATTCTCCATCTGAAGAAATTCTACGCCTAAGGCATTCAGTGCTTGGTAAATGTCCTGAAAAAAATCTTAAAAATTGGAAAAAGTCCTAAAAAAAATGAACATCTTGGTGAAAACCTAGCAATAGGCGCCTTGATGATTCACAAAAAAATCAAAAAATATCAAAAATTCAAAAAAATAAAAAAAAATATCAAAAATACAAAAAAAATTGAAAAATGAAAAATACAAAAAAAATGAAAAAAAGAAAAGTGCCTTGGTGAAAACCTGGAAACAGGCGCTTTGGTAGCAAAAATAGAATCTCTACCAAGATGGTGAAAACTCAAAAAATGGGCACCACTTGTTCAACACGCTCCATCTATCAGCACAATCTTGGTCTTTCCCAGCTTTCAGTCTTGCTTTAGTTTGTACATATCTCCTGGTTTGTTTCAACATTTCCAGTTTTCAATAAGTCGGTCTGTACACCAACTAGCTCAAGCGTCTGTATCCTATCAATGTTCAAACTTGGGGGCAATCAATGTCATATCCTATGGCCTCCAATGTATCTTAGATGTATCCCATCCGATTAGAGTCCTTTGAAGCTTCAAATTGAGTCAGTCAGTCAGTCTCGTCTCTAGAAAGGATTTTGCATCTACAACAACGCAATCAAAAATCAAAACTCAACCGAAAACAATCTATGCTTTTTACATGCTTTTATCTCCTTGTATGCTTACTGATTCGCATTGAGATTTTTGCATATTGTGTCCCTTCGAGCTCTTCGATGATGTCCTTTATAGGATTTAGAGAGTGATGACTTGGGGCATAATCTTTTCTTTGTCTTCTGCTTGTATGCGAAAATCTAACAACTTTGGAAATTCTGGATTGAAATGGTGTCCGACTAAAAAAGCCTCTATCTTGAATTGGATGGCCATGCGTACCTTGACCATTGATACCCAAACAATTCAAGGAAGTTTGATCTAACTATTGTCTTTTTGAGTAAGTTCTTTCTCCTACTGGGTAACATGATCTTGCCTAAGGATGTGAATGATAAAGGGTCACTATGGGTAATTCACATTGGATTTAGAATGATCTCTTGACTGTTTGATGTGTTTGCAACGCAAGGTGTATTCTGGTCATCACGACATTTATGTTTTGATGCTTATACAAATTGCTATATCAAAATGGACATGATATTCAGGTCATCCTGGCGTTTGTGCCTTGGTGCTTATATTTGATCCAACATTCTGAAAACAAATCAATATTCATATGTCCATGGTTGTATGGCCAGTGGGTGTTGTATTGATTCTTGCGCATACAAATCAATATTCATATGTCTATGGTTTCATAGCTAGTGGGCATTGTATTGATTTATTCGGTTACCTAAAAGTTCAATGATGATAACAAATCGACATATGATCAGTGACTAGGTCCTCGGTCTTAGGTTGCATTTCATATTGCATGTCTCTTTGCATTTTGCATGTTGCATGATCTCACAATGGCTAAATGAACTTCAATGCTTAAATGATTCTTCAAATCGCATCTTCAAGTCTAACAAGAACTGAATCTCACACGAAGGTTCCTCCAATGAAATAGCAAGTAGAATCCTTTTTCGGGATCAAAATTCAAATCTGAGATCATTCATATTATTAACTATTTGCATAATCAACCTTCAATTATCACAAAAATCCAGTATTCAACTTAACTGATTAGCTTTCATCAAACTATCAAAATTTCAACTTGGTCAACCATGGTCAAACTCATGGTCAAAGCTAGTCAAATTTGGTCTCTAGGACCTCCAAACGATGCAGAATGCATTCTTGGATGTGTTTAACCACTTCTCAAATCAATTAACATGCTTCTAAATGATCAACGCTAACTTTTCTTGTCAGATTTCAATTTTAATCCCAAAGGGGGCATGGTATTGCACATCAATTCAAAGTCTGTAAATCAAATTCTATCGATCAAATCTATCAATATCTTTCATCAGTGATCAAGACAACAATCACGTCTAGTCGCTGATTCATCAAAAGTCCTCATCACTCAGGGAAAATCTATCATCACTTGGGGCATATCAGATTCATCAAGATCCATATCAATCTGGTATTCTCCTAATCTTGTAAACTGTATCAGTTTTTGTAACCATCGGATCATTGTGTTCTTTCCTTGGTTCTTCGGCAACTGAAGGGTTCGGATGTGATACCTGCTAGTTCTGCTAAGACAATTGAGTCTAGAACCGGTCACTCACTTCTTATCAATCCTAAGGTTCAGAATCAGGCATTTTGACACTTTTTCGCAATCATAGGTTCATCGCTGCTACAGTGAACATTATCTCTGGTCATTCAGGACCTCCTATCTCAATATCTTTCAATCGGTTTATCTTTTGAATCAGTTTCATATCTTTATCAAACACAGACTATCTTTGAACCATTGCACTTTGCACAGTAATTCAAAGAGGGGCAAAATGTAATACCCCAAAAATGGGCTATATGTTCATTGATCTTCTACATCTTCAATTCGAACGAAATCGACATCAAAGTCCTAATCTAAGGCACATCTAAACATCATCAAATCTAATTGATTATCTTAAATTTTGCATTAGGGAATATTCCTAGCAATATTCCTAATCATCATAATTATCTTTAATTTTATAATTATTTGGTAATAAATCACATTTATCTTAAAGTTTGATTAATTGAATATTTTCATATTTAATTAATTAGATTTAATATTTGCCACTTAATTGTATAATTAAATTTAATTCTATCTATTATTAATTATATTATTTAATTTTGACAATAAATCTAATATCATATGAATAATTGATTAAATTCTTATTTAATTAATTAAAGCAAATTGTCATTATTTAATAATATAGTTTTTAATAAAAGTTTGATTAAATAATTGATTAACCCATAAATCAATTGTTTTATTTTTAAAAGCAGTTAAGTTGAGCATAAATCACTTTATTTATTAAATTAATTCATAAATAAAACATGCACAATCATAAAAGCAAACAACTATCAATTATCAATTAAAGCTAAACTCTATTTTGAGTTAAAGCTTAGATTTTGCATGTTTTTGTGAGTTAATTATCTTTATTTAAAAATAACTCAAAAATCAACCTGAGTTATTTGAGTGATTTATGGCTTTTTCTCATGCACCTCCAAAGCCTTGGATTTCTATAAAAACAATGCTCAACTCTTCATAATTCATCTCTCAATCATCTCGCAAATTGCAAACTTACTCTATAGGAATCATAGCATATCAGATTTGGAGAATTTACACAATTGGAGCTTGAAAGAATCAACTTGCGAATTCAAAGCTTTGTGAGATCAATTTCAATTGCATATTTTTCATATCATAGCATAGAATTTCATAGCTTTGCATATCATTGTTAGATAGATCAATTCATAGCATATCAATTTCATCTAGCATAGATTCATATCGGTTTTATCATTCTTATTGCATAGAAAATATCAAAAATATAGATTAATTGCATTCAATTTCATATCCATCTTTTGCATTCAAATCCTTCATTTAGGTGTCGTCTAGGTCACTGATCTCGATTACAATCTGAGAACATCAATCTCGCACCTATTAGAAGGCAGTAAATCGCTTGGTTACATAGTTTTCAATTTTGCACGATTTCAATTTTTGCTAACCTCTAATGTTTTACTGAGTGTTGTGTCTACAGATCAGGTACAATTTTCACACACACAATGTAAAGATTGATGAAAATTTTATGATTCAAGAAAGATATCATGATTACTCACCCATGATTGAAGAAGAACCCAAAACCTCTACTAGTGAGACAGTTATTGAAGAAATGTTTGACAGTATTGATGTGTTATTCAATGATCTTGAGACAAGTGAGGAAAATACTCCTAAGGCTGATGAGTTAGCATCACCTAAAGTTCCAAAGTTTACATCAAGAAATCATTCCAAGGCAGACATCATTGGAGATCAAAGTGGAAAAGTCTTAACAAGATCACAAGAAAAGAACTCAGCTAGCAATGAAGCGGTATGTTTACTATCTCAGATTGTTAAGAATGACATTTGGGAACTGGTCCCAAGACCTAGTGATAAAAATGTGATTGGAACAAAGTGGATATTTAGAAATAAGATGAATGAAGATGGTATAGTAGTAAGAAATAAAGCAAGATTAGTATGTACGGGATATGCGCAAAGAGAAGGCATTGATTATTCAGACACATTTGTACCTATGAGTAGATTGGAAGCTATTAAGTTGTTTCTAGCTTATGCTACAGTTAAAAACTTCAAAGTTTATCAAATGGATGTCAAGTCAGCATTCTTGAATGGAGACTTAAAAGAAGTATACATTGAGCAAATAGAAGGATTCACCTTATAAAATAGATCTGATATGGTATGTAGATTAAAGAAGGCCCTCTATGGACTTAAGCAAGCCCCTAGAGCATGGTATGAGAGACTAAATGGATACTTAACAAAGATTGAATTCAAGAAAGGAGCATCAGATTGTAATCTATTCTTTAGAGAGACATCTGAAGGTTTACTTCTTGTAGCTATATTTGTTGATGACATTATCTTTGGAGGTAATGACAAACTCAGTGCTGAATTTTCCAAAGAAATGCAGAATGAGTTTGAGATGAGTATGATTGGTCCTATCAAGTAATTTTTGGGACTAAATGTGCAGCAGACAGAAAAATGAATTTTTATTAATTAGTCAAAGTATGTAAAAGAGATATTGACAAAATTCAAGATGGATGATTGCAAGACAGTAGGAACTCCTATGATCACTGGATACAAGCTTACAAAAGAAGATGACTCACCAATAGTAGATATAACATTATATAAGTCTATGATTGGTAAACTCATATATCTTACTCAGACTAGACCTGATATTTCCAATACAGTTGGCATAGTTGGAAGATTTGCAGCCGAGCCTAAACAAAGTCACCTCATGGTAGTAAAGATAATATTCAAATACTTACAGGGCACTATAGATTATGGTCTATGGTATCCTAATTCAGAAAATGTTGAGCTTCATGTGTACACTAATGCAGATTGGGTAGGATGTGTTGATGACAAAACGAGTAATTCAGGTGGAGCAGTGTTTCTTGGTGATAGACTTGTCACTTGGACAAGCAAGAAACAAAATTGTATTTCTCAATCAATAGCAGAAGTGGAGTATGTTGCAGTAGCCTTGAATTATTCTACAATTTTTTGGATCAAGCAAATGATAAAGGATTTTGGAATTCAGATTGATTGTCCTATTGTTATTCACTGTGATAACACTAGCACTATCAATATGTCAAAGAACCCTGTGATGCATGCAAAGACAAAGCACATTAAGATCAAATATCACTTCCTAAGAGAGAAAGTGGTAGAGAAAGAAGTCAAGTTGGACTATGTGAGTACTAAAGAATAGTTGGTAGATATATTCACAAAGCCCTTGCCTAAGGATACTTTTGAGTATCTCAAGGAGAAGTTGGGAGTCATTCCCTTCCCTGTTTCTACTTAGAAGAAAGAAGGAAAGGCATAAGTCCTCAGGGACTGGTGGAAGGTTAACTACTCTACCTCAGGAGTAGTACTAGTGCTTAAAATGAATGGCACCCTTTTCCATTGATGTCAAAGGGGGAGTATATGTATTAAGTCATGAAAAATAGAAGTAAAAAGAGGAGTTATATACTAAGGGGGAGCAACATTTAGTTATGATAGCAGTACAATTGAGGAAATGGAGAATATTAAAAAATACTACAGTAGATGGAGGATTCATCTTTGGGGGAGTTTTGAAGAGGAAATGGAGAATGTTATAAAAGAAATGTTCATTTGGGTTGGTAGTGGTTTTTCATTCCACATGTTGCCATCAATGCCAAAGAGGGAGATTGTTGGAGATTTGCCAGCAGGCCAGTACTGATTGTATGTTTATCATTGATGAAAACATATGGAAAGTAGCATGCATGGAAGTCTTATGTAGTAAGATTTTAGTATATGTAGTATGGACATGATATCAACATGATATCATGGGCGCAAAGGTTAACTGTTAGTACAAACAGTTATATAATAGTTGGTGTCAGCAGTGTTCCTAACAGAGTAACAGACAGTGTTCTGTGTATGGTTGTCCGTATAGTTATCATGGAGCCTTTCACACTTGGATATGTGTTGAAGACATGTTATTGATGTTTTAGTTATGGATGCATAGTTTGATGATGAATGAAAGTGAAGTTATGCAGTCGCTATTCACCAATAGAAGTTTCTTGTGTTTGTTTAGAAGAGTTGACATAGATTTTATTGGTTCTTGAGTTGCACCTATCTTGAGGGTATGTGCCCTTGGATTTAAGCTTGGAGAAGTGTTATTGATGTTTAGTTAATAGTGCATACATTAATTTAGCTTACAGAGAAAGTTCTAGTTGTTTTGGTAGAGCCAATAGTGTGTAGCGTGCATCTACATTTATCTTATTAGATAGGTCCCAGAATAATTTGTGTGCATAGTAGAGCCAACAAAATGGTTGTTGGAGTTTATTATGGTTTCTCTAATATGATTTCAAGGTGGTTATAATAGGCCGACTTGATTATATCATTTAGAGGAAAGATATTTATAGACAGTCATGTTGGCATTAAGCAGAATTGCCACTAGTGACAACACTTATTTGCATTCTAAGTGCAAACTGAGCAGATAGTGCAAACCGAGCAGACAGTGCAAACCGAGCAGACAGTGCAAACTGAGCAAGTTAGTACAAACCAAACAAGATAGTGTAAACCGAGTAACATCATGTCTATCGAGTCACCATTATTTACCGAGTTCAAAACCTACCGAGTGATCAGTATGAACCGTGCCTTCACTTCTACCGAGTGCATGACGATGCCGAGTAATGCAGTGGACGCCAAGTATCAGAAAGTCACCGAGTTAGTTTGTAGGAACTATGTAACCATACTTGGGCCAACTTAGTAGCACTTATGTTTATTTGTCAAGCCGACTTTGTAATTGTAATTGTAATTAATTGTTTAAGACTTGTATATAAACAATGTTGTAAAAATGTCAAAAATGTAAGAAGCATATATGTGAAAAAGAAAGAAAGGTAGAGATAAGCGAATTACAAAGGGCTTCAGAAGTATAAGGAACAGCAAAGACAAATTCATCACAGAAGGTGATCAGTACATCAGCGAATCTCAATCAGCAATCCAGTTACAAAGCAAGAGATCTACTATTTCATCCTAACAGGTGAATCAGTACTAAATCCTTTAACCAGGTAGACTTAACAGTCTTTTGTAAAATCTCTTCACCGATTGCATACTTCATTGTATGTTTTGTAAATCCTTTAACAGGGTGGATTTAGCAATCCTTATTGCTCCTAACAGGGCAGATCATCAGAAGTGATCAAATTGTAAGCCTTAACCGGCCAACTTTATTCTGCAGTATTAAAGCTTTGTGGGTTTCATCCCCACCCCAGTTTTACTTTCTTTTTGGAAGGTTTCTGGGTAACCAAATCTATGTGTCATTATTGTGAATGCTTTTAAGTTTCATATGCAAAGGTTAAAGTAAATTACATGTTAAATTGAAAGAAAATTTGGAGTTACTGATTCACCCCTCCCCTCTCAGTAACTCGGTTAATTCCTGAATATTTCCAACAATTGGTATCAGAGCAGCATTGGTTCTCAAGATAAAGCTTAACTAGCTTGAGCAAAGATCCAGGATAATGGAGGTATTCAAACTGAACAAGGTGATTGAAAATGAAAAGCTAGATCTGGAAATGGCCATAGCTAAACTCAAAGAAGCAAAAGAACATCTTTCCCAATCCCTAAGAAGAAGGAAGGAACTTGCAAATCAGATGAATGATCAAAATTACATTGAAGAAAAGATTGAAGATCTTTTTCCCTCAAATAACTTAGATGAAGCAAACAATGCTGTCAAAGAACTCCTAGAAAAGAATAGGTCTCTGCAGGAAGAAGTGAGAAAATTAAAAAGAGAACAAGAGCTACACTCTACAAGATTCTATGAGATCTTGGAACAAAGAAACAAGTTGAAAGATGAATTAGATGGAAGGAACATTGAAGTCCAAGATAAAACCCTTCAGCTAGAAAACCTAATTGATCAGATCTCTCATACAAATGAGGAAATTCTGAATCTAAGATCAGAAATAGAAAGCACAAGAGAAGAACTAAGATCTGAAAAGGAAATCAATCTAAGATTGGTGGATGACCTAAACGCTGAAAAACAAATCAATGAAGGAATGCTGAAAAGTTAAGAAGACTTGAATCAGCTGTATGAGCGAAATCTTCATAGGCAAAAAGGAAAAGCAGGACTTGGATACAAAGGAGAAGGCGAATCTTCTAAGCAAGGTACTCAAAGAAATCAAAAACCTACTTGTAATCACTATGGTAAAATAGGACATACTTCAAATAAATGTTGGAACAATGAAAAAGAAGAATTCAATGGAAAATGTTACAGCTGCAATCAACCTGGTCACAAAGCAAATAAATGCAAGGAAAAACCAAGATTCAGAGGTAATTGTCACAAGTGCAACAAACAAGGTCACAAGGCATCCAAGTGCAGATCCAAGACATTTAATCCAACAGAACAAATTATGAAAGTAATCTTTGGATGGGACTACAACACCTGGTGTAGATGTCATTACTGTGGAGAATATGGACACATTGGCATGAATTGCATAAAACATCATCTAAGGAAAAGAGATACTACCGTAAGATGCTTCAAATGCACTAAACTCGGTCACATAGCCAGAAACTACATGAATGCTAGTGAAGTTGAAGATGGAAAGAAGAATGAAGCAACTAAGGTCAGGAAACAGGTGAGACAAAAATGGATTCCTAAATCTACCGAGCAATCCAGTCCAAGTAATGGAATGGATGACTCTACCGACTCAAACTAAATTTCCAAGAAAGCACTGGAACTATATTCTCATAGACCAATCTCAAGCAGTTCCAGAACTGAATTAAAAGAAAGATCTAAATCAACATACAAGATGCAGTAAGATCACAGGGAGGTCGGTATCAGTCTTCACCGAGCAAGGTCGGTACCTGTCTTTACCGAGCGAGGTCGGAGCAATATGAATTCTCAAGTTCACTGAGTTGCGAAGTCTTTACCAAGAAATTAATTCTTAGTGGGTGACAGTCTGTCGAAATTCATACCCTAATTTGTACTGAGCATTAATGATAGAGTTGTAAACAAAAAGAAAGTAATCGAACTCATTCTTCACCGCGAACCTTTAGCACTTTGAGAGCAGAAAATTTCAAGAGCAATCCAGCGATTCAACACTTTTGTGAAAGGAATTTTCTGTGAGCTACCATGGCATCATCTAGAACTTCAGCGAAGAAAGGATCTGATATGTTAGTCCAAGGGGAATGGAAAGCACCAGATTTCAAGATCGTGCCCACAATTGCAGCAGCCCTAGATCCGAACGGAGCTCAATCTCAGATTCCTCCTAAGGTACTACTTATTAACGATATCCGCAATCATTTCAACTGTTTAATTCATGAAATGGGGAACCTAGAATTAGATACTGTGCGTGAAGAACTGTGTGTGGATGGTATTCTGAAACCCGAGCACAAACATCTGGAAGATAAAGGTTTAGTTCACATTGCACATCTACCTCAAAACTTTCGAGATAAATGGGTTAGATACATTCTCAGTCGTGTACATGATGGCAAGATTTGGCTTGAGCAACCCATAGAGATCACAAAGAAGATGATTCATCAAATCACTGGTCTTCCCATGTTGAACAAAGCAAAAACTACCAAAACCCTAGGTCGGACGGAACTAGAGAAGAAAACCCTAGCCGAGTGGGACAGTAGAGGCATGAAAGTTAGTAGCATTACCGATGCTGAACTGAAGTTTGGTACACACATTATTGCCCATAAGATTTATAGTTCTAGTCAACAGAATAGTGTCTCCTGTGAAGCTATCAACCTAGCATACAAAGTGGTCAAGAATAACTTAACATTTGACCTAGCAGACTTATTGTTAAAGCAGTTTAACAAAAACATGGAAAGCATTCAAACTTCCAAAAACAATCCATGTAAGTTTGGATCCTTATTGGTCTGTTTATTCTTCTATGTTCAGAAATTATTCCCTTCTAAAGGAAAAGTTGTATGGAGAAAAGATGTGCCATCACTTTATGAATACATCTCAGAAATGGGTGAAAATTTTGAAAGCATCATGAATAATTATTTTGAGTCTTTCAAAGAGAAAATGAATGACAGATTCTGGATTCCACAGAAGTTGGTGGAAGATTACAAAGATGACATTTGTTTTATGGTGGATTGTGATAATGTATATATTCAAGCAGCTAAACCGAGGACTGTATATGTAAAACCTCTTCCTTATGAGGTAAATATCGATGAAACCAAGAATATCATTGAAGCTCTTCTTAATCAGCCTGTCAATCCCAAAGCTCCATATTTTGGAACATATGATGAAGCTAAGGTAAGAATTGAACTAAGCATAAAGCTTCCACAGGCGGTAAACAAAGGAAAGAAGAGGATAGCCAAAATGCAAATGATAACCAAGGACAAAGAAGAAAAAGATGAACAAGAAGAGGAAAAGGATGAGAAAACAGAGGAACCAGAACCTGTAAAGAAGAAAGGAAAGGTATTCATCACTAAGGCACCTAAGCCTCCCACTGCTGTATTTACAAGGAGAAATGCAAGAGGCAAGGCAGACAAGGCAGATAAAGACATAGTATTCAAAAGGCCTCCTCTAAACTTTCAAGAAAAGATCAAACTCTTTAGAGACAGATCAGGATCTGGAGTAAGTAACATAAAATCCTTTAAATATGAAACCAGATCGGAAACGAAACAGAAGGAAATAGAAGATGTTGTTACTGAAAAGATGGGACAGTGGAAATACTCTCCTGAAGAAATAGCCCCACAGGTTCCAGTAGTTCTATTAAATCCAATAAAAATGAGATGGAGCAATGCAAAGCAAACTATGATAGACATATTTGATCAAACCCTGAGACAGTTAATACCGAGCTTGAAAAATGATGAAGTAAAGAAGGCATTAAAAGAAAATGAAAGTAAGATGACATTAAAGTTCAATACTTGTTTGATTCTGATCAACAATATTGAATCGGTTGTGAAGGCTGCAAATGCTACATGGAAGAACATATACCACCTTCACCAACCGAGTATTGAAACAGTCATAATAAAAGACATTGAAGATGACAGTGATGAACAAGAAGAAGACACTGAGGTAGATGATACTGTGAGGATAGCAACAGAAGTCATTGCATCCCTTCCTACCTCTCCAGTAAAAGTTTCTACATCCAGCCCGGAGACACCTTCAAGCATGGTTGTGACAACTTCAACATTTGTCCAATCATCTTTAGCAACAACAGAAGCAACTATCATTTCTTCTACCGAGTTGCAGTCTCCTGCATCATCAAGTTTTCCAGCAGTAAGTTTTCCAGTTTTTGAATCTTCAAGTATAAATATTTTAAGTTCTCCAGTAGAAAGTATACCAGTCTCTATAGCTAGCCCTACTATATCTACTATCACTACTACCAAGGCTTTAAGTACAGATAAGCCTAAGGCTCTACCGAGTATAAAATTTTTGGGTAAGAATGTAGTAGAGGATATAGACTTAGATGAAGAGATAGAGATTCCAACATTGGATTTTGCAAATCTATCAGTGGACCAAATGCAAAATATAGGTGAGATCCTCCAAAGGAAAGCAAAACAAAAGAAGCTTAAAGAGGAGAGAGACAAGGAATATCAAATCATCAAGGATGCTAAGGACATTTTGTCTGATGCATTAGGTATTAAAGTAGACTCCTCCCAACATATTTTGCTACAATTAGCAGAAGCAGTTAATAAATACAATGAGGATTCATCTGGGATAGAAAAGTTAGTTGAAAGAGCCAAGAAGAGATTCAACAATAAAGTGCTTGAGCACATTGCTCAGCACATAGCTATTAACCAAGTAGAATTGTCTTCAGTTTTGTCAAACATTGAATCTATCTATTCGAATGCTACCTCTTTTTTGGCCAGATTGTGCAATATTGCCAAGTTCACAAAGGATGTTAAGGATAAAATGAATAAAATGGATGAGGATATGAAGATTAGCATACAGAAGCTGCAACTTGAACCAAGTTCAAGCTCTGCTCATCACATAAAAATCTCACACCTATCAAACATGCAGTCTAATCTAATGAAAGAAGACACAAGGATCCGGTCCATACTGCTAGACATCCAACACTTGATCCTTCCCATCATGAATACAATGTATAAGCACATTGAACATTCCAAATCATTGATTCATGACAATCAGTTCTCTATAGCAGATCACATGATTGAACTCTCTGCAGAAGTCCAAATTGCAATCCAAACATGTAAGATTCTGAAAGAAAGTTGGGACAGAACCCTGGCACTAATAATGAAGGTACATTCTAATTTTCTATCAAATTTTGGATTCTCTCTATAAATAACTTGTATATACACCTTTGGCATTATCGTCAGAAAGGGGGAGATATGTATAGAGGGAGATATATGTATAGAAGAAGATTTGTATAGAAACAGTTAGCACATTGAAAGGGGGAGACAATGTATAAAGCTCTATAACAAAGACAAATTTTGAAAAATCAAAATAAAACTCAGCATGATTCATGTATATAAGTTTTGGCCAATAAGTGTTTTTGTCACTAATGCCAAAGGGGGAGATTGTTGGCATTAAGCAGAATTGCCACTAGTGACAACACTTATTTGCATTCTAAGTGCAAACCGAGCAGACAGTGTAAACCGAGCAGACAGTGCAAACCGAGTAGACAGTGCAAACCGAGCAGACAGTGCAAACCGAGCAGACAGTGCAAACCGAGCAGACAGTGCAAACTGAGCAAGTTAGTACAAACCAAACAGGATAGTGTAAACCAAGTAACATCATGTCTACCGAGTCACCAGTATTTACCAAGTTCAAAACCTACCGAGTGATCAGTATGAACCATGCCTTCACTTCTACCGAGTGCATGATGATGTCGAGTAATGCAGTGGATGCCGAGTATCAGAAAGTCACCGAGTTAGTTTGCAGGAACCATGTAACCATACTTGGGCCGACTTAGTAGCACTTATGTTTATTTGTCAAGCTGACTTTGTAATTGTAATTGTAATTAATTGTTTAAGACTTGTATATAAACAATGTTGTAAAAATGTCAAAAATGTAAGAAGCATATATGTGAAAAAGAAAGAAAGGTAGAGATAAGCGAATTACAAAGGGCTTCAGAAGTATAAGGAACAGCAAAGACAAATTCATCACAGAAGGTGATCAGTACATCAGCGAATCTCAATCAGCAATCCAGTTACAAAGCAAGAGATCTACTGTTTCATCCTAACAGGTGAATCAGTACTAAATCCTTTAACCAGGTAGACTTAACAGTCTTTTGTAAAATCTCTTCACCGAGTGCATACTTCATTGTATGTTTTGTAAATCCTTTAACAGGGTGGATTTAGCAATCCTTATTGCTCCTAACAGGGCAGCTCATCAGAAGTGATCAAATTGTAAGCCTTAACCAGCCAACTTTATTCTGTAGTATTAAAGCTTTGTGGGTTTCATCCCCACCCCAGTTTTACTTTCTTTTTGGAAGGTTTCTAGGTAACCAAATCTATGTGTCATTATTGTGAATGCTTTTAAGTTTCATATGCAAAGGTTAAAGTAAATTACATGTTAAATTGAAAGAAAATTTGGAGTTACTGATTCACCCCTCCCCTCTCAGTAACTTGGTTAATTCCTGAATATTTCCAACAAGTCATTTGTGATTGTTGAAGTGTGGTTCATGGTTGATTAAGCAGAGCAAAGCAGAGTGTGTGAAGTGTTGAGCCATCAGAAGAAGGTCTATATGACCAAGTAAAGTACTTGTACTATTCATTAGAACTGATCCAAATAGTAGGTCAAAGCATAGTTCACCAAGATCCAAATATAGTGTGTATCTATCATTCAGAAGGTTGTAGTCTTCGCCCATTTGAGCAGTGAGCTCTTAGACAGTGCGTCCTCTCCCCTAACAAGGACTATTGTAAAAGAATCCTAACAGGGTCTGACCCTTGACCAGGTCTACTATACTTAATATATTGTAAAGCTACTCCTAATAGGGTAAAGGATCTTCTAGCAAGGATCATTATACACTAGTACATAATATTAGTGGGTATTAAGTCCCACCAGGGTTTTTACCTATTTGATTTTCCTCGTAACCAAAATATTGGTGTTGTGTTCATATGTTCTTTCATTGTGTTTATGCTTTATGTTTAAGTATACGTAATTGGATAAAGAATTGAATCTTGTAGATAACTAATTCACCCCCCCCTCTCAGTTATCTCTTGGGACTATTCCTAACAAGGGTATTATATTTATAGTACCAATATCTATAAGCCCTTAGATTTCTATAATGACATTATGAGATGTGTTTTATTTAGACAAAACAATGAGTGATTAAGTCATGAAAAGGGTTAGGAATATTTTCTTGAGGTGTAAATCTAGTGGCTTGTGAAGGAGAAGGATATATAGTGACTTGGCCCATCTTTTAGAGATCTTGTCTGCTATAGGTTTGTGTAGGAATCATGTTATAGCCACTTTAATGAGATGTTTTTAGTTTGCAAGGTGGAAAAATTTGATGAATAGGTGTTGTGTAGGAATGTATAGTAGGTGGAAATATACCTTATGAGAGGTGAAAGTGTGATTGACTAATTAGCCATCTTTGGAAGAGGTTTCATGTGAATGTAGGAAAGGTAGAGTGTCCTTAAGAGAGGTAATGGAATTTTATTGATTAAAAATACCCTTAGGAGAGGGAAAAACATAACTCATTAAAGTGTCATGTATAGAAGGAACATCATTGAGATGAATAGAAAGTGTTGGATCATTAGGAAAAATAGTCATGCCATCATCCTTTTGCATCAAATAATTCTTATAAGGAAGAGACATTTTAGTAGAAAGATCATGATTGTTCTTGAAGACCTCTTTCATAGAAGGGAGATCCTCAAAAGAAGGGGTGATAATATCTTCTTGCATAAAAATATCCTTATGGGTGGGATCAAGTTTTGGAGGGGGAATATTATTGGAATGGATGAAATGAAGAACTAAGTTTTTATCATATGCATGGTTTAGGGAACATCTTAAAGATCTTGAAGAAAACTTAAAATTGAACTAGCCAATGAGGATAACAAATCCATTTATAGAAATCAAAGTAAAATAAATGAAATGCAATAACTATGTATAAAAGAGAAATATTTTTTATTATATTTTTTTTTAACATGAAAATGAAAGAATGAACTAGATCTAATAAGATAGCAATATAAAAAATTTAGATCTTTTTTAATGCAACTATGCATAAAATGAAATAATGAAATGTGTGCAAATGAGATCTAAACCCAAAATAGAATTGGAAATGCTATAATTTGGGTTCAACAAAATATACAATGGGAAAAGGGAAGCAATGTAAAGAGGTAGATCACTTCTCCCTTTCAAAGTTACACATTCGGAAGGAAAATGTCCCAATAGGTCATAAAGGAAGATCCCAAGTGCTAAATGGGTCAATGATCCTTTTCTAAATCTATGAAATTGAAAGGGGTTAGATGATAAGATAAGAAATGTAGATTAGGGAAAGATTTATATGTACCTAGAATCAAGATAGGAGAAATGAAGGCTCAGATTTGAATTTTTGATAGACACAATGTCGAAAATACCTAAAACTATTGATTTGGAACCTGAAGACTCTAACCTATTTGTAAACCAAATTTCAATTGATTTTGGAAGGTACAAAATTCTTGGAACATTTTGTACCTAGGAATAGAATACGTAAGCCATTTTGTAACCTAGGTTTTTGACTGAGACTTTTAGGGATGCTCTAATAGTTCTCGATTTGCTTGAATTTTTTTTGGTAGTTTTTTACCCTATTCTTAGACACATAAAAATGGGGAAGAAGGTTGAGTAAAGTGGTTTTCCTTAGTCAAACCCATGCATATGAATCAACCTTGAAATGAAATTAAATAAATGAAAGCGTGTTGTCATGTATCAGAGGCTAGATCTAAGAAATGAAGTATATATATCATACCTTGGTAATGCAAATGATTTTTCTAATATGATCAAGTATGTTGATGCAATAGCTTTGAATTAACACAAAAATCCAAAAGGAAATCATGAAATAAAAAACCTCATGTAATGGATATTATAATTTGCCACAATGTTGGATTGAGGTAGAAATAAGAAGAAGACTTGGATGAGTGTAGATGGATGTGTATCTCCTTCCTAGATAGAGAACTTATTTTCTTGGATTTTAATGAGTGAAATAAGCTATATCTATAGAGAAGAACACCTTGAATTATTGAGAATACTAGATCTTGAATTTTTGAACTTGATAGCTTGATGGCTCTTGAACTTGATTTTCTTCCTTGAACTTGATAGCTTGAATGATTCATTGCTTGTAATTGGTTATGAATATATTGAAATAGATGATGGATCCTAAAATAAGGAGAGATAGGGTGTTTATATACCTCTTGTGTTTTTTAATTGTGGTAAAGATAACTACAACACTTCAATAAACCATCGCACTAAGTAATTGATCAAACTACCTAGAATCCATCTACTGCTTCCTATATGAAGTGAGTATGATTCTATGAAAGATGCTCTCACATGATATGCACACAAATCAGTGACTAGATGAATTCATAATGAAAGATTCATGGTGAATTGAGATGAAAGACATGCATTCAACAATCTTAATCTAGTCATGAGTGACCCAAAAACTATGAATCTAATGTTTTTTATAGCATGATATTAGATTATTCTATGAATTTAAAGCTACAAGCTAACATGCAAATTAAGAATTTGGGAAATTGAAATTAATAAAAACAATCATATAAGTCTAAGAGAAAAATTAGCATAATGCATTTACTTAACAAAATTAGGATCCCTTCAATGAGCCAAGAATCTAGTTTATATAGAAATCCAAGAGTGAATGTGCAGTTGAGATTCATCATGTTGAGTGGTTGAGATTCTCTTTCATTTTTAGAAACTTCTTGTGGTTGGATGAGACTGAAAGAAAGATGACAACATCTATTTCTTTAATCTTTATTTTAATTAGAAATTTGTGCACATAAGTTGAATGGGCTATTTTATTAATCAAAAGTATTTATTAACCTTTTAATTAATTTATTTGATTTGAATAACCTTTAATGCTCAATCAATTGATTAATTTGATTATTTGATGATTGATTTAATTATGCAAGCCAAATGATTTAATTACTTACATAATTATGTCAAGAATATTTGTTTGAATTAATTAATTGAAATTAGGGGTACTTAGTTAGCTAGACCATTTTTAGGTGATTACACCTCACAATATTTTGGGGGTTAAAACTTAGGCAGGCCAACCACAAGACCTAATTTCCCACCAAAACCCTAACAAGGCTCTGGATCAATTTTGGGCCACTTTAGGTATGTACATAATGCCTGAAACATTATGTACCTAGGTACATACTATCCCATCCATTTTGCACCTAGGAAAAAAGGTCAAAAATTAGACTAGGTGTCAGGATGATAGTGTAGATGTGGGATTATCAAGTACAATCATGTCCAAGATCAGGATAGAACTTAAAAGAAAAAAATAGTGATATAGGGCCTAGGTGATGAAATGAATTATGTAATTGGATTAAAAATAGAGGAGTACACTTAGAAATAAGGGCTTACCTTGATTTTAAGCAAGATTCAAATGAAACATGACCTATATTTGAATTTAGGTGTCCATTAAGTGTCATATGAAGTCCTGTTATAAAAAATGCACTAAGGTGGGTGAAAGATAGTCCTTAAATTGTACACTAATTAGGTGCTTAAAATTTAGGATGGTTAGATAATCTCAAATTAAAGTGTTAAGGCTCATTGCCAAGACTTGCACAAATAGGGCTCACTACCTCAGGGAAAGATATAAAGGACTTGTACAACTGAAAGTCACTGTCTCAAGACAAGATACACAAATTTTCTAGCAAAATCATTGTCATCCAAAAATAGCATGAATCTCATAAATGAAATAAGAATATTCTCCTAAACAAGAATCAACAACTTGTTGTCTCTAAATATATTTCCTTCAAGTTTAAACTTCTACACATTTGCTTCAATTATTTATTTTCTTTCTTTCACACAATGTGCTCTGATACACTTCTAATATTTTGACACACTTCACTCTCCTGTCTATCCTTGAATGCATTCCTTAAATATAAACATAGATCATAAAAAAAACTACTAAAGGTTTTCCACAATCAAGATAAAACATTATTACATAAATTAGGTCACCTGGACCCAAGATACATGAATTGGTCCACTCTAGAAGAAAGAGGAGACCCAAATATATCACAAAATATTCTCCTAAGATAGATCTAACATTTCATATATCATCCAAAGTTATCTCCAAAAAGTAACGTGATGTAGGAGCATCTCGGGTTCTTGCAATCCCATGTCACCAAAACCAAGTTTGAGTTGTTCAGTTTGCTTAGTTCCTCCATTGACCTAGTTGGCTCAGTAGTTGCTTGGTTCCTTCTTTGATCGAGTTATTCAGTTAATTTTCCAAGTTATTTCCTAGTGCTCGGTAACCTTGCTCAGCAAGTGGTTTATTTTGATTTCTTGTTGAGGCTGACTTGTGCATTGAATTTTGGTTGTGGAGTTAATGTTGGTATCAATCATTGGGAAACATGTGGACCTAGATCTGGTCATCTCTTTCTCCAATGATGGAACTTAAGGCTGACTTGTTTCAATAGCCTCTTGTATAAATATAGTTGTTGTTTGTAGTTTTAGGAGGAATTAGAGGTAGATCAGTAGTTGGAGGTCAAGTCTAGAAGATAGAAGATAGTTTCTAAGTATTGAATCCTTGCATGTTGGAGGACTTTTGTAATTGAATCTGAATACATTTGGGTAGTAATTGAGAAGGCCTTAAACCTTGGCATGTATAAATTAATTGATGAATAATATATGAAGTTTCTCTACATTCTCTCTTCCCTATTGTGTGTTTTCTTCCATGTGTGTGATCTCTGCAAGGGGGTTGTGATCAAGGTGTTCCTTTTCACCCTTCATCTGACCTTGCCTTGTGTCATAATGTGTACATAGGCATTGAAGCTTGAAGAATAGTCAGCCAAGAAATATCTCCCAAAGAAATCTTGAAGCATGTAGATCTCCACACACCAAGGTGAGACCCATATTAACATTCAAACATCAACTAAAAAGTGTTTCTTGAATAAAAGATTGTTATCAGATAAGGACCACAACCAAGAACACAAAACCATAGCATAACTAAATGTGCATCAAATATAGATCATCAAAGCTCACTTGCAAACCATTAATATCAGTAGAACACATATTGTATGACTAAGAGTGAATGATATAATCATTTATTAACAATGTTTCCAACATATCTGAAGGACACTAAAGATATTCTAGATCATTCTGATAGAACTTATTTTCTATTAGAGAATTCCAACAATACTAGAGCATTAATATTAGCTTCAAACTACATCATAACTGATATCACAAATAGTAACAAAAAACCAATTCATCAAACAAGTAGAAACAATATTGGATCATCAACCATATATAGTAATAACATAAATAGCCAACAATTGCAATAATGCCAAATCAACAAGCTCAACATAGTAAATATAATGATAATTAGCAACAAATCAACTAATACCATCCAAACTAAACTCAGCACTATTATTTGCATATAGATTCTATACATCTACAACATTAATCCAAAACTACATGCAGACCAAAATTGTACCAAACCAGACCATATAACCATAGACCATAGAATTGAACAAGAAACTCAACACCATCACCACTAGAGAACTAAATATAAATAGGTACTCCACATCACAATTGTAATAGTATCCAAAAAACAATTGAATTTTTCACAGGATCTCCACATCACCACTATAAAAATATATTGAACTAAACTAGAATGATTGTATATTTATGAACATCTTCTAAACCAATGAAACTACACATGACATATTCTAAATCATATCCCAAAAGGAACTTCCATCATGATTTCTACTATCCTCAACATTCTAAGAAAGTCAGTTGACATCTGGACCCAACATAGACAAGGTATCAATATGTCAGTTAATACATCATCAATACTCCAACATATTCTTCATCCTTCCACCAACACTTCATCCTTCCTACTAGTTTGACATCAATGAAAACCAACATTCTATATTTGAAAAAATCTCCCCCTTTGTCATTGATGGAAATACTTGTGAACTTCAACAAAAACCTATCCCCTTTGACATCAATTGACAAAGGGAAACATGCATTATGTTACCATACCAAACTTCATTTCTCCCCTGAGAAAAAAAATCTTCATCAATCTAGGAAATGAAAGATAAAAATTTGATTCTCCCCTTGGAAATATGTTCCAAACATATCCGATTCTCTAAAATCATGTCATCTTCTTCAATAGATCATTTGACATCTTCCAATTGTAGAAAAAAAAAACTAGATCTATGATAGTGAGAGAAACTTAGTAGCCAATAGAGAAGGGGGGATAAAGATTATGAAATTAGCTCTTCCACTCAACTCATTCATTGTCTTTCAATTATTAAACAAAATCAGCACCACTAGAGGGTTCAAATCCTTCCTTAAAACTTCCTTCTATCTTTCTTGACTCTCTTACACAGAACTTCTAAATCTCTACTAATGTTGATCTTCTTTACCAGTACACTATTTCCCTCAATTATTATTTTGTAGATCTTTTCAATGCGACCAACTCTACTACAGTTGTAAAATATCAAACCACCTTGCGGTCTTCCTCCATTTAATCTATTATTACTTTTTCCAACATTCCTATATATTCTACACTCAACACCTTTGTGTCCATGCATCTTACAAGTATAGCAATATCTATTAAAAATTGTAGTATTTTTAACAAGGTGTTCATCTACACATATACTCTTCTTTGTCTTACTCCTACAATTAGGATGCATATGTCCATACTTATTGAAAACATAAAATCTTATATTAAGTAATTGGTTTCTAATATTACTTCTACATTCATTAGCTCTATGACCATTCTTGTTACATGAAACACATTTCCTAGAAAATTTTGAGAAATACCTAATTTTCATAGAAGGGGAACTTTGAAAACCCTTTCTATTATGAGATACATTAGATACTCCTTTGAATATAGATTTTTCCCTAGGTCCACTGGTATCTTTGTTCTTTCTCTATTCTTTTAAAACTTCATTCTTGGTATCATCTTTATGTTCCTTTAAATTGGAAATTTGTTCTTTTTCATCTCTTAACTCATCCTTCATTTTTTGTACATACTATTCAAATCTAATACATTTATGTACATTTGTCTTAGTCAATTTTGATACCAGCTTCAATGTTTGTCTTTCCTCTATCTTCTTCAACCATATTTTTCCAACCCTTATCTATTTTTACCTTCCTTTTGAATTCATCTTCAAGTTTGCATACTTGTGTCATCAAATAGTTACTCTGACTATTATTGCCTCTGTAGTAAAAGTTTTTATTTTCTCTAACACCTTTAGAAACTAGACTAGATTTAGTAAAGGTAACTTCATATCCTTTATTGCACATCTGACTAATACTTAGCAAGTTATGTCTCAGACCTTTTACATAATAGACATCATCATTTTCATGATTACCATCAATTGGGATACTTTCTATACTGCATATAGAGGTAAATTCTTCTCTTACAAATCTCACAAATCCTCCGTCATACTTTTCAAGGGTCATAAAATTCTCCTTATCTCTTGTCATATGGTTCCACTTTAGTGCAATGTATTCATCTTTTATTCTTCTGGTTCTTTCTTACACCTTCCTTTATAGCTAGGAATTTAGACATTATTCATTTGAGTTATTATCATCTTAATCCTCAGAAAGATGTTCCTCCATAGTGCATAAGCTTCTCTATTCTTTGTCTCTTTTATATGTCTTCTTTACCTTATCATAAATGTCATAAATATTTCTCTTTTCATCATCATATCCTTTAAATTCTTCTTAATAAGGAAACTTAGAAGCAAAATGAGTAATTCTACCACAATTAAAGCATTTTAGAGGCAACTTAAATTTTTACTTTCCAATTCATCTCACCATTCTTCTTACAAAGTTTTATTCAATCTCATTCATGTCTTCTTTAGCTTCATCTATAAAATTGATTGATTCTTTGAATTTTTCTTCCTTCCTCTTTTTCTTGATCTCATCCATTTCAACAATCTTAAAATTAGATAGTGAACCAAGAAGTTGATCCAAGGTGTAGGAGTTCAAATCAAGACTTTCAAAAATTGCATATTTATTTATTTGTAGGGTTTAGGAAGAGTCATAAATAATTTTCCTACCACTTCCTTTTCTTCTATTGTTCCACTTTCACTCTTAATGACATTCACAATCTCATTTATCATATGAATATATGCTTTAATGAACTCATCATCACCCATCTTTAGATTTTCAAACTTGTACTTCAAATTTTTCACTTTGGCTTATTTTGTTTTAAAATTTCCTTCATATACATTTCTTAGTTTGTCCCAAATCTCTTTGTTTGCCTTAAATATAATGACTTTCTCGATCATCACTCAAACAAATAAAAATAACAACCCTATCTTTCAAAAAAATTTCTTGATCTTTTATCTCATCTAGAGTCTATGGTCTACCCTGAGGTGTAGTATAATCCTTTTGAAAAATTTCCCATAATCCTTTTGGAAAATAATCTAAATTAAATTACATTCCTTCCTTCCAATAGCCATAATTTTCACCTTTAAACATCAAAGCTCTGAAACTCAAATCATGCACCATATTGGATCTCCCTTGAGCAGTTAAGCTTTACAAGAAGGGATGAAGATTTGATACCAAGTGTTGAACATACAACATGGCTAAGAGGGGGGTGAATCAATCCAAACAAAAATAATGAATTTAATTCAAATCTCGGTATAATTCAAATCACCATAAGTAATAAAATTTAATAAAACCAAAAGGTAGAAAGCATAATCAACACATGAAAACTAGATTTATGTAGAAAACCCAAATCTGAGAAAAACCACTATGAGGATCAAACTCTCAATATATATAATATTGAATTACAATATTTAGGATCACTTCCAAGACTTTCACAACTAGGGCTCACTACATTAGGGAAAGATACAAAGGACTTGTATAACTAAAGCTCACTATCTCAAGAAAAGATACAAAAAATAACAAGTAGACTCACTATCATCCAGTAGCAACATTAATCTTAGAAATAAAATAAGAATAATCTCTAGAACAAGAATCAACAACTCCATGTCTTTGAATATAATTCTTTCTAGTTCAAACTACTACACATCCGCTTCAATTATTGTTTTCTTTCTTTCACAAAATTCACTCTTCTACACTTCTACTCTTCTGCCACACTTCACTCTCCTCTCTAGCCTTTAATTCATTCCTTAAAAATTAGATAGGTCATTAAAATATTTATTGAAGGTCAGCCACAATTAAAATAAAACATTATTACATAAAATAGGTTACCTAGACCGAAGATACAAGAAACGGTCCACTCTAGGAGAAAGAGCAGACCCAAATAAACCACAACACATTTTCCTAAGGTAGATCCAATGGTTTCCACATCATCCAAATTTATCTCTGAAATGTGATGTGTAGATAGGAATTGAAGCTTTTGGAATAGTTGGCCATGAATCATACAAATCTCCACACACCATGGTGAGACCCAAATTAACATTTCAACATCAATTGAAAACATGTATCTAGACTAAAAAAATGATCTCAGATAAGGAGCACAACTATACACATAAAAGCTTAGTATAATTGAACACACCGGATATAGATCATTAAAGATCACTTGTGAACCACAAATATCACTAGAACACATACTATATGACTAAGAGTGATTGATATCATCATTCAACAATATTGTTTCCAACATATCCAAATGACGTCGAAGACTAGACCAATCTAATTGAACCTCTCTTTTTTTCAAGAACGTCAATAATATAAGAGTATTAATCTTAGGTTCAGATGCAACACGTATGATATCACAAATAGTAGCAACAAAATGAGTCATCAAACAAGAAATACCAATATCGAATCCTTGACCACAATAATAAAAAAAGAACTAAGCAAATTTAATAATGTAAAACCAAGAAGCTCAACATAGTAACTAAAATGAAAAGTAGCAATAAATCAACTAATACCATCCAAACCTACTAAGCACTATTATTCATACAAAGATTCTATACATCTGCAACATCAAGCCAAAGCTGCATGTAGACTAGAACTGTGCCAAATTGTACCATCTAATCATAGACCATAGAATTGAACAAGGAACTCAAAACCATTACCACTAGAATAGTAAATATAAACAAGGATTCAATATTACCATTGTAATAGAATTAGGAACACAACTAAAATATTGTATGGGAAATCCACATCACCACTATAACAGTGTCTAAAATTCAATTGGAATGTTTGTATATTTATGAACATCTTGTTGGAATTTTTTCAGTCTATGATGTTGGCATTCATTGTTTTGTCATTGATGTCAATATATGTTTCAGTAAGGGAATCTAGAAGTTAAAAATAGACTAGATAGACAAGGTACGTAGTATTGTATGGAAAATGTTTGGCAACTTAGATCTTGCAACTTGAGATTTGTGTAGAATAACATGTTTACTATTCACACTTATGTTTGTATATGTTTATATGATCATTTTCTCAAGTTATGAATGAATTGGTGAAGACTAGTTACAGAGCTAGTGACTGGGAAAATCATAGAGTTGGTCTTAGTATTTGTAGAATAACTTCAGTACAGAAGTGGAGTAAACCTTGCAAACTTGGGGAATGTCAAAGAACACATGGGAGAGTCTACTGTGTGATCACAAAGTACTAGTGTGATTGGTGAAATCATCTATGGCATGTACTCCAATGAAGATTTATTTGGAAGCCGACCTGGGAGTGGTAGCGTGCTCTTGAATAATTAAGCATGTATTAATGTTGTGGCTGACTATTTCATAATTTTTAATTGTTGTAATATTGTTAAGGATTTCATGTGTATCCTCACATGGGTCTATGTAACATTTTGTTTATAGGAGAGGTCCTATAATGGATGACCCATGAATTATGTGTGTAACTTGTATATAAGGAAGTCTTTCCTTGTAGATGCTTAGGTGTGAAAGCATGTGGATTATTGTACAATCTTTTGGGTTGTAAGGACTGAAATGTAGAGTGGGGGATTGTGCAATAATGCACAAGGTTGGAACTATCTTGGCAGTGGATGTACTAGAATCCAGTTCAAGTATTCATGATGATATTTCTTCAAATCTAGGATAGTGAGTCCTGAAGGTGGATTTAACCTTCTCTTGTATTTTGATCAATGACTAGTTGTAATGCCTTTAGTAGGCTTTTGACTCCTAACAAGGTTTTTCCTTTAACAATGATTGTAGTATTGTAATACTCAACTCCTAACAGGGCTAGAAATCTTAACCGGGTATACTGATTGGTGGGAATCATTCCCATTGAGGTTTTTCCCTTAACAGGGTTTTCCTCAAAAACAAATATTGGTGTTATTGTGTTCTTCTGTGTTATGGTTATCTTACATTCAATTATGTATAAGGTTATAATTGGAATTAAGATTACTAAGTTTGGCATCAACTAATTCCCCCCCCCCCCCCCCCCTCAATTGATTGGGACATTGTCATTCTAACACATCTTCCAAACCAAGGAAAGTAGACATGTGATACATTCTAAACCATATCCCAAAAGGGGCTTCCATCATGGTTTATCCTATACATGCCATTATGAGAAAGTAAGAATTCATTCGGACCCAACATAGTTATCCTGTCAACATGCTAATTAATCCTTCATTAATACTCCAACATCTTCTTCATCCTGCCACCAACACTTCATCCTTCCAACAAGTTTGACGTTAATTAAAAAAAACATGTTATATTTGAAAAAAATGCCCCATTTACAAAACCTTTGACAAATGTTGTTCCCTATTATTCATTCATTATAGAGCCCATTCAACTCATCAATTGATAAGTAGGAGATATTTTCCATAGCAAGTCAAATTGGGATGATTCTACCAAGATTCAACTTGTTAGGTAACTAAGAGGGGGGTGAATCAATTAAGTCTAGTTATTCTACAATCTGAAATACTCCCATATGTATATAACAAAACTTTCAAATCAATTAATCAACTTGGTAAAATATCAACTGTGCCTTTCTCTTTATATATTGATTACCAGTAAATTAAATATTGTGTTTACTGATCAATCCAATTATTAATGTGTAAAGTGAAATAAAAATTCAACACATACATACACATATAACACTTATATTTTTAATGTGGAAACCTTGTTAGGGGAAAAACCACCTGGGACCGGTAACCCAAAATAATTCACTCTTATGAAGTGAGCTTAGTTAAGAGCCAACCTTGTTAAAGGTTACAAAATAGACTGTGAGGTGTGACCTGGTAAGAGGATTTATCACTAACAGTTCTCCCTTGACCAAACATTCACTATGGGGTCAACAAGAAAACAATCAAAATTCATTGAATTTCATATTGAAATATAAAGACTGGTAAGTGTAGAAGTTGAGAAATCCAACTTCACAGTTCACCAAGAACACCTGCATGCAAATAACTTGTTGCTGAAAGGAAACCAAAGAGACAAAAAGAAAAGGCTTGGAAAATCTCAGTGGTGTGAGAGAAAATTGTATTCCAAGATAATGAAAAAAGAATTACAAGGTTCAACCTATAAAGGTGAACAAAACCCTAAAACTAGAAAAGCTAGGTTGCACATTATAATTAATAAAGATATTAATTATAATGTACTTAAGAGATAGCTTAGTAAAAAAGAGTAATAAAAATAACTAATTACTCTAACACCCCCCCTTAAGTGAAGCTTAGGAGGTAAGCTAACCTAGCGCAACTATGAAAGTAGGAAATGAGTCCCGACAATAAGGCCTGATCAAGTACCCAATACAAGGAAATCTCTGTAAATTAGAGACGAAGGAGAAAACCCAGTGGGAAAAAATCCTCTCCAAAAAGAGATATAAAAGCAAGAAAAAGACAAAAAAGGACTTCAAGAGACTCTCTCAAAGCCATAAGTACAATGCGTGCTTCCAACCCCCCCCGTGAGAGAGGGTCAAGGCTCCAAAGCCCCCCCAGAATGAAAGAACCCCTAGATCAATGAAGAAACCACCATGATGCCAATACAAAGGAGTGAAAGGCAATGAGCACTGAAGAGGTAACCTTGAAAGATGAGGTGTCACTAGAAGGCCAAGCTGATGCTCAAAGGAGTAGACACAAGGATCCTGAAAGAGAATCCCCAATGTAGGTGGTATGACAGGTGTGTTGACACTGTCAGGAGAGAGGAGATGAGTGTCCTCTATAGAATCCTCAACAATTGCACCTGGTGGCTTGATGAATGGAGCCAGAGGTTCTGGCAGTGTTGAAGAAGAGTCCTGCTGAAGAGAAGAAACCCCAACAAGATGAGGTGAGGTAGTCATAGAAGTGGTCTCAGGAACAACATAGAGGTTCAAGTGACCTGACTGTCCCACATGATGCTCTCACGTAAGAGGAGAGCTGTGCTCCGAAAATGGAGATGGTGGACCAAAGTGTGAGAAGGTGTAGAGATGGGTGGAATGATCAACTATCCTTGTACCAACAATGCCACCTGTCTCACTATCTCGGATGAAGACTGAATCTAGCGTGAACTCAACTATCTTCCTTGACCCACTGAGTGTAATATGATAAATCAAGAGGAGGTTTGCAGACAAAGATGGAACATACAATACATCATTGAATGTACCATCCTGAATTCCTACAGAACCTTTCCCGTAGACTGGCATACCAGTGTTATTCCCCATGAGAATGTGAGGAATAGAAGAAGCCTCAATAGAAGAGAAGATCTCCAGAGAAGATGTCATATGGTGAGAAGCACCTAAATCTAGTATCCAAAGGACCTATGAAGGGGATGCAGTGGAAGCCCGTAATGCATGAACCTATCCAAAATCCTATCCAGATGTCGAAGAGGAGGTAGAAGACTGAAAAGTAGACCCCTGTGAGGTGGAAGACGATGGAGAGGAAATATTTCTCTTCTGAAGGAGAGCTTGTAAATCTACAATCTATTTCTCATAGCCATCAAATCTCTTCTAAAAACAATGTGACTCATCATGAGGTTCCTTTTGACAATAGGAACATGTAGGGCTCTTAGTCTTCTATTTCTCCTTCTTAGAAGAAGATGGTGGGCCAGTATAGTGCTAAGAAGAGGAATTGAATATCTTCTTTGGCTTCTACTTTTGTGTATCCTGAGGTGTCTTGGCAAGCAATGCTTGTGACTGTGAACCTGTAAGAGAATCCATCTGATTGAGCTTGGACTACTCACGAGTCAACCTATCACAGAAAGTCTCAAAAGAGGGCATAAAATTTCGTGCACCCAGTGCATCCATAGTGGAGTAGAAGGTAGAAGTGAAAATCTAATAAGGGCCATGAAGCTTTGAGAGTATCAAAAAGATACACTCATCATATGACTTCATCTTTTTAGCAACCTATAAAATTGATTGAAGAGACTTGAACTTCATCAAGAAGTCCTCAATGCTAGTGAATGATTTAGGTACCAAGGAGGTGAACTCTACATCTATCTGGAGAACCTTGAACTGATTCATTGTGCCAAACAAGGTGGAAAACTTGTTCCACATATCCCTAGGTGTGGTCAAACCATCTAGGTGGAACAAAAACCCATTTGAAATGTTCATTGCAACAAGGCCCATTGCCTCATCCATCCTGTTTCTCTACATAAGAGACTCATAAGGCCTCTATAGAACTGGCTAAGTCTCATCAAGGCATGACCATAGCCCTTTTTCCATAAGCAATCTAGTCATCTATCCTTTCCAAGTGTGATAGTTGTGAGGTGTAAGGCGGGCGACAAAAGAGTTTGCCATTGAGAGAAAGAAGATAGAAGTAGAATGGTCTTTCTGAAGTAAATTACAAAAAGTAAAGAGCACCCCCCCACAAAGTATAATACTATCCCCTGTACACAACAAAGTACTATGAAAGCACAAGAAATGAGAAAAAAACTTGAGTTTCAAAAGTAGAACAAGAGCACAGAAGAAGGGGCATCTTTGACTGCAAAAACTAGCAATCAAATGGAAAAAACAAGAAGTGAAACCTACATGAGAGCGACAGGCTTGGAAAGACCTTTTTGACGATATATTTATATGTCAAATTTCAAGTCCCTATAAGCCCTATAGGACCAAAAAGGCCCAGGTACCCCCAAAAATGCAAGCACACTGAGAAAAACCAGTCCCTAGAAAAATTTTGATGGCCCTATGGCCGTCACGGGACATCCAAAGGTGGTTGGTGGTGCACAGGTTGTGGGTGGGTGGCGCAGTAGCGATGCATGGGTGGCGGTCTGACAGCGGTGCGCGAGTGGCAGCTGGAGGTGGGTGGCGGCGCGGAGGCGTGACGAAGACTAGCGGTGTCGCAGTAGTGGGAGGGCGGTGGCATGGTGGCACCTTTTAGTTTTAATGGGAGGTGTTGATTTTTTAATGCATTTTTAAATTTTTTAAAGAAAACATTAAATTTTTTCTCAATTTTTGTGCCCGTATGGCCCTAATAGGGAATTTTTTTTCTCCCAGATGCCTTGGATGCCAAATAGGTCAAGTTTTATATGAAAATAGGGGTTTTTGGGCCTTCCAGACGCAACCGTGATGTTGATTTTTTCCTAAAGTGCTCCAAAAAATGAGACCCCCCAGATCCAGTAAAAAATAATAGAAAAAAAACCAGAAGAGCTATGGCTTTCATCTTCAAATCACGGCTCCAAAAACTCAAACCAGGTAGCAGTAGGGAAGCTCTGATACCATGTAGAAGTTGAGAAATCCAACTTAACAGTTCACCAAGAACACCTGCATGCAAATAACCTATTTCTGAAAGGAAACCAAAGAGACAAAAAGCAAAGGCTTGGAAAATTTCAACGGTGTGAGAGCAAATTGTATTTCAAGATAATGAAAAAAGAATTACAAGGTTCAACCTATAAAGGTGAACAAAACCTTAAAACTAGAAAAGCTAGGTTGCACATTATAATTAATAAAGATATTAATTATAATGTACCTAAGAGATAGCTTAAGTAAAAAAGAGTAATAAAACTAACTAATTACTCTAATAGTAAGTCCCACTCAGTTAAGAGATTTATATGTAGCAATGATTAAACTGATATAGTAATGATCTGATTCAAATACAACTTGATATGAAAATTTTTAGATCTATTCTAAGCTTAAAAATACCTCTGATCAATAATCAATTCAATCTCTTTGTTTCCTCCAACTTTGTTCTACTCAGTAATTTCTTTCTCTATCACTCGGTGTTGTCTGCAAAATTTCTCCATTCTCTCTTCAACTAGTTTGATCAACCTTGCATGAATTCAATCTTTTCACGTGAATTCTCCTTCTTCAGACTCAATAATGAATCTGTTGTCTCTTTATATAGACATCATAAACTATTTTATTTCCATCCGTATATTTTTCCTCGTAATCTTCATCATTGATTTTGCCACTTTAACCTTCCTTGATAGTTGTGTCAATAATACACTTTATTTTCCTTCATCTAATCAACCTTGAATTTTGTCAGCCATTTGATCATCATAACAAACATTATCTTTTACCTTGGAATCATAAACAATTTTCCATCTCATCATCTTTAGTCGACAGTCATAAGTTCTATTTATTTCTTTCACTCAGTCAATACCATAATGCATCAGTGATAACTAGCTCGGTTAATACTATACTCGGTATACACTACACTTGCTCAGTGTATACTGAATTCCTCATTTACCGACCACATAAAACTGTTCATTCTTGATCTTCAATTCATAATAGATTCATGTAATACAATCAAATCACTAACATAGTGCCACAGACTTGTCAATAAGTTATTCAATATTACCATATCCATAATCTTCTAATCCATCTCATCTTCATGTAGATATCTCATTCCTTCATCATTTTTCCTTCTTAAGATGTTTGTAACCATCATGATAAGTATAGTAAAAAATAATGAACTACAACTAATTTGAATACATTGTATAAATTGAAGATCTGTGATTTAAGATCACTAAGTTGCTGGTTAGATATGTAAGATGGTTAAATCAATAATATGTTGTCATTAATGTCAACTAGTTTTGATAGTACTTATCTTGTAAGTCACTATACCCAAACATTTTTAGAAGAAGAAGAAAAGAGATGAAGAACAGATATATCTACATGAGGAAGATGGATATGATAGATAAGGATAAGGAATACATTGGGTAACTTATGGATGAGTCTGTGATCTTATGTTATTGACTTGATTATGTTGCATTCATCTATGATGAAGGATAAGAGAAAAATGTACAAGGCAATGTTGTTGGTTAAAGAACCATTTCAGTATACATTGACGCGGTGTAGTGTATACCGATCATAGAACAAATCAAGCTTGTGTTCACGAACACATTTCTTTGTTAACTAAGCAAAAGAAAAGAACTAAATGACTAGTTTAGCCGATGAAGTTGATGAGTTGTAAAGCACCTTGAAATTAGAGATGAAGATAATGTTTGTTACGAAGATCGACAGCTAACATAATTCAAAGAAGATCTAATGGATTGAAACAAAATGTGTTACTGACACATCACCCGAGGAAGGTTTAAGCGACAAAATAGAAAAAGGAGATTAAGCGAAAAAATCTGATGGATGGAATTAAAATAGTTTACTCATCTATTTAAGAGACTAAAATTTCATGATGAAATTATGCCAGAAGAAGAAGATTATAGAAGATATCATGTGAACAAGCTTCATGCATGCCTAATCAGATTGGTTAAGGAGAACTGAACTACAAAGATTACCGAGCATCAGAAAGCTATTACCAAGCGACAGTAAGTTACTGAATATTGATTGAAACATAATTGATATATTGATCAGAGGATTTGAATGAGCTTAACATTGATCTGATAATATGCAATTGAAGTTGTGTTGTAATCAAATCAACTACTGTTACATTTTAACCATTGTAAACAGAGAAATCTCTTAACAGAGTGGACTAGGAAGTCTTGTAATGTCATTCATAGAGTGTACATTTGTTATCCTGTCAACCCCATAGCGAATTCTGGTTGGATGATAATAGTTGGTCTAAAATCCTCTAACAAGGTCACACCTCACAGTGTGTTTGTAACCTTTAACAAGGTTAGGTCTTCATCGACCTCACTTCAAAAGAGTGAACAATTTTTGGGTTCCCAATCCCAGATGGTTTTTCCCTTCACAGGGTTTCCACGTTAAATCTCTTGTGTTATGTGTTGATTATGGTGATTTTTTGTTATCATACTTTACATGTTTCATATTGGATTTGATTGGTAATCATTATATGTTATTAGCTAGTAATCAGTAAAAGCACAAACAAAATACTATTTTAGTTTACTGAGCTGTATAAGTTTTAGTAAATTGTTTTGGATTTACATTTTGTGATTGGGACTATGGATAACTAATTCACCCCCTCTCAGTTATTCTAACAATTGGTATCGGAGCATTGGTTGCTTGGAATAGAGTCTTAAGGACTTCAGCACAAAGATCTCAAAATGTATAAGAGGGAAGTGCTAGAGCTAAACAAGGATAACTTCATAGTATGACAAAGCCGAATGAAGCTGCATGTATCTGGGATTGGGAATTTTGCCCTGACACTAATGGAGAATGGATACATTGCACCGCCCACTGGTCCCTTGACCCTTGATCAACTAAGAGATGGGCATGAACATAATGTTACTATGATGGATATTGTTGCTTCCTGTATCGATGCTGAATTTGAAGATATTAAAAATTGCACTACTGCTAAAGGCATGTGGGATAAACTTGCTCAAGTTTATAGTGGTGATGTGAATGTCAAAAGAGCTAGAGCTGAAATCTTAAGGGGTAGATTTGATGATATGAAGATGAAGGAAGGTGAAAATATTGTGTAGTACACAAATAGACTGAAAGAGTTAGTACATGCTATTAGAGCATCTGATGGTGTTATTGATGAAGAGACAGTGGTAAGAAAATTTCTTAGAACCTTATTGTCGGTTTATGCAATTAGAATATCTGCAATTCATGAAACAAGGTCTCCATCTAGTAACAACATTACTCTTGATAATCTAATTGGTAAGCTTACAACCTTTGAACTGAATAACTTTGACAATAGTGTTGTACCATCTATTGAATCTTCTTTTATGTCTTCTCTAAAGATTGGTAAGTCTAGTAGCAGAAATAAGAATGATGATAGTGATAGCAATATTGATGATGAGCTTGATGAACTTGAAGCTCTTATGGGCAGAAGGTTACCTAAAGGTAAAGGAAGGTATAGAGGTAAATTACCTTTAGCATGGTTTAATTGTAAAGAGGTTAGTCATATTGTTGCTAGATGTCCACATAGGAAAGATGATGATAGAAACAAAGACTGATCTGGTGAAGGAAGCTATGGGAGAAGAGGCAACAAAAGTTACTAACACTACAACAGAGACATCTGAAACAATAATGATAAAGGCAAGAAGGTGTGCTACATTGTAGAAGAAGATGTTACTGATACCGACACTGATGAAGATGTGGAGGTAGTATTTGTTGTAATAAAGGATGACTTAGAGGAAGATGAGAGGTATGTAGAGACAACACTTATTTCTAAGGTTAATAAAAATGATACATGGATCATAGATAGTGGTTGTACACATCACATGACTGGTGATGAAGAGAAATTTGATCATCTTGAAGAACACAATGGAGGATCTGTTAGAATGGGTAATGATGCACCATGTATGGTTAGAGGAAAAGGATCCCTGATGATAAATGATAAAATTAGATGTGACAATGCTTATTGGGTAAAAGGTCTAAACTATAATTTGCTAAGTGTGGCACAACTGAACAATTTAGGCCACCAAGTTTCTTTTGAGAGCAAGAAAGTGAAGATATATGATGATGGAGGAAGACTTATTGGAACTGGAATACAATTGAGAGGTAATTTGTTTTATCTTGATAATGATCAATCTTCTTGTTTAATGATGAAAGATGAAGATGCATGGTTGTGGCATAAGAGGTTATGTCATGTGAATTTTGATAACATGATTAAGATTAGTAAAAAGAAAAAGGATAGAGGTCTGCCTAACTTATCTAAGCCTGATCATGTTATGTGTCATGAATGTCAGAAAGGTAAAATGGAAAAATCTATTTTCAAAAGCAAAGATTATTCAACAAAGAAATTACTTGAGTTAGTGCATACCGACCTATGTGGTCCTATGAGAACTCAAAGTTACTATGGAGACAAATATTTTATTCTTTTTGTTGATGATTATACTAGATTAATGATAGTCATGTTCTTGAAGGAAAAATCAGAGGCATTTAAGATGTTCAAGTGGTATAAAGAAAAAGTTGAGAAAGAGACTGGTAAAGAATTGGAATGCTTAAGATCTGACCGAGGTGGTGAATTTATTTCTGATGAATTTACTAACTTTTGTAATGAGCATGGTATTAAAAGATAGGTCTCTACACTGAGGACACCACAACAAAATGGAATAATTGAAAGGAGGAATAGGTCAATCATTGACTATGCAAGGACACTAATGTTACAAAAAAATATTGCTCAGACATACTGGAGGGAAGCTATCAACACAACTATTTATGTTCAGAACCTAGTACAATTGAAGGACACTAGTAAGACACCCTATGAGTTATGGTTTGGTCACAAACCCAATGTAAGTTATTTTAGGATTTTTGGAAGTAAATGCTTTATTCTAAATGATGAAATAAATGGGAAGTTTGACTCAAAAGGTGATGAAGGGATATTTTTGGGATATTCCACTAAAAGTAAAGCATACAAGTGTCTTAACAAAGTAACTAATAAAATGATTGAAAGTACTAATGTTTGAGTTGATGAGTTTGATGATAAGAATGCAGAGGAAAGCACAAAGGAACTAGAAGATTATGGTAGATTCAGTTACATTGAACAACTAGAGTACCTACTAACGCAGCATACAGTGACAATCGGTTTGCAGGAAAATAATACCTAGGAACATGAAAAAGAAATCGACGAGCAGGAAGCACCCACCGAGCAAGAAAATGAACCTACACAAGATGAACAAGAAAGAAGAGATCAGATACTAGCGAAATTTTTTAGAAGACATCATCCTAAGACAAATCATTGGAAATAGACAAGATGACATGCAAACAAGGAGTAAAGTAAGACAAGGTACATGTCTAGTTTGTGATTATGAACCGAAGAATGTAAAAGTTGCATTAGAAAATGATGAATGGGTTAATGCAATGAAAGAGGAAATAGAACAGATAAAGAGGAACAAAACTTGGAGTTTAGTACCCAGACCTAAGGACAAGAATGTTATCGATTCTAAGTGGATATTCAGAAACAAGCTTAATGAGAATGGAGAGGTAACAAGGAACAAAGCTAGGTTAGTATCCAAGGGATATGCACAAGAGGAAGGAATAGATTATGGTGAGACTTTTGTACCTATTGCTAGATTAGAAGGGGTCATAATGTTACTTGCATATGCTACACACAAAAAGTTCAAATTTTGCCAAATGGATGTCAAATTAGCTTTTCTGAATGGGATACTTGAAGAAGAAGTCTACATAGAACAACCTGAAGGGTTCATTGATCCAGAAAACAAAGATATGGTATGTAGATTACATAAAGCTTTACATGGTTTGAAGCAAGCACCAAGAGCCTGGTATGAGAGGCTACATAACTATTTGTTGAGTATTGGATTTGTTAGAACAAGTGAGAATAGTAATCTATACATGAAAGGAAATTCTGATGATACTATCTTGATTGCTGAGATATTTACAGATGACATAATATTTGGAGGACAAGATTAAATTTGTAAGTCATTTACTAATGAAATGAAAAGTGAATTTGAAATGTCTATGTTTGGAGAGATTAAGTTCTTTCTAGGCTTACAAGTGATTCAACAGAATGATGGTATATTCATCACACAATCTAAATATATAAAGGAAGTCTTGAAGACATTTGGCATGGAAGATGCTAAACCTGTGGGAACACTGATGGCTACTGGATGTAAACTGACTAAAGAAGATGTAACTATCGAGGTAAATCAAACATTGTACTGATCCATGATTGGTAAGTTAATTTATGTAGTTCACAGTAGACCTGATATAGCACATGATGTTGGAACAGTTGCTAGATTTTTTGCAAACCCTAGAGAGTCACACATGGTTGCTACAAAGAGAATCTTACGATACCTAAAGAAAACTAAAGATTATGGACTGTGGTATCCTAAGAAAGGAAAGTTTGAACTGAAGGTATAGACCGATGTTGATTGGGCTAGAAATGTGGATGATACAAAGAGTACCACCAGAGGAGCATTCTTCTTTGGTGAAAGACTTGTTACATGGACAAGTAAGAAACAGGCTTGCATTTCTCAGTCTAAAGCTAAAGAAAAGTATCTTGTTGCTACTACTAACTATTCAAATATTTCATATATCAAGCAAGTGTTAGAATGTATGAATGAGGTAATCACTGAGCCGGTGATTATATATTGTGATAACACTAGTGCTATTAATATTTCAAAGAATCTAGTGATGCACTCTAAAACAAAGCATATATCAATTAAGTATCACTACTTAAAGGAACAAGTACAGGAGAAGCAAGTTAAGCTAGAATTTGTTACATCAAAAGAACAACTTGCTGACATATTTACAAAGCCTCTACTGAAGGATACATATGAATACTTGAGGACTAGACTTGGGGTCTGTCCCCTATCTACTGATCACTAAGGTGATCTAGAGGTTGCATCAACCTAATCTTATTAGAAGATCATACATGTTGATGCAGCAGAGTTCACACTTTGGATTTCTATCTAAGGTTGTGAAAAGTTGAAGTACTGGAACCGATTTGCATAACAGTATACCAAGATATAGAGAATGTACTGAACAACAGAGAGTTACATGGCTACTACAGAGATGTATGTTAGTATTGTTCTTTGGCATTGTTGTCAAAGGGAGAGAGATCAATATGAAGAATATGGAGCCAAAGACAAAGGGAGAGAGATATAGAAAAGAGAGCTGAAAAGATCATATCTACAAAACTTATTCTGCACTTGCAAATGCTTTTATGTAATGTAGTGATTAATCATATTAAGCTAGGGAGATCTTGTACCGTTACAACATTTGTTGACAGAGTTGTAGAATACATGTTTGGTATGTGTATGACATATTTGATATTGCTTGTGTTGTCATCAATGCCAAAGGGACAAATTGATGAACTACAACTGATTTGAATACATTGTATAGCTTGAAGATCTATGATTTAAAATCACTGAGTTTCTGATTAGATATGTAAGATGGTTAAATTAGTAATATGTTGTCATTGATGTCAACTAGTTTTGACAGTACTTATCTTGTAAGTTACTATACCCAAACATCTATAGAAGAAGAAGAAAAGAGATGAAGAACAAATATATCTACATGAGGAAGATGGATATGACAGATAAGGATAAGGAATACATTGGGTAACTTATGGATGAGTCTATGACCTTATGTTATTGACTTGATTATGTTGCATTCATCTATGATGAAGGATAAGAGCAAAATGTACAAGGTAGTGTTGTCAGTTAAAGAACCATTTTAGTATACACCAACATAGTGTAGTGTATACTGATCATAATACAAACTGAGATTGTGTTCACTGGCACATTTCTTGTTAATCGAGTAGAAGAAAAGAACTAAATGACTAGTTTAGCTGATGAAGTTGATGAGCTATAAAGTACCTCTAAATCAGAGATGAAGATAATGTTTGTTACGAAGATCGACGGCTAACATAATTTGAAGAAGATCTAATGGATTGAAACAAAATGTGTTACTGACACATCACCCAAGGAAGGTTTAAGTGGAAAAATCAAGAAAGTAGATTAAGCAGCAAAATCTGATGGATGGAATTAAAATGGTTTACTCATCTATTTAAGAGACTAAGATTTCATGATGAAATTATGCCAGAAGAAGGAGAGTGTAGAAGATATCATGTGAACAAGCTTCATGCATGCCTAATTAGATTGGTTAAGGAGAACTGAACTGCAGAGATTACTGAGCGCTAGAAAGCTATTACCAAGCGACAGTAAGTTACTGAATATTGATTGAAATAGAATTGATATATTGATGAAAGGATTTGAATGAGCTTAACATTGATCTAATAATCTGCAATTGAAGTTGTGTTATAATTAGATCAACTACTATTACATTTTAACCATTGTAAATAGAGAAATCTCTTAACAGAGTGGACTAGAAAGACTTGTAATGTCATTCATAGAGTGTACATTTGTTATCCTATCAACCCCATAGTGAATGCTGGTTGGACAATAACAGTTGGTCTAAAATACTCTAACAAGGTCACACCTCACAGTGTGTTTGTAACTTTTAACATGGTTGGGTCTTCACTGACCTCACTTCAGAAGAGTGAATAATTTTTGGGTTGCCGGTCCCGAGTGGTTTCTCCCTTCACAGGGTTTCCACGTTAAATCTCTTGTGTTATGTGTTGATTGTGATGATTGTTTATTATCATACTTTACAAGTTGCATATTGGATTTAATCAGTAATCATTATATGTTATTAACTGTTAATTGGTAAAAACACAGAAAGAATACTATTTTAATTTACCGAGCTGCAAAAGTTTTAGTAAATTGTTTTGGATTTACATTTTGTGATTGGGACTATGGATAAATGATTCACCCCCCTCTTAGTTATTCTAACAAAAACTATTTGAAATCAATGACAATACATTAACTGATTTAATGTCTTACATACACATTAGTAGCTCGGTGATCATCAATCATTGTCTTTCAAATATCCAATTCATTGTCAAACTCTCCCTCAAGATATTCAATTAGTTGTAGTTTATCACAACTATGTAGTTTTTGAGTCAAACTCATTGACCCATATTTCATGAGTAGTGGTTCACAAGAACCCAACTCTCATGAGAATGAATAAAACACTTAGCACTCTTAGGTCGTCCATCTCACATGTATTGTTTTTTGGAAGTATTTGTGGTAGGTTATTGATATTTGTTTCCTAAAAATAGTATGTGCACATTGTCACAATGTTTGGCTTCATATTTTATCACAACGAAGAGTTATGGCTTGTGATTTAGAAGTAAAGTAATGAAGTACCATTTTTGATAGTTTTATCTGATTTGGTCAATAGGACATAAAGTTAGAGATGGTAGAGTATTTATAGTTCTTGATGAATGTGCTAGAGGATGCTAAAGTGCACCAATCAAATGAACTTTTTAAAGGTAGTTAGGGCCAATTAAGTTTTTTTTTGGGAAACGCATAGTGCATCCCCTCTCCTTGTGCAATGTATGGGATTTATGACCTAGCCAACTACATGTTTAATTGAGGTACTTGCATGTGATCAACTTGAGGATGTTATAAATATATTTTAGGCCAACATAAACATGTAATTGTCTTTGGAATGAATATATATTATAAATGAGATTTATTCCTAAATTTTTTTTTTTGTGATTGTGGTAAAAGTTCTAATAAAATTTCTTATCTAATAAACATAGATGAACTAAGGTGCCCAAATCATGTTGCAAAGGAATATACACTAAACAAGTGATCTAAAGTAGATAAGATGTGACTAATAGTGTAGTATGGGTCTAAAAGGTGTGTGTTATTCCTAACTTATTTATAGTGTAGTATGAGTCTAAAAGGTGCCTCTATCTAAGTTGGTGCTCAGTTCTTGTATTAGCAAATGAGTGTATCTAGTAGGTTGATGCCTACAAATTCATTGTAATGTGGTTGTTATCTTTAGTGGATTGGTTTCTATAAAAAATTTTATAAGTTTTATATTTCTTTGTGGGTTTGAAGAATCTATTCTTGTCATGGTTTTTCCCTTCTTGGTTTCCTTGTATATATGTTGTCTCATGTGTGGATATGTGTTTATGTTCATTGTTTGATAAGTTGATTTATTCTTAAGGGAAGATTACTAATTGCTACTTTCATGTTGAGATAAGATCTTGAATTATTCAAATGATGAATTGGATTTAAAATTGAGATTTATCATATATTGATTCACCCCCTTGTATATTTGTGTGCTTAATAGATTTTTTTGTTGGTTCCGCAATGTTTAAGATTACAAATATTTCTTTTATTATAGTTCTTTAGTAAGCTTGAGGAAACATGTAGGAAGTTGGTTGATTATTAATCCTTTCTTGACTTGAAGTCTTGCAGTTGATCTTTTTTATAGGAGATAAAAAATCATTTGAAAGATGCAGAAGGTGGAGTATTATAGAGTTGACCGTGTGGCTTTTTGTGATATAATATTGACTTGGACCTCGTGTTTGATAGTATATAATAACTTGTGTGCATCATGATGTACTTGTTAGAATGATTTTAGAATAACTGAGGAGGGGGGGTGAATCAGTTATCCTTAGGTCCAATGTACCAATTCAACTTTTAAACACTTCAACAAACTTAGATCTATTCATAAATTCACTCAGTCTCTATTGAATATATCAGTAACATAAAACTTGCAGTCCACTATCCAAAAGAAATTAACTTGCAGAATATAAAACTTTTAGCAACATAACACATCAAATAACATTCACACAAGTATGATACCAGGATTTAACGTGGAAACCCAATATGGGAAAAACCACCAGTAACATGCTACCAAATTTTCACTCTTCTAAAGTGAGCTATGTGAAAAGCCAACCCTATCAAAGGTTATAATACACATTGTTAGGTGTGACCCTATTAAAGGATTTAATCACCCTACTAAGAGTGGCCTCATTAGAGGGCTTAAGAACATTCCATTAGAATGTCACCTTGATTAAATGCTTTACAAAATGACTGTTTGGTCAACCTTGATTAAATGATTTTAACTAATACAATGGTTAAATAGTAATAGCAAGTTCTAATCTGAAATATACAACTCACTTTGCAAATACATATCCAATATGATCATATGTTGATTTACCGACTGGCCTTCATTACCATCTCCATCTCTACTCTTCTCAAAAATCCCTTCAAGTAATCACCTCAACTTTGTTAAACTCTTCACAGCTCTTCTTAGCCTCATGCTTAGGTTTTCCAGTCAATAACATCAACCTCTTCCTCACACTGCATAACCTACAACTAGGTCATCCTTATACCTCCTTGATTAGGTAGATTAATCTTTTGTCACTTAATCTCTTTAGTAGATCTTAGGTTTAGGTTAGATTCATTTAATCCTTCCATCATTTTGTTCTCCTCCTTATCCTTCTAGATACCTCTAAAAAATTCTCCTTGAATCCATAAGAAAATGATTTATCATGCATTAAATACTCTAGGTCATTCATATTTAATGTCAACACATTTTACATATCCCAAGAATTCAACTATGTCAGTTGTGTAAGGAAACTCAGGTGCGGAAATAGCTTCCTACGCTAATCTCTATAGGAAAGTATTGTGAAAATTCTTTTAAATCCTTACAATTTAAGATTCGTTAACTACTTTAACAAAGATATTGTAACCACATACCATGCATATAGAAAAATAGAGAATAACACAATGATATACCCTGGGGAAACCTTTCGGTAAAAACCCCAGCACTCCAAAACCTGCACAATGTATTGATCAAAACTATTGCAGCTTACAATACACTTGCAATGCAAGTTCTTTCAGAAGATTTCAAAAAATTTGAAGAAAAATCACAGTAGCATAAAATGTTCCAACAATACACTCACATCACATCTCTTTGCAACCCTAAAAAACACTTATATCATGCGCTTCACTTTTTAGGGCTACTCCCAAAGATAACCGTATTAGGGTTTTACCATTCTCTGAGAAAATAGGAACCCCACGATTAGGGAAGAGTGTATAGTACTTAAATTTATCAGTTTCCACATGTCTTCACCTATCATTGAACCTTCCTGACATAGCTCTTATGTGTCATAGGAATCTGTCATAACTGTTTTAGCCATGATCTCCTTACACACAATTCAAGATGTTGACACATCAACATTATTTGCAAGAAATACATTTTACAAAACAAATAATACGAATAGGAATTATCCAAGGTTGAGACACCTTATTCCTAACAAGTTGAGATTCTCAATTCCTTCACAAACTGTAAATTACTAACACTCAGTCAATACTATGTTATCTACTCAGTCATCACTAAAATTGTTCTGCTCAGAAAACACTATCTTCACTCGGTTAATTCTCTGATACTTAGCAATTACTAATGCTCGGTCAACTCTAAAATTTACTCAGCTTATATAGGTGCTTGGTCGACACTAGCATCACTTAGCTTAAATTGAATTTATTCTTTTTTTTCTTGGTTTAGCCTATGCTTCAAATCAACTGAATTCTTCACTTAGTGTTAAAGATAAACAACACATTACCTTGCCAATGTGCTAACTAATAAATTATCCATTATCTCATAACTCAACCTTTCCCTAGGTCCTCTTGTTATCTTCTATTTTCAAATCCTCTTCATCAATCAAAAGATATTGTACTCTACTAGGTAGAAACTATCTTACCAGTCAAGGTTTGACATCAATTACAATATAACCATTGTTTCAATTGTAGTTTCCAACAATCTCCCTCTTTGGCATTGATGGAAACACTACAGGTTCTACCATAAAATCCATATGCATAGTCACCATATAATCCAAAAAGTTATCTTTTGTTTTGTTCAATAGTTTACCAAATCTCTACCTCATCTTATTCAATCTCTTTGTCTTTTCTTAGGGTAATTTCTTTTGTATCTTTCCCTCAGGCTCACTAAATCTCTCCCTCTTTGACAACAATGCCAAAGACATTCACCTTTACCATATAGATATCTTCAACTCAGTTCTTTGAACTTCATTACTCCCTCTATAATCTTGCTTATGACTGATCAACATCTTGTTCTTGAATCTTCACAACTTTAGGAAACTCCTAAAGTGTGATCTCCTTTGCATCAATTTATTAGATATTCTAATTTAATACATTTGTTGCAATGCTCCTATATGATTCTAGGCAGCCTTAGTTAGGGGAATCACCCCTAATTTATCTCTTATGTATTCATGAGCATCCTTAGGTAATGCCTTAGTGAATATATCTGCTAACTGTTCCTTTGTATTCACAGACTCCAATATCACTTCTTTGTCTTGAACTAGCTCTCTCAAGTAATGATACTTGATAGAAATATGCTTAATCTTAGTGTTCATTATAGGATTCTTTGATATATTGATAGAACTTGTGTTATCATAGAAAATAACAATTGGCTTAGTGATTTCTTCCTTCATACCTTTTAAAAATTACTTGATCCATACTAAATTTGAACAATTCACTGCTACTGCTACATATTTAGCTTCTATTGTAGATTAGGAAATGCAATTTCATTTCTTGCTTGTCCAAGAGACTAATCTCTTTCCTAGAAAAAATGCACCACCACTTGTACTCTTTCTATCATCCACATTTCCTATCCAATCTGCATCAGTGTAAACTTTTAATTCAAACTTGTCATTCTTCTTGTAATACAGCCCATAGTCATATGTTCCTTTTAGATATCTTAATATCCTTTTCACTACCATCATGTGACTCTCCTTAGGATTTGCAAAAAATCTTGCAACAATCCCAACTACTAAGGCAATATCTGGTCTACTATGAACAACATATTATAGCTTTCCAATCATGGACTTGTACAAGGTTTGATTCACTAGAGCTGTATCATTATTCTTTGACAGTTTTTGTCCACTATTCATGGGTGTATTTACTGCTCTAGAGTCCTCCATACCAAAAATTTTCAATATCTCCTTGACATACTTAGATTGTGTAATATAGATACCTTTTCTCATCTGTTAAACTTGTAAACCAGTAAAGAATTTGATCTCTCTAAACATAGACATCAAATTCAGTTTTCATCTCATTTGAAAATGTTTGACATAGGGAATCTTGTCCTCCAAATATGATATCATCAACAAAGATTTTAGCTAACAATATCCCTTTACCTTTTTCATTCTTCAAATCCAGATTGTTGTTGTCATTTGTTCTTACAAATCCAATCTTTATCAAATAGTTGTGCAATCTCTCATACCATGCTCTAGGGGCTTGTTTCAATCCATACATTGTCTTATGTAGTCTACAAACCATGTTCTTCTTGCTTGGATCAACAAATCCTTCTGGTTGTTCAATGTATACTTCTTCTTCCAATATTCCATTCATAAATGTAGATTTGACATCCATTTGATACACTTTGAATCATTTTTAAAATGCATATGCAAGTAGAGTTCTCACTCCTTCCAATCTTGCAACTAGGGAAAATGTCTCCCCATAGTCAATGCTTTCTTCCTGTGCATATCCCTTGCATACCATTGTAGCTTTATTCTTAGTGACTTCTCCATGTTCATTTATCTTATTCCTTAACACCCACTTTGCTCCAATAAAATTCATGTCTTCTGGTCTTGACACTAGTGTCCAAGTTTTGTTCTTTTCTATCTGCTCAATTTCTTCATTCATGGCTTGAATCCAATCTTCATTCTCCAAAGAATCTTTCACTAACTCAGGCTCAAACTCGCATAACAAGCATGTTTGATCTTTCAACTTACTTCTTTTCATGACTCTGGATTCTTTAGCTCCAATGATTTTTTCTGGCTTATGATGTCTTCTCACATAATGTGCTAATGTAGGCTCAAATCTTCTTTCTTCTTATTCTTGATCTTCTAGTTCATCTTGTAGATTCTCTATCTCCTCTCCTGATTGCTCGGCAAAATCCTCCTAATTCTTGACATTTTCTTGTTGTGACTTGGTAGGTTCATGTTGTTGCTTGACATTTTTGTTTTCTGGTTCAGGTATATTACTGACCTCTCCTTCTTCCATGTATACAAAACATTTGTAGTCTTCAGGTTCTTTCTTGTACTCAACTTCATTTTTTCTGCATATTCATCAACTCTAACATTTTTCCTTTCCACAACTTTTTTAGTGTTAGAATTCAAACACTTGTAAGCTTTTCTCTTAGTGGAATATCCTAGGAATATGCCTTTATCACTTTTAGCATCAAGTTTTCCATTCATATTATCCTTCAGTATATAAAATTTTCTTCCAAATAATTTAAAGTATTTTATGTTAGGTGCATAACCATGCCATAATTCAAAAGGTGTAGCATTTGTACCTTTCTTGATTTGTACTCTATTCAAGGTATAAATAGTTGTACTTACAACTTCTCTCCATTATTTTTGTGGAACATTATTCTCTATCATTGGTGTTCTAGCACAATCCATAATTGATCTATTTCTTCTCTCTGATATACCATTCTATGGAGGTGTCATTGGTGTAGACATTTGTCTCTTTATTCCTCTATCATTGTAGAATATGTTAAAATCATTTGATATGAACTCTCCTCCTCTGTTAGATCTTAGACATTTCAAGCTTTTACCTATTTCTTTCTCAACTTTTTCCAAATACCACTTAAACAAGTAAAAGGCATCAGATTTTTCTTTCAGAAACATCATAGTCATCATTCTGGAATAGTCATCAATAAACAGAATGAAATATTATCACCACAAAAACTTTGCACACCAATAGGTCCACAAAGGTCAGTATGAACCAATTCCAAAATATTATTAGAAGTATATGTCTTGCTCCTGAAACTAGACTTTGTCATTTTTCCCAATTGACATTGTTTACACATCACATTTTTAGGTTTCTTTAATTTTGGTAAACCTATAACTTTCTTCATCTTACTAATGTTTACCAAATTGTCAAAGTTCACATGACACAACCTCTTATGTCATAACCATACATCATCAAATTGTGAAAACAAACATATTTCTTTAGATAAGTCTAGATAGAATAAATTATCTCTTGTATGTTCTCCACTTCCAATTAGTTCACCAGTGGCATCAAATATTTTAGCCTTCTTATGATAAAACTCAACTCGGTAACCAGTATTGTTCAAATGTGAAACACTTAAACAAATTATAATTAATACCTTCAACCTAATAATCATTATCACATCTGATCTTATTAGTCAATCTTATTGATCATTTTCCCTTCACAGGACATGGTGCATCATTACCAAACTTAACACTCCTACCTTTGTAATGATTTAAGATTTCAAAATTAATTTTATCATTAGTCATGTGATGTGAGAAACTACTATCAATAATCCATTTATCACCTTTAATCACATATAAAATAAGTGCAATTTTCTCATCTTCATTAGAATCATCTTTCATATGAACATAAACAACTTCTACATCATAATCATCAGATTCAATGGTTTCACTATCAGTCTCTTCCTTAGTAATATAACAATATTTCTTACCTTTATCTTTGTAGTCTTATACCTTCTATGATCTTTGTCATTCCTTTTGTTCTTATACTTTCTTTCCCCTCTTTCATCCTTGTCATTCCTGTAAGGACATCTTGTTGCAATATGGCCAAATTTGTCACATAAAAAATAGATTATATGAAGTTTACCTTTGAATTTTCCTTTTCTTCTCGGTAGCCTTCCAATCATAAGTGCCTCAAGATCATCTAGATCATCATTAGAATTAGTTTCATTGTCATTGTTACTACCATTGTTGATGAAGGGTGCTCCCCTTAATACCACAAATACATAACAGAAACAAAGAAACAACAACAATTTGTAAGAACAGAAAATGGGCTTCTTATTATCTCCACAAATGTGGAATTAAAATTTTTTACAATTACAATATGCAAAGCCACATGGGCATTCCCTTTACAATATTCTATAGGAAAAAACCTCGAATCATTACCCAGATCTACTACCCAGAACTGTCCCGAACTACCTAAGACAAAACTACTAGCCTTCCTTATATAGACAATTTCCACCGCCCAAGAAGGTTCCAAAAATTTAGCCCTTAAGGCCGACTATACATAGAATTATTTTATTTTCACAATTTTTACAATAGGGTCGGCTGAAAAGAAATAAAAAATATGCTTTTAGGTAGCCCAACTTTCGGAGGCCATAACTTTTTAACCGTAGCTCCATTTTTCTATTGTAACCACTTTTTGAAAATGCCATGATGAGATCTACAGTGTTTGACATGCGCTCGTGCTAGTTAGGTGAGGGTCAATCATGATCCGGAGCCTCTAAGGCCTTCAAAATTGACCTAAAAGATTCCATACCCAAAAACCTCAATAACTTCACCAGTACTGATGATGTGGCAATGAAACTCAACTGGTAGGCTGAAATGACTAGGATGAACCTCCAACTGTGAAATCAAAACATTCTGAGATCATATGACCAACTTACTAAAAATAGTAAGTTTCCATAAATAGCAACTCTGCACAAGATAGCCCTTATTGAAAACAAAACCAAAAATATTTTTGGGTGATGCAAGATTGCTCTTACACCCAAGATGCTCATGCATCAGACACCCAGGGTAATTTGAGAAGTGACCCTGTCACGACTCAGGTGTGCAAAGGAAAACCAAGACAGTTAACCTCCTCCTTTGTTAGCCATGATGAATCTTCAATAGGTCATCCTTTCCATTTGACCAAATACTCTTCATATGTCATGTTCCTTGTGCTTCTTCCAACACAACTATCCATTATATCTTCAATCTCCTTGGTATCTGAACTGGTTGCTAGAATACTCCATTGTACTGTTGTAACTTCATCGTCAACACCTCCTTCATGATACTCTATCAAATTTGAAACATTAAATACTAGTGAAATATTCAGCTCAGTAGCCAACTTGACCTCATATGCATTTCCTGAATCGTGCTTCTTCAGTATCTTACATGGCCCAAACTTTTTCATTTTCATCTTGTTATATGTACCAACTGAAAATCGCTCCTTCCGCAAATGAACCATGACTTAATCTCCAACTTGAAATTCCTTATGCCTCCTTTTCTCATCTACCTTAGCCTTATACTGTGCATTCATCTTGGTAATATGCTTCCTCACCTCCTCATGGATTTTCTTCAAATGTTCTACAAAATCCTCAGCTTCAACACTACTTATTTCTCCTTTATCTATCTTCCTCAACCTAGATGCATTTCTGGGACTACTTCCATATACAATCTATGGATGATGCGAACTAAACTTCAAATCTATCTTCAACTCTTCACTTTCTTTTAGTGTCATTCTGTGTGCTACCTTATTTGGCAAACTGAGTCTTGGAATCAAGTCCATCTGATGAATGATCTTTCTTACTGGTGGTAATCCATCAGGCACATTATCGGATACAATATCTTGAAACTCATTCAATAATTCTGCAACTTCTACAAGTACATCTTCTACTTCCTCTTTCCCAACCTTTGGAATTAAGGTAAAACACATATGCTCATACCACATACCATCTAAGAAATTTTCTCTATCAACAAAAGTTATTCTTGCATTACCACTTACCTTTTCTTCTATTTCCTTCAATGGCTTTAGCTTATGTCACACTCCATCCTTTGTCAGGGAATAGGTATTCGCACGACCATCATGTACATCACATCTATCAAATTGCCACGGCCTACCCAACAACATATGACATGCATCCATAGGTATGATATCACATAGTACCTCATCTTGGTACCCGCCGATCTTGAACTTCACTAGGCTCTGTTCACTGACCATGACCTTGTGGTCATCTTGCACCCAGGCAACTTGATATGGATGTGGGTGTTTCTACCTCTTAAGCTTCAACTTTGTCACCATCTCTTTTGACACAAAATTATCAGTAGTGCCACTATCAATAATCACATCACAACACTTGCCTTCACACTTGCACCTGGTGTGAAACAGACTCCTCCTTTGCTCAGGTTCATTCTCACCACTCAACAAGACTCTTCTATTGATCAATGTCTCTCCTTTTTTAGCATCTTCAAAATTTGATGATATGACATCTTCATCTACATGTGCAACTCTGGCCTGGCCTTCATTCCTCCTATCCATCCTTCCTTGGCATTGAGGACATTCAAATGCCCTATGACCTTCTTCATAGTTAAAACATGTTCCACAGAAGCCTCCTCTTCCTGAACCTTGTCCTCTTCCTCTTCCTCTCTGATCTCTATTGTTCTGATCTTGGAAATGATTGAAATTATCTCCTCTCTGATTTTGACTATTACTAGTCTCATCCTACTTTTTCAGATCTTCATTTCAATCTTCATATGACCATCCACTAGATCTTCCATCACGACCTCTTCCACTTTGTTTGCTCTCAAACTTCTTGTTTAGCTTTTCCTCTACTTTTAGGGCAAACTAATATGCCTCTTCAATACTATTCATTTGAACTAGATTCAACTCCTCCTGAATGCTCAGCCTCAACCCATTAAGGTAATGGACAGCTTTCACATGTCCTATTATGGTGAGGATTTGATAGAACTCCTTTGTATACTTCTTAATAGATCTTCCTGCTTGCTTCAAACTTTGCATTTTCCTTAGTAGGTCAAGCTCATAATCAATAGGGATGAACTGTAGCTTCAATTTATCCACCATCCAATCCCATCTTGTGATTTTATCTTTTCCTCTTCAATTTTTCTTCAATTGAATCTCTTGCCACCAGATCTTCGCATGACCCTTCAGTCTAGCCTTCACAAACTTGACCTGATCAAGATCCTCGATATCTTCATACTCAAAATATTCTTCACATTCATTGATCCAGTCGATCAATTCCTCTGGGTTAAGATTTCTAAAAAATATCAGAACCTCAATCTTAGGTCTTTTCTCGATCTTTGAGATGGATTAGAAAAGTCTTTCTTCCTCCTGGTTCACAACTTTGACTTCTCCTTCTTGATCTTCTTCTTCGGCTTCATCCTCGCTTTCATCTCTGACATTAAGATTCATTCCTCTATGAATCTCCTCTTGTAATGCTCGCACTTGTCTTTACAGTTCCCTAACCTCAAGTGTTACAACACCAGCTCTTCTGCCATGCTCCCTTTGTGGAAGTATTTTCGCACTTCTCATTGAAACCCTAACCATGGTCCTAGTACAAACTACCTCAGAGTCAGTGATCTATTTACATAGAAACCCTAACCCATGGTCCTAGTGCAAACTGCCTCATAATCGATGATCTATTTATAGAAAAATCCTAACCCACAGTCCTGGTGCAAACTTCCTCACAATCAGCAATTTTTTTACACACTCAGGAACTCCTACTCTGATACCACTTGATGAAGGGTGCTCCCCTTAATACCACAAATACATAATAGAAATAGAGAAACAACAACAATTTGCAAGAACAGAAAATGGGCTTCTTATTATCTCCACAACTGTGGAATTACAAATTTTTAGAATTACAATATGCAAAGCCACATGGGCATTCCCTTTACAATATTTTGTAGGACAAAGCCTCAAATCATTACCCAGATCTACTACCCAGAACTGTCCCGAACTGCCTAAGACAACACTACGGGCCTTCCTTATATAGGCAATTTCCACCACCTGAGAAGGTTCCAAAAATTTATCCCTTAAGGCCGACTATACATAGAATTATTTTATTTTTAGAATTTTTACAATAGGGTCAGCTCAAAAGAAATACAAAATATGCTTTTAGGTAGCCCAACTTCCAGAGGCCATAACTTTTTAATCATAGCTCCGTTTTTCTATTGTAACCACTTTTCAGAAATACCATGACAAGATCTACCATGCCTAACATGCGCTAGCGCTAGTCAGCTGAGGGTCGATCACGATCCAGAGCCTCTAAGGCCTTCAAAATTGACCTGAAAGATTTTGTACCCAAAAACCTCAATAACTTCACCAATATTGATGATGTGGCAATGAAAATCAACTGGTAGGCTGAAATGACTAGGATGAACCTCCAACTGTGAAATCAAAACATTCTGAGATCATATGACCAACTTACTAAAAATAGTAAGTTTCCATAAATAGCAACTCTACACAAGATAACCCTTATTGAAAACAAAACCAGAAATATTTTTGGGTGATGCAAGATTACTCTTACACCCAGGATGCTCCTACATTAATTGTTCACACATCGTTCTTTTCCTTTCTTAGGCTTATGAAGAACCAATTGAGACTTGAATGCAGATTCAATATTGAGTAGTGAAATTATCAAAATTAGACAGCTCAAAAATAGTAAGCCTACCAACAAGAACTTCCAAGGTTGGGATGTTACCAGGAGATATCTTGATTCTTGTATTGCAGAAACTCTAATAACATAGATAGGAAGTAGGGTTATGAAAACTTTGCTAATAATAGTTTCATTATCAATGTTTCCATTAGCTCCTCTAATAGCATTCACTATCTCTCATCAAATATTATTTGGCGATAAATGATATTATTTTATTTATCCAAAGTCAATTAATTGAATATGTTAAGTATTTAATTAATTAAAATTTATTTAGCCACTTAATCATTTTAATTAAATTTATTCTTAATTAATATTGTTTATTTGACAATAAATCATAATTTCTAAAAATAATTAATTGAATATTCATTTAATTGATTAAAATCAAATTGTCAAATTTAATAATATAATTTTGGATAAAGTTTGGTTTAATAATTGATTAACCCATAAATCATTTATTTAATTGTTCAAATCAGTTAAGATGAGAATAAAACACATGGAAATTAAATAAATCAATAATTATCTATGCAAAAATCAAAAGATCACTAGTTAAACTCAAAAACAACTCTTTGATTCATTTTGTTAACTTTCTAAACTCAACATGTGATTGTGAGTTGAAAAGCAGATTGGAGTGATCTCAACTTATAATTTTGAGTTAAAAAGCTCATTTGCATGATTTTACTAGATAACTATTTCTAATTTCTTGATTACTCATCAATCAATTTCAAGTTGATCAAGCAGTGATTTTTGGATTTTCCATAAGTTCTCAAAATCCTAGATTTATATATAAACAGGCCTCAATTCTTCACAAATCACCATGTGCAATCTGGAGAATAACAGTGTTATACTGTCAAATTTTGGAGATTATGCAACTTTTGGGAGATCCATTGCTAACATTGCTTTTCTTATTTTTGCATTCATAGCTAGATTCAATTCATCTTTGTCAAGATTTTAGATCATTCTCCATATAGCTTTCATCATTATTTTGTATAGAAAATCCAAAAATATAGATTAATCTTGCATTCATTTCATAGCTTTTGCATTCAAATCCTTCATTTAGATGTTGCATTGTCACTGATCTCAATTAAATTCTGAGAATACCTTACTCGCATCTAATAGAAGTCAGTAAATCACCTGATTGATGATACAGTTATTTATTACATATTTTTCTGTCATTAATCAATAATGTTTTACTGATGTGTTGTGTCTTATAAATAGGTACAATTTTCACACACACATTTATGGCACCCACCCTGGAGCCTGACATCGGATTTCCATTTTCATTTCATCCATTTTTCTGACATTTTCAATTGAAGATTCGAGTTTAAATTTTTTTTCATACAATCTTGTACAACATTTACAAATTGTTGTATCAAAAGTCTTTGTCTATCGTACGACAAATAACATTTCTGAAGTGTCGTATTAGTTGTTATACTTTATCGTATTGAATTTGAAGTGTCATATGCACAGGTACCCATTGTCGTATTGTATCTAAAGTGTCATATGGGCACAAGTATATTTTTGTATGTGCTAGTTTTTCAATTGTCATATGGGATTTTTGATAAAATTTTGAGATTATGATTTAATATTTTGACTAACGACTGACCCTGACGTTTGTTGTTTTTTGGTGCATGATCATTTTGACAGCCTAACACCTTTTTGCAAGATGAGAGATGAAGACTTGAGCATAAAAATCTATCTTTTAGCCTCTTCTTGTCTTTTCTTCTAAGCCATTCTTTTGTAGGAAACCCTTTCAGAAAATCGCTTGCCAAAGACGCTCATATCATCAAAATTTCTAATAAGTGGTTTTGCAGGTTGTCGAATCTTCTTTAAGAAAATATTCTATTTTTTTAATATTTCTCTTTTTTAGAGGCACTAGCTAGTTAATTAGATACGTGTGTCTATTGCCATTGCGGAAAATATTAAGGGGATTATGCTCTTCTCGTTCTTAGGAGAATCAGAAACCTAGAAGGTATCTTCCCTAGTGCCAGTTTGTGTACTATCTATGGATTAATTCTTCTTGGTGTGTCTTGGATAGGGAAAAGGAAAAGGCTAGGGGATTATGCTCTTCTCTTTTAGAGAATCAGAAACCCAGATCCTGTGGTCCCCAACCTCACATTTTCTTTAATCCTTTAGAGGGCTTGCTAGCAAGGTAACTCCCGGGAATGACCCAAGTGGGGAAAATTCTTAAGTCGACTCTTCCACCCCACTATAAAAATTGACACTTCCTTGAGGTTAAAGCCTCGGAAGACATAGTTGTGCTTGTTCCTTGGATTTATTCCATGAACATGCTTTGATTTTGTGTAGAGCAGAGCTACTTAAATCTTTCTTGTGAGACTTCATAGATTAGAGTACTCATAGGGCTATACACCTAAATCCTGCTTGTGGGACTATTGGAGATAGTTGTGAATGGATGCCTTGATTATCACCCTAAGCTAGTGTGCCACCAATCTACCTCTAAAGGATTTGTAGTGCTTGTACAAGGTGAATAGTGGTCACCCCAAGAAACTCGTCATATCAAGCCCTCCTTGACATTTGAAGTTGGCTGATATGGGCTCCAACATCCATTGCGTGTTGTTGGACTGCCATATTCTGAGGAGTCATTGAGTGTGTTCCTAAGTCAACAAGAAAGTAATACATCTCTTCTCCTAGTTAGGTTAAGGCTAGCTGTGTTTGATTCATAGAGTCAGTTCCCAAATGTTTGTTGTGATTGTGAGCCTATAGCTATGTTAAAATCCTCAAACAATCTAATACACTAATGTTCAAAACTGGACAGTGAAATTTGCAAAACATTTTTGAGACCAAAAATACCAGAATCTTGAAAAACTTAAAAAAATTGAAGAAAAATCTTTTTCGGCTGTCAAATATCATCCAGACCTAGCAATTGTTACAAAAATTATATTATTCCTTCAAGTGTCATATCAGAACTCCCCAAGTTTCATACGGGAAGCCATAAAGTGTTGTACAAAAGTTGTCTAGAATCCCAAGCAAAAATAATTCCTAGCTTCAATTGTCATGTGAGATTCTACAAGTGTCGTGCCAAACCCCATTCTATGTTGTATGAACCTGGATACTATCATATGACAATTTCCACAAAATTGCCAAAAAAAATCCAAATTTTGTCAAAAATTCAGTCAACCTTCAGCTATTATAAAAAATCTATCAAAATATCCACTGTGTTAGGTACAGAGTAGAGAAATAGTGAACCTTTCTATCTTCCCAAAGTGATCTATTTTTCTTGATTTGTCATCTAATTGATCAATCTGAATCATGTTTCATCTTGTGTCAGAAACCTTGTCATAAAAACCTTGATTCATCACCTCAAAATGGCTAAGTGTTTTGAATTCATGTCCACCATCTTTTGGGCATCTACCCATACATCTCAGATGCAATATCCTTCATTTACATCCAATCAATCTTTTCAATCCAATCTTGACAAGGTTGCATCACTTGATCTTCCCTAAATCAGATTATATATCAGTTGTCTTATATTTCTCTAAAGATTCACCTAAGGTTAATGGTGGAAACTAGAGCTTCCTCACACAAAAAACCAAGAGAAGAACCAAAGACATCACCTTCATATTCTCTTATTGCTCAAACATTTTATCAACCACACGATACCAATCTTTACGAAGAGGATGCCCTTGGCAATTTGTGATTAAAAGGAGGTCACACAACCCCTCCTACATCAACACAACATCTCAAAAAAAACACGGCCATGTCTCAAGGCGGAGCTAACTAGGGTTCACAAGGCCACCACTCTAATCATGGCAGAGATCAAGAACCCACACCATCATAAATTGAACGATTCTATGATGATGATCTCTTTAAAAGAATGATGAAACACTTCTTACAAGAAGAAAAAGAAACATACTTCCTACATCTGACTCGACAAGGTGTTAGCACTTGTAAAAAATTTCATGGCTCTAGCCCTTTTCCCCTGGTCTTTGCAGTTATTTTTAGGTCCCTGGCACAAACCCTTGGTTCAAAAATTCAAAAACTAGCCATTGGTGTAAAACCCTTTGTTTTTACCCTGGCCTTGTTATAATTTCAAGTTAACTTTTCGAGCCACTTAAAACCTTTTATCTGCATGTGCTACTTAAACGGGTTCACTTTATGTCATGTGGTTAGGTTCTTCATGTGTTGGCGGGGTCCCCTTTATATTTCCTAAGTGCCTGTGTTTTAATTTTTCCAAAGCCCTATAGTTCCCTGCTAAAATATTTTCCCTAAATCATGCTTTAATATTTTCCTATGTTTCAGCAGCCTTTATTTTTTCCCTGGTCCCAGCTCTAACACCATCTCCATCTAACGGTGGGTGTATCTTCACAAGTGATGTGTCAGATGCATAAGATCTTGAGACGGCCGTTGATTCTTTGTATGATGTAGCCTTTTTCTTGTGCGGGTCCACTTGCCAGGTATTTTGATTTCGAGGTTTTTTATTGGCCACGTAGTATGAGGTGGAATCCTGTCAGTGGGATCGGTCTTCTTGGCATTTAGGTAGATTAAAGTTCGATCTAATCTTGTGGCTGTCATTATACTATTGATATAACATGCTCAATTTTTAATGCAGCGGTATAGCGACAGCCATTGATTCTCTTTAAGATGGTAGGTGGGTTCGTTGACACATATGCACAGTTGGCAGCTTCTGGTTGGTCCATGTAGTAACACGTTGGCATGCTGTTAGTGGGACCTAGTTTCTAGATGTGTCAGTGGGTCCTGATCCTGTCAGAGAATCGATGAATGACGTATAATCTTATGGTTTTTGTCAGAGGCTTAAGATCTTGCGATGACTATTGATTTTGTTTCCTGTCAGATGGTTGTCAGAGATGGGAGGAGATTCTTGATCTAATGGTGGGCGTGTAATCTGATAGAATCTCAGATGGGTATGTGAACTTTAGACGACTGTAAATCTTCCTGATGTGGGCCTAGTCAAAGTTTCTCAGTCTTTTAGTGGTTCTGAAAAAATGTTTTGGCGGTCTGAAAAATTTCCAAGGCTTCGTTCATTTGCGTGAAATAGTAGCGGTTCTCTAAGTGTTTTAGCAGTTCAGCAAACAAGCGTTCACGGAATCACTAAACTTTCTAGCGGATAGATAAAGTGTTTTGTGAACTGGCAGTGACCTTTTGTCGCTAGTTCACTAAATATGGGACCAAGGTTAGATTTTTCTTTGGGTCACCAAGTCACGGAGTTAAGTGATGGGTTAAGTTTTCTCTTTGTGAATTGGAAATGCATTGTCGCATGGTCGCTAGGAATAAACCCAGGGTGGCAATTGAGTTAAGATTTAAAAGACCATGAAACATGAAGATCTAACGGTTGCAACTTAAAGTTGATTTGATTTTAAATGTTGACCGCCGATTTTCTGTTAAAGCCATAAAATGACCGTTGAAGTTCAAATTTGAATTTGCAGAGGGTTTCAAGTGACAGAAGGTACCAAAATTTATGGTTTTAATGGCTGGTTTCGATTGATTTGGTGGCACTGGTTGTTTCAGACTACTCCAAGGGTCCTTGTGGTAGGTGGCATGATGTTTTTGTACCAGGAGAAGTATGGTTTTGTGCTCGAGATATGTTTGTAGGTGGTCGATTTGACTAGTTTTCATGGCAATTCCTTATTGTTTTGTACTGTCCTCATGGATTTTGATGATTGCAAATCCGTCTGAGATTCTTTTTCTCTGGGTTGCTTATGTTTCTTCCCTTGCAATAAATTCTTATGTAGTTTTGGTTGGTTGAGTTGTTGAAACCCTAACCCTAGTCACCCGAAGCTTGATGCATCCTTTTTGAGGATTCCAAGGTGACTAGGGGTCTAAGAAGAAAGATGTTTTATTTTGAAGGGGTTCTGATCTTGATTAGTTCCAGGGAGTTGTAGCAGGTGATATCCTATTGTATTAGATTGAATAGAATTTCCTTGTAGTCTTTTGCAGGTTATTGAAGTGGTTTTCTCTCTTCTCTATTTTGAACATGTACATGATTCATTATACTTAATACAATTATTTCAAGCTTTCAAGTCTCTCCTTGGTGTCAATCTTGTGAATTCTAGATTTTCTGATCTATTGCATAGGGTTACCTTTGTATATGTTCCAATCTTCACTTCTTGATCTAGGATCAAGTGAAATATACTTTTGATAGGACATAGATTCACTTTGATTTGTCTACAAAAGGATATTATAAGTAGTAGATGGGCTGAAATACTTGTGTTTATGGCTATGAGTCTTTGACAATGGTTGGTTCATGTTTCAATGTTTGTATTTGAGATTTGCCCAATGGATAATGGCATTGATCAAAGATTAGTATATTCAGTTGAGCTCAATGCATTATTGGCCCTTGCTTACTTCTCTCCATCTCTAGATATCAACACTCTTCAAGTTTTAATTGTATTTGGTTGATAGTAGTAATACCCTATAGTAATGGAGAGTCAATGAATGTGAGGTTAGCATTTAGCACTTTCTTACTATTCAATCTATTGTTTAGACCCAGTCATTGGTTTGTGAAGTATAGTTTTCATTGGGTTAGGTGCACCTACTTTGGTTTTGTAGAGCTAGAAGTGAAGAGGATAGTCTTGTCCCTATAGTTGGTCCAGTTACCCTAAGATCCTTATACATTTTGGAACTAACCAATCCTAAAATCAACTTGAGGGTATATTGGCAGCCTATGAGCATAAGCATCCATTTTGAGCACCAACAAGATGGTGACTCTACTAGGGAGAACAATGATGAAGAAATATATTTGTTAGGATCTCTAGTTGGGACTATATTGTTAAAATCAAAATCTTTTTTTGACCAAATTGATTTGGCCATCTGAGTCACCAACAAGATGGTGACTCTGCTAGGGAAGTGTTACACAAGTCTATAGTAACTAGTAGGTCATCATTGAAAAATAGGGTTATTCTTGTCCCTTGTCTTATAGTCTCATTTGGGTATTTGTTAAGTGGTATTGTAAGATTCCCAATATACTTGGGTGGTGACTCAAACATCTCTGCAGCAGTGCTAGTCAGTAGATTTTTATCAAATGAGTTATAGAGGTACTAGGTCTCAGAGGAATGAACATCCTGAAAGCTTAATGGAAGAAGGTATTCCAAGAACTTCCGGGCCTATTCAAACAAGGGGAGGAAAGAAGAAAGGAAATATTTCTCATACTTGGAGAAATAAAAAGGATACAAGACAAGAAACTCAAACCAAGCCTAGTCAAGAAGAAAATATTTTAGAATATGAAGAGGCTATTGATTTGGGATTGAACTAGTATGAGGATGAATTTCAAGTGGGAGATGATGAGTCTGAGACTACTCTCCTTGAATCAGAAGAGATCTTTGAGGAGGTCTATGAATTGGAAAGAAGAGTCCAAGAACAAGTTGCTATCAGGCCACAAAGAGAAAAGGACAAATAGGATAGAGTAAGACAAGCAATGATAAGGGCTGATCAGCTAAAGAGGCAGTTGTTAGATTTGGAGGCAATTAATTTTGTCCCAGAGCCTGAAAGAGTAGAGGAATAGCCTATTGTGTATAAAACACATGAGATAACTAGGCCTAGAGATAAGGGCAAAGAAAAAATTGTTGGAGTGTAGATTAGTGAATAGATTCATGTGGAAAACCCATTAGATCAAGGGTTGAGATTAGATGCAGACCTTGAGAGGGCTAGAAAAGAGAAAGAAATGTGGGCTAAAGAACTAGAGAAGGAAGAGTTGGAGGCAAATGCTGCAGAAATGAGGAAGAAGATTGATTTTCTGAAGCATACCTCAGGACCTTCAAATGTTGCTGCTTCTTTCTTGGGGCAAGGTGGAAATCATGGTAACCTTGCAACTCAAACAAATGGCATTCTGGGTTCTGCTAAAATTCCTGATGGTTCAAATGCAAGGACATCTACATCTCAAGGAATGGATCCACCACATGGAGTTCCTATTCATGAAAGGTAAAAACAACTTATTTTTTTTGGTATTCCTGGTTATCCTAATGTTATTCCTGATGAAATTAGAAAGAAACTCCCTAAGTTTACTGGAAACAATGTCATTACATGTGAAGAACATCTAAAAAAATTTATGGATGTAATAGATGATTATAATGTTGAGCCTGATGATGTTGTAATGAAGTTATTTATACAATCTCTGACTGAGGATGCTAGGGATTGGTTTAGAGGATTGCCCCATGCTATTATAGGATCTTGGAATGAATTTAAGAATTGTTTCAAAGAGAATTATGGAGATAAAACAAATGAGGGTTTTATTTTGAATGAATTCAATAACATAAAAAAAAATCAGAATGAAGAGGTCCTTGAATTTAATATAAGATTCCAAAAGGCTATGCATAGGCTACTCCAAGTTATCAGATTAGATGATAGGGTGTGTCTTGTGACATACTTAAATGCTTTTGATGCAAAGATGGGCTACCTCTTAAGGGATAAGAACCCTAGAAATCTTGGGGAGGCTTACAAGTTGGCTATCAACATAGAAAGTAATAGAAGAATATCAAGAAAATTAGGGAGAAGAGATGATTATAGGTCTCAAGTGCAAAACAAGAAAGAAATGGGAAGGTCTGCTAATTTTAAGCCTAAGGAGGAGGACAATCTAAAGTAGATTCTAAGTTCTTTAGAGAGTCTAAAGCCTAATGAAAAAAGAAACAATAAGGTTGCAACAAATGACAGGCCAACTTCAAGTAATTTTAGCAGCCAACCAAGAATGCAGAATTACCCATACAATACTCAATGGAAGGATGGCAAGCCCATTTTTCCAGTTAAAAGGGATAGGCCTGATGATAGGATTCCTGATCCTCTGCAAAGAAATTCAGTCAACATGAATGATGATATCCCATGGTGTACTATTTTTCAATCTCCTCATAGTCCAGAGCATTGTGTTATTGCTTTGAATTTACCTAATAACCAAGAACAAGATGAGCAGTATGATAAGAGTGGTTGTGGAATGACTTCTTCACATGCATGGGATGAGGTTGACTCTACTGATGGTGAGGAGGAAGAATTTGATGATGTTGGATGTGGTGCAGTGAAGTGTGAGGAACATGTTTCCTTAAGGAGACCCTCTGATGAGGAAATTGCACAAATCACTACAGACATGGTCACTCAAGCTAGGAGTAATTACAATTTAAGAGGTAGGATAGTTGGGGGCACAAGTAGTAAACCAGGTAGCATGTTTATCAAGAATTCTGAAAGGAACACACAACAACATAAGGAAAAGGGTGTTGGTGTTGTCAGTCAGGTTAAAATAAAAAAGAAGAGTGGGCCTACTACAATACCTAAGGGTAAAGTAAAGGCATCAAAAGTAGCTAACCCCATACCTCAAAAGGAAAATGAATTTGTAAAAAAGATTAACTCTGACTTGATTGTCCAAAAAGAGGATAAAGATATCTCTGAGATTAAGGAAGATATGGGCAACCATTCTTATGTTCCCATTGATATGACTAAATTTCTTTCACAAATAACTGTCAAGGTTCCATTGTTAGAAATGATTAGAATAGAAGAGCACAAGGTCAAGGCCTTGGATTGGGTAAATGGTGCCTCTTCCATAAAGGTCCAAGAAATGAACAGAGGTGACAAGCATGTGGCTACTTTAGATGACACACTTGATAGTAAAAATGAAGAAATTGTCTCTGAGATTCCTCAGAGGTATTTGGATGCAAGCATTGTAAATACTGCATCAAGGACAGTTGATCCTTTTTTTCTTGTCCCTTATGATAAATAGAAAATTATTGAAGAATTGCATGATTGATTCTGGAGCATCAAACACTGTCATGCCTATAGAGATCATGAAGTCACTAGGACTAAAGGTTGATACACCTCATGGGAGATGCCAAGCTATGGACTCAAGAGAAGTGCCAATTATTGGTACCATTAAGGCTTTGCCTTATAAATTAGTAGCATTTCCTGAAAAATAATTAACTATGGGTATTCTTGTAGTCGACATTCCCCCTCCATATGGAATGTTGTTATCTAGAAAGTGGAGTGCCTCCATGGGAGGAAGTATTCAATGTAACTTGTCTTTTGCTACTTTTAACATTGAAGGTGAAAATGTGAAAGTCTCAAGGGAAGCTAGAACTCCACATATGATTGAGGAGGATGAAGAGGACAATATGAATTGTTTTGTGGACATTGATATTGGTTATTTCCAAGTTCAGGAGAGAGAGATGCAAGAAAGGGTCAAGCCTGTCTTTCTAGTTGATGATAAAAGTAACATGGCAGAAGGTAATGTCTTATGGACCCTATATTTTGATGGAGCAAGTTCAAAGGAAGGTGCTGGAGTAGGAGTGCTATTGATATCCCCCAGTGGTAAGACTTTTAAGTTTTCTTTCACTCTCTTGTTCCCTTGCACAAATAATGTTGCTGAATATGAGGCCCTACTGATTGGTTTGAGACAAGAATCAAAACATGGGATCAAACATCTTAGGGTGATTGGTGACTCTGAGTTAATAGTTTCTTAGATTAGATCAAAGTATGCATCAAAGAATCAAAGGATGAAACAATATAGAAATGTTGTTTAGGATGAAATTGAAGGTTTCAGTGCCTTCGGTATTGATTGGGTGGATAGAAGCCAAAACAGGATGGCTGACTTACTAGAAAACATAGCATTAAGGCCAGAGGATATTACCTTTGCAGGGATATCCAGGATTGAGTGCAAGTTTTGGCCTTCAATCCCAGACAATGTTGAGAATTGGTAGGTATTTTCTGATGATCAGGATATACTAAGGCTTTTGCAATGTGAATCTCATTTTGATGGTCAGGAGATGGATTTTAGCACTTTTGTTGACATCAAAAATGGAAAAGAGAATGTTCTTGGGAACGAAATTTTGCAATTAAAATCAAATAGGATCCCAAGGGGACTGGTTGCTCTTGAGAGGGCATTTGATGATAAAGAAAGGACTTGTTTTCCTAAATTTGTTAATAAGATAAATGATTTGGATGAAATAAATTTAGGAACAAGTCAAATAACCAAAAATGTTTACATAGGTAAATGTTTGTCCCAAAGAACTAGGAATAATCTGATTGATCTTCTCAAAAGATTCAGACATGTCTTTGCATGGTCTTATGATGATTTGAAAGCCTCTAGAGAAGATTTATTCTAGCATGAAATACCATTGAAGGAGGGAACCAAACCTTTTAGGAAAAAGCTAAGGCCTATGAACCCTACATGGCACCAAAAATGCAAGATGAACTCAAAAAGATGATGGATGATGGCATTATCAAGCCTATCAGACATTGTACTTGGGTGTCAAACTTGGTTCTAGTCAGGAAGAAGAATGGTGACATTAGGTTATGTGTTGATTTTAGGAATTTGAATGTCAATTCTTTGAAAGACAATTATGGTTTGCCTAATATGGAGAATATGCTACAGAGGGTTATTGGTTTAGAGTTAATGTCCATGATGGATGGTTTCTCTGGATATAATCAGGTCATGGTCAAGGAATCAGAACAATTTAAGACTGCATTCACTACCCCTTGGGGAACATATGTTTATGTTAGAATGCCTTTTGGTCTGACAAATGCAGGAGCTACTTTTCAGAGAGCTATGGATGTAGCCTTTGCAAACTTTATAAAAAAATTTCTAGTGGTGTATCAAGATGATCTCATAGCATATTCAGATAAGGAAATTCAACATTGTGAACATCTTGAGAAAAATTTTATTAGGGCCTTGGAGTATGGGATCTCTTTGAATCCAAAGAAGTGTTCTTTTGGTGTTGTGGAAGGCAAGCTCTTAGGACATATTGTGTCTAAGGATGGAGTGAGAATTGACCCTGGAAGGGTTATGGCTATAGATAAACTTTCACCGCCTAGAAATGTTAAAGGAATATAGTCTTTCTTTGGGCAGGAAAATTTCCTAAGGAGATTTGTTACAAATTTTGCAGAAATCAGTATCCCTATCTCTAGGATGTTGAAAAAGGAGGCAAAGATTGAGTGGAATGAAGAAGCAGATGAATCTTTCAGAAGTATCAAAAGGGCCATCAAGGATGCTCCAGTTTTAAGGACACCTGATTATGGTAAGCCCATGCAGATATTTTCTTTTGCTTCTTATCATACAGTTGTAGCAGTTTTATTACAAAAGAATTTAGATGGATATGAACAACCCATATCATTTTTTAGTAAATCCTTACAAGCAGCATAATTGAAATAATATATTACTGAGAAATAGGCTTATGCCTTAGTCAAAGCAGTTAAGGCTTTTAGATGTTATCTTGTAGGAGCTAAGGTGGTTGCTTATGTTCCTAGTGCTGTAGTTAAGGATATATTGGTGCAACAATAAGTTTTAGGAAAAAGATGTAGATGGATCAATAGGATCCAAGAATTTAATATTGATATCCAGATTACAAAATTGGTAAGAGGCTTAGGTCTTGCAAAGTTGATGGCACAAAGCAATTTAGTTGCAAATCATGTGAATGTGTTAGAAGAAGAACAAAGGCCATACATTTGTGATATGGATTATTGTGATTGGTACAAAGATGTTATTGGCTACTTGCAAAAATTGGTCCTTCCCCATGAGATGGATGAAAATAGAAGGAGAACTATCAAGTTGCAATCTACAAGCTATGCCATTATACATGGTAAGTTGTGGTGGAGAAGCAATGAAGGAGTATTGCTAAAATTCATAGACCATGAGAGGTTTGAGGCTTTGTTAAAGGAAATGCACCAAGGTGTATGTGGAGGACATTATATGGCAAAGACCACAGCCCACAAGATCCTTAGGTCTAGATTTTGGTGGCCTACAATTTTTAAGGATACCCATCAGTTTGTAAGAAAATGTGATGCATGTCAGAGATTTGCTGGAAAGTTTAAGTTTAATGGGATTTTACCACTTAGACCTGTTGCAGTTCAAGCTCCATTCCAAAAGTGGGGTATTGACTTCATTGGGGAAATTTAAAATAAGTCTAGTGGTGGACATTCTTACATACTAGTGGCAACAGACTACTTTAATAAGTGGGTTGAAGCTATCCCCACTAGAAAGGCTACTAGCAGAGTGGTGACAGATTTTATGATGCAAAACATCCTTACCAGGTTTGGTTGCCTAGAGGTAATTGTGGTTGATAATGCAATGTGTTTTAGATCATAGGAATTTAGTGATTTTTGTCAGCAGTATGGGATACACATCTCATTTTCTTCTCCATATCATCCACAAGGAAATGGCCAAGCTGAGTCCAGTAATAAAAGTCTGATTAAGATTCTCAAGAGAGTGTTGGACAAGAATAAGAAAGCCTGGGACTCAAAGTTATGGTGGGCACTATGGGCTAATAGGGTAACTGTAAAGAGGGCCATAGGTTGTGCTCCATTTGATTTGGTATATGGAATAGGTGCTAGATTGCCTCAAAATAATCTATTGCAGATGTACAAGTTTATCCAAGCATATGATGAGGACTTGAATGATGAAATGAGAGTAAGAATGGATGAACTGATCCAATTGGAAGAGGTTAGGAGGGATGCACATGAAAGAAATGAGGCATTGCAGAGACAATGTAAGAATTTGTTTGATAGGAGGGCCATCCAAAGAGGTTTTGAAATTGATGACCTCATCTTGATGTGGAATGCAAGGTTGGAAGATAAGGGGAAGCATGGAAAGTTTGATCCAATTTGGTTGGGCCCTTATCTTATTGAAAGTAATTGGGGGACAGATTCTTATGTTCTAAAAGATTTAATTGGTAGTACTTTGGAATTTCCTATTCATGGACAATTCCTAAAGTTTTACTTCTCCTAAAGTATCTTTTCCATGAGCAGTAGTTAAGGTTTTCCCTTGTACAGTCGTTTGTTTTTTCTTTTCGTGTGTTGAAGTTTTGAGTTGGTCTACTCTTCCAGGAGATTCTAGCTTTCTCATTGTATCTGCAAGAGATACATGTCCCCAAGTATAAGCCATTGTTAGCACTCATAAAAAATTTCATGGCTCTAGCCCTTTTCCCCTGGTCTCTACAGTTATTTTTAGGTCCCTAGCACAAACCCTTGGTTCAAAAATTTAAAAACTAGCCGTTGGTGTAAAACCCTTTCTTTTTACCCTGGCCTTGTTATAATTTCAAGTTAACTTTTCGGTCCACTTAAAACCTTTTATCTGCATGTGCTACTTAAATGGGTTCACTTTATGTCATGCGGTTAGGTTCTTCATGTGTTGGCGGGGTCCCCTTTATACTTCCTAAGCGCCTGTGTTTTAATTTTTCCAAAGCCCTATAGTTCCCTACCGAAATATTTTACCTAAATCATGCTTTAATATTTTCCTATGTTTTGGCAGCCTCTATTTTTTCCATGGGCCCAGCTCTAACACCATCTCCATCTAACGGTGGCCATATCTTCACAAGCGATGTGTCAGACGCATAAGATCTTGAGACAGCTGTTGATTCTTTGTATGATGTAGCCTTTTTCTCGTGCGGGTCCACTTGCCAAGTATTTTGATTTGGAGGTTTTTAATTGGTCCACATAGTATGAGGTGGAATCCTATAAGTGGGACCAATTTTCTTGGCATTCAGGCAGATTAAAGTTTGATCTAATCTTGTGGCTGTCATTATACTATTGATATAACATGCTCGATTTTTAATGCAGCGGTATAGCGACAGCCGTTGATTCTCTTTAAGATGGTAGGTGGGTCCGTTGACACATATGCATAGTTGGTGGCTTCTGGTTGGTCCATGTAGTAACACGTTGGCATGCTGTCCATGGGACCTAGTTTCTGGATGTGTCAGTGGGTCCTGATCCTATCAAAGAATCGATGAATGGTGTATAATCTTATGGGTTTTGTTAGAGGCTTAAGATCTTGCGACGACTGTTGATTTTGTTTCCTGTCAGATGGTTTTCAGAGATGGGAGGATATTCTTGATCTAATGGTGGGCATGTAATCTGATAGAATCTCAGATGGGTATGCGAACTTCAGACGGCTGTCGATCTTCCTGATGCGGGCCCGGTCAAAGTTTCTCAATCTTTTAGTGGTTCTAACAAAATGTTTTGGCGGTCTGACATATTTCCAAGGCTTCATTCATTCATGTGAAATAGTAGTGGTTCTCTAAGTGTTTTAGCGGTTTGGCGAACAAGCATTCGTGGAATCGCTAAACTTTCTAGCACATAGATAAAGTGTTTTGCGAACTGGCGGTGACCTTTTGTCACTAGTTCACTAAATGTGGGACCAAGGTTAGATTTTTCTTTGGGTCACCAAGTCATGGAGTTAAGTGATAGGTTAAGTTTTCTCTTCACAAATCAAAAATGCATTGTCGCATGGTCGCTAGGAATAAACCCAGGGTGGCAATTGAGTTAAGATTTAAAAGACCGCGAAACATGAAGATCTAATGATTGCGACTTAAAGTTGATCTAATTTTAAATGTTGACCGCCAATTTGCTGTTAAAGCCATAAAATGACCGTTGAAGTTCAAATTTGAATTTGCAGAGGGTTTCAAGCGACAGAAGGTACCAAAATTTATAGTTTTAATGGCTGGTTTCGATTGATTTGGTGGCACTGGTTATTGCAGACTAGTCCGAGGGTCCCTTTGGTAGGTGGCATGATGTTTTGTACCGGGAGAAGTATGGTTTTGTTCTTGAGATATGTTTGCAGGTGGCCGATTTGACTAGTTTTCATGGCAATTCCTTGTTGTTTTGTACTATCCTCATAGATTTTGATGATTGCAAATCTGTCTGAGATTCTTTTTCTTGGGGTTGCTTATGTTTCTTCCCCTGCAATAAATTCTTATGTAGTTTTGGTTGGTTGAGTTGTTGAAACCCTAACCCTAGTCACCCAAAGCTTGATTCATCCTTTTTGAGGATTCCAAGGTGACTAGGGGTAGAAGAAGAAAGATGTTTTATTTTGAAAGGGTTCTAATCTTGATTAGTTCCAGGGAGTTGTAGCAGGCGGTATCCTATTGTATTAGATTGAATAGAATTTTCTTGTGGTCTTTTGCAAGTTATTGAAGTGGTTTTCTCTCTTCTCTATTTTGAACATGTACATGATTCATTATACTTAATACAATTATTTCAAGCTTTCAAGTCTCTCCTTGGTGTCAATATTGTGAATTCTAGATTTTTTGATCTATTGCATAGGGTTACCTTTGTATATATGTTCTAGTCTTCAGTTCTTGATCTAGGATCAAGTGAAATATACTTTGGATAGGACATAGATTCACTTTGATTTGTCTACAAAAGGATATTATAACTGTAGTAGATGGGCTGAAATACTTGTGTTTATGGCTATGAGTCCTTGACAATAGTTGGTTCATGTTTCAATGTCTGTATTTGAGATTTTCCCAATGGATAATGGCACTAATCAGAGATTAGTATATTTAGTTGAGTTCAATGCCTGATTGGCCCTTGCTTACTTCTCTCCATCTCTAGATATCAACACTCTTCAAGTTTTAATTGTATTTGGTTGATAGTAGTAATACCCTATAGTAATGGAGAGTCAATGAATGTGAGGTTAGCATTTAGCACTTTCTTACTATTCAATCTATTGTTTAGACCCAGTCTTTGGTGTGTGAAGTATAGTTTTCACTGGGTTAGGTGCACCCACCTTGGTTTTGGAGAGCCAAAAGTGAAGAGGGTAGTCTTGTCCCTATAGTTGGTCTAGTTACCCTAAGATCCTTATACATTTTGGAACTAACCAATCCTAAAATCAACCTAAGGGTATATTGGTAGCCTATGAGCATAAGCATCCATTTTGAACACCAACACAAGGAGCCAAACTTCCTCAAGACTTTAATATTAAAGATATTGTAACATAAGAGGAAGAAACCCCCATCACAACCATTATGAAATAGATGCATGCTATGCAAGTCAAACTCAACAAGATGGAAAAGGAGAAAGAACTTAAAGAATTCTCTATGGATGCCCTATGTCCATTTTCATTCGATCAAAGCTTGTATATTCCACCATTCCCAAAAAGAGTGGAACTACCCAAATATGAAAAATATGATGGAAATTCGGATTCTCAAGATCATGTCAAAGAGCTCTGCACTCTATCCATGGATTTCATGCACAAACCAACATACTTAATGTGTCTCTTCCCACGATCTTTGGGAGGAGCAACCATCAACTGGTTTTCCAAGATAACTCCAACCATCAAAACTTTTGAGGAGTTAATCAAACTATTCTATCAACAATACTCCTACAACCAGCATCTAGTCACAATGATCGATATTTGCAACTTGAAACAAAATTCAGGAGAACCTTTCCTGACTTTCCTCAAACACTAGAGGAAAAAGTTTTCACTCTATGCCTGATAAATTCTAGAAAATGAGAAACTAGAAATCTACATCAATAATCTGGTTCCAGAAATCAACTATCATCTTCAAATGCAAAATCACACTTCATTTGACAAAATGGTAGAAAATCCCATAAATATAGAATACATACTTGTTCACAAGGGAGATATATTGATTCATAAAGAAAATAAGTATGATTCAAGTTCCAACATGAAAGAAAAAGTCAAATTCTGGAACAAAAACAAGAATGTTTTCATAGATGGTGTTGTTGATCACATCAGTTCTCCACCCAAAGCACCAGCATTTAATCTTACAATTGGTACCCACACCATAAAAGCTTCAGAAATGGAGACAATTGAACTTGCTAAAAATTCAAATGTCTATAAGTCATGGTTTACAAAACCAAAACATGAGTTCACTCCTTTGTGTGAGTCCTTGGAATCTTCCATGAAAACCTTATTGGCAAAAAATATCATTATATTACCTAAGATCAAACCATATGACCCCGAAGTCAAACCTAAATGGTGGAAAGAAACTAATTTATGTAATTTCCATCAAAACAAGGGTCATAAAACCAACAATTGCATACATCTGAAACATCTTATTCAAGACAAAATTGATGCCAGATAAATTGTGATTGATAACCATAAATCCAATAATGATCACACAACATTCACAAAACCTTTTCTGAAACACACTCAAGGATATTCATCTTCTAAACCAAACAATTGTGCTTAGGTCAATTACACTTACTCTAGAAAAAATGATGTCATCAACATGGTAGAATCATGCATGTCTCTGCACTACAATATCATTACTATTGTCAAAAAGGATAGAGATAACAGATCAGCTAATGCAGTCACTTGATCTCAAGCTTAAGTAACTCTCCAAGGATCAAAATCAAGTTCATAAAATGCCCCAAAGGTACCATTCAATCTTGCATCTACATCTAAACAAAGGACTACACCTAAATATTCCAATTCTAAAGAATCCAAAGCAACGTCCTATAGCATCATCCAAAAACTGTAGCACACTAATGCCAAGATCTCTATATTTGAGTTACTTCAGATTTCTCCTTCTCATCATGTGATTCTAGACAAAGCTCTATTTGGTTCGAATGTTCCTAAAAATATTGATCTTGATAGATTCCAAACTATGGTGATTCACTTGACATCCCCTCAATATATTTCCTTTTCAGAGGAAGATGACAACTCACTAAGTCATCCGCATAACCAGCCCTTTCACATTGAAGTCCTAATTGAAAACCATCATGTCAAGCGTGTTTTGATAGATGGGGGAGCTGGTTTAAACATTTGTTCTTATAAACTAGTTATACATCTGGGATTGTCAGAAGATGCTATTGATCCTAAAAAGAAAATAACCATAAAATTATATGACGAGCAAGAAAGGTCCTCAAAAGGAGTCATTGTGTTACCTATCAAAACATGACCTATCATCAAAGATATCACTTGTCAAGTGATGGACCTCCCAATTGCCTATGACATCCTTTTAGGAAGGCCCTAGATTCACGAAATGCAAGCTATTCCATCAATGTACCACCAATGTGTCAAATTTCCCTATGATGGAGTAGAGGTCACTATACCTACAAACATGTCAGTATCTTGCAATGCTTTGAAGGAAAGCACAAACAAACTTGTCCCAGACAATAGAGAGTCTTCTACCAAACAAGTTGACATAGCATCTACATATAAAATGGAAGACATCGCAAAGGAAATATAAATCAAAGATACAGGCATGGGATAATATACAATGGAACCGGTCCTGTCTCTCACATCTCTCCTGCTTTCACCTAAGTCTTATGGACAACCTTTAGAGAAAGTGAAACCTACAACTAAAAAACCCCAAGTTATCTTCGATGGGAGTTTTATCACACAACAGGTATCCAAACAAGATTAGATGAGGAAGAAGCTATATTAGCTTGGTTATACAAAGATGAGTCTCAATCACAAACAGTTCAAAAGTGTGACTCTAAATCACCTAAGATTCCTTCAAAATCATATGGACCAGGACACAAGCTAATGTCTAAAATGGGATACACTGGAAAAGGAACTCTAGGAACAAGAGGCAAAGGTATCATCAAACCCATTAAACACTGTGGCTAGACAAACAAGGATACAACAGGCATAGGTTATCAAAAGAAACCTTTCCATCTCAGTAATAACTCTTCTCATGTCATAGAATAGATAGAACTGGGAATGGATAACCAAGGAGAAGAGGAAACATACCATGAAGATAGTGACGACTCAGATACCACATATGTTTTCCCCTATGAATGTATTCCTTAGAACATATTAGACGTTCTAAAAAATGATTAGGAACCTAAAGAAAAAATCAATGTGGTAGATACACAAGAACCTACTACCTCAAAAGAACACATTGATCTAGAAGAAAGTACACCTCTCACAATGGCTAAACATTTGGGACACTCTAGTGATTTTGAGATAGATTCTCACAAGTATGAATTCTGCTCAGACTCTAAAGGTAACCCTTCTTGGGGAATTCATCCTTATTTTACACATGTTCTTGACTTTCCCAAAGATCCAGATGAAGAATCAAATGTCTGTGAATGGGGTATTATTCCAGAAGAAGATGAGCCCATAACATAAAAACATATAGATGTTATTCACTGATACGCACATACGCTTGATGTGAGTCTAGAATGAAATGACAGACCTCATGAGTCTGATTTGCTTACTAATAAAGCAAGATCTAATGATGACATTAAGATACTTAATGAACTGAATATCTTGAGTAGTAATATCACCTTTGAATTTGAGAGTTGGATCAGAACCAATGATGACAACACTATATGTGTGAACACTATCAGCTAATCCTTTCCTACGCTTACTATCCAACATCCCTAGATTATGACCGAACATCCAATGATCCAAGCCAAGACATCCATACTTTCCAAATAGACTACACTCTCACATGCTACCTAAATGTAGTAGAACCCATGATGACTTCCATCAGTGAACCTAGTGTCAGCATGATGGAGTTAGATATCAAATATCTCACTCAAAAGAATAAAAGAAAAAGGGAAAAGAGTTATGAGGGTGAAAACCACTATGTGGCAGTCTCAGAACCAAAAATAGTAAAAATAAAAGACGTATCCGAAGGTAAAAACCTTTTTGAGGCACCTAAGGATGAGATATTTGATGTCCTTCAGAGTCATTAATAGGAAAGATCACTAGTTTTGGTAGAACCAACTCAGCCTATCAATTTGGGTACAACAGAAGAACCTCAATTAATTCATGTAGCTCAATCTCTATCAGAAGAAGAAAAATAGGCATTTACAAAATTCTTAACAAAGAAGAAGATCAACTTTTCATGGAAATATTCAGATATGCCAGGATTGGATCCTAATCTCATCATGCATCATCTCTCTATAACTCTAGGAGTTAAACCTATCAAGAAAAAGTTGCAAAAGATGCATCCTCATATGGAACTCCTTGTCAAAGCTGAATTAGAGAAATTGCTTAAAGCTGGATTTAACTAAGTCAAAGATTATGCAGAGTGGATCTCAAACATAGTTCCAATATCAAAATCAAATAAATCTATCAAAGTATGCACAAATTTTAGAGACGTGAACAAAGAATTCCCTAAGGATGATTTTCCACTAACAAACATCGATATGATAGTGGACATGACTGCAGGCTTTCAAATGTACTCTTTAATGGATAGTTTTTCTAGATACAACCAAATCAAAATAGCTCCAGAAGATCAAGAGAAAATAACTTTCACCTGTGCATGGGGTACTTTCTTCTGGAAAGTAATGCCATTTGGTCTTAAGAACATTGATGCTACATATCAAAGAGCTATGACATCTATCTTTCATGATATGATGCATAAAAACATGGAGGACTACATTGATGACACCCTGGCTAAATCAATGAAATGACCTAAACATCTAGCTGACTTGGGTACAATACTAGATATAATGGAAAAATTTAGTCTTTGACTAAATCCTAAGAAATGTGCCTTCGGTGTCACTTCAGGAAAGCTTCTAGGTTACATTGTTTCAAAGAAACATATTGAAGTATATCCAGAAAAAGTAAAAAAAATCATGGAGATGCAACCTCCTAAGAACATAAGTCAAATGTGTACTCTATAAGGGAGGATACAATCTATCAAGCCCTTCATTTCCTAGTTAGTTGACATATCACAACCTTTCACTAGAACAGTGCATAAAGGTGTGACTTACAACTGGACTGAAGAATGTGAGAAGAACTTCAATCATATCAAACAATACTTGGTGAATCCACCAATTCTCATACCTCCTATCCAAGGAAAATCATTAATATTGTATATCTCCACAACAGATACATCACTAGGGGCATTGTTGGTACAACTTGATGAGAACAAATGAGAAAGATCCATCTGCTATATCAGTAGAACATTGGTGGCTTATGAAAAGAACTATTCTATGATAGAGAAAGCATGTATGGCTATTATCTTTGCATCCCAGAAACTGAGGCACTTCATGTTAGCTCATACCACATAACTAGTAGAAAATATTGATCCATTGAAGTATTTGTTAAGCAAAGCTGCCCTCATAGGTAGATTAGCAAAATGGGTAATGCTACTGAGTGAGTTCAACATTGAGTATGTTGAACAAAAAGCTATCAAAGGACAAGTCATCATAGATCAACTAGAAGAAACTCCAATGTTTGATGACCAACCAATGCAGATGAAATTTCTTGATTCATCTATCATGCATCTATCTTCCTGTTAATGGCGCTTATTCTTTGATGAATCTTACACACAAAATGGATTTGGAGCTAGTATATTGTTCATAATGCCACAAGGTTACTCCATTCCAAAAGTATTCAGGATCAAATTCCCTTGCACCAATAACATCATTGAATATGAAGCTTTGTTAAACGAAATGAAAATAGCAATCTAATGGAGAGTAATAGAATTACACATTCATGGAGACTCACAACTAGTCATACACCAATTCAATGATGTGTATCAAAAAAAAGATGAAAATCTTATTCCATACAAGTGCATGGTTGATGATCTAACGAATTACTTCATCTCTATCACATTTGAACAAATACCTAGAATAGAGAACAAGGTTTTTGATGCCAATGCAATGCTATCATCTCTTCTGCAGTAGCCCAAACATGAGCTACGCTACGAGTTCCTAGTGGAAGCACTATCATTCCCAGCCTATGATTTCCCATAACCCTGCATGATCTGCACTATTGTTGGTAATGATTCCTCTCGCTAAAAAAACATATACTCCTACCTTCAAGACCAAATCATTCCTGATACCTTTAACCACCATGAAGATGTTACCTTATTTGAAACACATTGTGGTATGTCATCATTGGTAATGATCTATACAAATGAAGTTTGGATGGTACACTTCTTAGATGTTTAGAATGTGAAGAGTCACAACATACATTAGAGGAAGTCCACGAAGGTATTTGTGGATCACATTCCAATGGTCTAAAATTATCTTGAAAACTCATTAGGGCAGGGTACTATTGGCCGGATATGGAGAAAGAGGTCATGAAATATGCTAAGAATTGTCAAAAATGCCAGGTTCATGGTAACTTGATTCACATACTAGGATGAGATTTGATCCCCTTTACAACACAATGACCTTTCTAGTAATGGGAATTTGATCTCATAGGAGCAATCTATCCACATTCGTCAAATGGTCATACCCATATAATTACTACAACATATTACTTCACAAAATGGGTTGAAGTAGTTCCATTGACATAAGAAACCAACAAACAAATCTCAATGTTCATTCTGAACTACATAATTTGTCAGTATGGTATCCCACATTCCATCATCACTGATAATGGAGGCCAATTCAAGAACAAGGACCTAGATTCCTTATGTTCCAAATTCAAGATAACTTAACATTGGTCATCTATTTACTATCCTCAAGGGAATGGACAAGTTGAAGCATCCAATAAGAACCTATTAAAAATTTTGCATTGTACAGTCAACAAAATAGGAAGAAGTTGGCACCTGATGATAAATCTAGCACTTTGGGCTTACAGAACAAGTATTAGAACACTCACTGGGGCTACTCCCTTTGATTTAGTATATGGGGCTAAAGTGGTACTTCCTATAGAGGTTGAAATCCCATCACTTAGAATCAGAATGCATGGTCTAGTAACTAATGATGATTACAAAGTGTCTAGGTTAAGGGAACTTGAACTACTAGGTGAGCGTAGGTAAGTTGTGTATGATCATCTCAAAATCTATCATAAAAGAATGTCTAGAGGCTACAACAAGAAGGTCAAACATAGAGAATTTCAGGTTGGCGATCTAGTCTTGAGAGAGAACACTAAAAATAAATCCCATCGAGAATGTAAAGGGAAGTTTGAACCCAACCGGTTGGGTCCCTTTATTGTCACTGCTACTTTTGGCTCTAGAGCCTATCAAATCTTGACAACTGATGAAGAAAAACTCTAAGAACTAATCAACATTCTCAATCTGAAGAAATTCTACGCCTAAGACATTCAGTATGTGGAAAATGTCCTGAAAAAAGTATAAAAATTGGAAAAAGTCCTAAAAAAATGATCATCTTGGTGAAAACATAGCAATAGGCGCCTTGATGATTTAACCAAAAAATCAAAAAAATGAAAAAATACAAAAAAAAGAAGAAAAAGAAAAAGTACCTTGGTGAAAACTTGGTAAATAGGCACCTTTGTAGAAAAAATAGAATCTCTACCAAGATGATGAAAACCCAAAAAATAGGTGCCACTTGTATAAAACACTCCATATATCAAAGCAATCTTGGTGATTTTCCAACTTTCTATACTGCTTTAGTTTGTACATATATTGCAATTCAATAAAGTCGGTATGTGTACCAAGAGAACCAGAGTAAAAACCTAATCAATGCTTACAACTTGGGGCCAAACTAGTGTCATATCCTATGGTCATCAGTATTCAAACGAGTCATACCTAGTCAGTAACCTTTTGAGCTTTATCTATGTTAGTTTGTCTGTTTCCCTACCAAAAAAGTATTTTGCAACTGACAACAACACCAACAACACAAGAAAACTACAACGACAAAAAAAATAATCTTTGCGACATACTTTTATCTTCTTGTATGCTAAATAATTCACATTGAGATTTTTGCATACTATGTCCCTTCGAGCTCATCGATGATGTCATTTCACAGGATTTAGAGAGTAATGACTAGGGCCATAATCTTTTATCTATTTTCTATTTGTAAGTAAAAATCTAATTACTATGAATATTCTGGATTAAAATGGTGTCCACTATAAGTGCCTCCATCACGATTGGATGACCATGTGTACCTTGACCATTGATATCTAGACACTTTAGGGAAGTTTGATCTAACGTTGTCTTCTTGAGTGATTTCTTATTTCTATTGTGAAACACAACATTACCCAAGGATGTAAATGATAAAGGGTCATTGTGGGTAATTCACATTAGACCAAAGATGATCTCTCAACTACTTGGTGTATTTGTATACAAGGTGTATTTAGGTCATCACAAATTTTATGCTCTGATGCTTATATAAATTGTTAAATCAAAATGGACATGATATTCAGGTCATCCTGCCTTTTCTGCCTTGGTGCTTATATATAATTTGACATTTTCAACTAAAATTCAATATTCATATGTTCATGGTTGTCTAACCAATGAACATTGCATCGACATCTAGTGTTACCTAAAAATATTCAGTGATGATAAAAACCAACAAATGATCAGTGACTAAGTCTTAGGTTTGCATTTCATTTGCATGTTGCATTTAGCCTAGTTGCATTTTTTTCATGATTTGAATTTAGCATGGTGTTTGATATTCTCAAAATTGTACTACACACATCACAAGGACTAAGCATTGTGTGAAGGTCCCTTCATCTACTCAGCAAGTCATCACCATTATGAGTTAAACATCCTTTTTGACAACGACTGAGCACTTGAACTCTTCATGTACCTACAAAAATATCATGTGAATTGCTACATTTACATATCATTTCATTTTCATAAACACCTCATATAACCATTGCATACATACATGTGCATCCATCAACATAAATAAAGCCATATATTTTCATTATTCAGCTAACATTTATCATTGCATTTCACATTGCATAATCATCCATTCAAAAGTAAAAAGAAAATATTTCATACATTTGCATCACATGATAAAAATCATAATCAAAATGACAAGTGCTATGAAGTCACAACTACAAAATGAATGATCTCATATATATAAATGTCGATATAGTACATGGGGTGCACAATGTGCATATGATACAAAACATGAGCTCCAATGAGCTATCAAGTACATCAAAATGTCAAAAATGGGGAATCAACTATGATATCATCTATCTACCTGATCCTTTGCATCAGGCACTCCTCCTCCTTCGGGTGGGATGTCTAGCGGTGGATCGGCACATGGCACTCTAGCTCCCTCGGATCCTAGTATATACTGAGAATATGAAGTCACTCTCTACCCAAGTGGCACAACTGAGAAGTATGTAGATACTATTGGCAAGTTGGCTATACTGGTGTATATGAATTTTTATAGTGTTGTCATTATGGCAACAAAGTCATATAGTAGTTTGGAGTTAACACACTTGATGAGAAGATCAGAAATTGGTTAAGTTTTGAAGACTAGATAGTGTATAGAGTACCTGAAGCTCAGAGCATTAGCGCACATGCATACGAGCAAGTTATGGTGTGTGCCTTAGAAGATAAGTTGGTTAGACTATATTCATGCTTAGTCTATGATCACATGATCAGATATGCATGTATGACAAAGTTACAGATAGTTGAAGTTACACAGCCAGTGTGTGCCAGAGAAGAACAGAGTAAGCAACTCACTATTAGCATTTTGATTTGCAGTTATATTCTAATGTTGTAAAGGCTATGCACCTATTGTAATTAGGTTTCAAAGTGTAAATATGTTTTTTTGTAAACATGCTTGAGCCAATTCAATTGGAAGCATTGTATGTAATCGGTTAAAGGGCCGACCTAGTTATTTGTTTTATATGTGCATATAAATAGGAGTTGCGCCCATTGTAATCAGTGTGTAAGATGGAATAGAGTTGAGATAACCAGAGAAAAAGTGTGTGAAGAGTCTATAAGATGTATTAGAGCTTTTCAAGAGGTCAAAGCATCATCGCATCAAAGGAACTGATCTGACAAGCAGTGTCATAGTGATAGTTCATCTAGCAGATATAGTGTGTAACTGAGATCAGAAGGTTGCAGCCTTCACCACTTGAGCAGTGAGCTCTAGGATAGTACATCCACACCCCTAATAGGGTTTATTGTAAAATACTCCTAACAGGGTCCAACCCTTGACAAGGTCTACTGTACTTAATACATTGTAAAGAAACTCCTAACAGGGTTAAGGATCTTCTAACAAGGATCATAAAATACTAGTACAGAATATTAGTGGGTGTCAATTCCCACCGGGGTTTTTACCTATTTGGATTTCCCCATAACCATATTGGTGTTATGTGTTGATTTCATGTTTTATGTTTATGTGGATGTTCATTTTAGTACTTAAGCATTTAAGTTTCGTTTAAATATTAAGTGAAAAGATAAAATATAGTGAACACTGATTCACCCCCCCCCCCCTCTCAGTGTTCCCATTCCTAACAATTGGTATCAGAGCTCTGGTCCTTAGAAAAGAAGTTTAACCACTTGAGGAGATCATGGAAAAAGAAAAAATGAAACATCTGAAAATAAATCTTGAAGCTACTATTGAAGACCTGAACAGATCTGAAAAATAAATTGAAGAACTTAAGGAAAAACTTAGTGATGCTCAATTAGTCATCAAAAGGCTAAGGAAGGATCTGAAAGAATGTTCTACCAGTGATTTAGGAATAATGATCAAGAATTTGAATAAAGAAAATGCATCCTTGAAAGAATAGCTTGAAGAATCTGATGATAAGCTGACTAACAATCAGGAAGTCTATGATGAATAGATCAAAGAGAACCTTCAACTAAATGAAGAATTGAGGCAAGCAAACATGGAAATCTTGGAGCTAAGGAACAACAAAGAAAGCTTGGAATCTGAATTGAAAGATGCTAAGAATCACATTGATAAATTACACACTAGTTTTGATTTGATAGAATCTCAGTTGTATGCAAGAAGAGCAAAAGGAGATACTAGCTGCATTGGATACAATGAAGCACAAAATTAGATTGACAACATGCGAGCAAGAATGAAAGCACGAGAAGGCACCTCAAATGCTAAGAAGACTGGAAGTTAGACTAAAGATCATATTGAACCACCTAAGAATGAATGCAAGCTAGTAGACCGCACTTGTTATGCATGTAACAAGCATGGACATATAGCAAGAAACTATATAGAGGTAAGACCTTTTAATGGTTACTATTATTCATGCAATAAATTTGGTCATAGAGATATGAACTACAAGAAAAGTCAGAAGAAAAAGACTCAGTATAATCAAAGAAATTAGAATCAGTCAAATGTAAGAATTTCTCAAAATGTTACATGTCAGATATGTAACTATAATGGTCACTCTGCTAGACAATGTAAAATGGTGACTCATGTCAATGCGGCGAGGAATATAAGGCCTCTAGTCATTTGTCACTCTTATAAAAAGGTTGGACACATCTCAAAGTTTTGTAGATCAAGGATGCAAGGTCAGGAAAGCCCTAAAAAGCCCAAAGAACCAGTATTGGATCCCGAAGGAGAAGTCAATTTTGTGAAATCTTCAGAGGATATGAGATTGATTTGGTTAGAAGCAAAGAAGGACAAGGCTGATGAGAATGTATTGGATGCATCCACAGTGGACACACCCTCTACATCTGGATGAATGGCCCTCAGGGTCATAGGGGGAGATAATTTAGCTCTAGCCCCCTACGTAGCTAGTATACTCACTCTCGAGTATGCACCTTTGGACTTAAGCTTTTGGAGACTAGTAGAACCTATGTGCAAGAGCACACTAGCTGATTGTTTGCAGAATGAAAGATAGAAATTTTCAAGTAATAGCCTAGTTTATGCGACAAGCATTAATGGCATATTTTCTACTTTAAAGTACACAAAAGTTTGTAAATCTCTCATTTCATTTGAATTCAGAGTGATTGAAGAGTAGAAGATCCCTAGCAATTGATTAAGAAGGATTGCAGTTTGATTCATCAAGTGACTTGTTGTGCATTTGATTGATTGCGGAAACCCTAGTTCATCACGTCGATTCAGAATCTCTTGGAAACCTTTGAGAAAGTGTTATACAAGTAAGTGATGGCTACTCCTATAGTGTTTGATGTTGCAGAGAAGAAAAGATATGTATTTAAGAAGCACCCGTTCAAATCCACTCTAGATGACCTAGAAGGGGCATTCTCCCGCATGCCTATGGGTGTTATGCATGTTGAGGACATTAGGGCATACATTCACTATAAGAAAGAACCAGTAGGATTGGATAGATTAAGAACGCACATGGAAACTATGTTGAAACTAGATAAAACCTTCATGGATGAGTATGCACGGTGGAATAATCACCCTATAGTAGAGTATGCTATGGCATATGAGTTCTACGAATTAGAATGGATCAAGATTCTACTGAGCAGGATTCATGATGACCTATTTTGGATAGGTGAAGTGCCGGTCAGAATTACTAGTGACTTAATTCATGAGATGAAATGCCTCTCTAAGATAGGCATTGTTCTTCCAGCCGAAAAAGATGTGAGAAAACTTGTTGAGCAAACCTACAAGTCAAGAAGTGATAGGCGTAGAATGACCATAGAGCCTATTAAGCAAGATGACATCAAACTGATGTCCATGATACTAGGTTATAGATTCCAACACACTAGTAGGGTGAATAGTGTGTCTGCGGCCATAATTCTTGCAACCATAAGACTTGTGAAAGAGAATGGTGAGTTCAATTTGTGTGAGATCCTGTGCGCACAACCAATAGATAACATTGAGGCAATCAAGCATGAAAAGACCAAGATATTTAGGTTTGGGTCCCTAATTATCTATATGTACTTCCATATTGTTGGAAAGGTGTTAGATTCATACCTAGACAAGACTATTCCTACCATGCCATAGATATCCTTCAAGGCATCTCCTGAGAACACTCTAAGAGACTACATGACACTGGAGTTGAAGACATTTAGCATCAAGATGCATATGAGATATAGAATTCCAGAGAAAATAGTTGATAAATACAAAGATGCTATTTGCTTCATGGTTGAGAAAGACACAACATGCATGGAGTAAGTTGAACCAAGAACAAAGTGGATTCATCCACTAGGATATGAAGTGGAAGAGCCTATTCTAGAGGCTTATGCTCAAGTTCTATTGTCAGCACCTAAAGACCCTAATGAGCCAAGATGGGGAACATATGAGGAGAAAACAAAAGAAGTTGATGTAGTACTAAATATCACAACAACAAAAAGGAAGGTTGCTAAGGTTACCTCAGAGATCTTGAGAATTCATGGAGTGTCTCAAGCAGACCTAGACAAAGCAAGGGAACAAATGATTTCTTTGGAAATTGAGAGCACAACAACAACAGAGACTGAATCAGAAGATCCTAAGCTAAAGAAGGTGAAGATAGAAAAGTCTAATATTCAGAAGGGTAATACTGATGTTACTCCTTCTATGCCCAAAGAGACCATTGACCTTATTGCTCCTCCTGAGTATAAGGCAATACCTAAGAGGAAGAAAGAAATCAGCATTGGTCATCCATCCTCGAGAGTAACAAGGAACAGAAGGAACACTCAACCTCCTCTCGAAGTAATTTTCAAACCTAGTCTGAGTGTGTTAAGCACAAGAATTGTTGATGAAGGAAGAATTGATCAAGTAGGAAAGTTCTATGAGAAATACAGTGAGATTGACAAATCAGAGATACATGGAATGATTGTCAGACATATGTTAAAGTTTAAGAAGACAATCTTAGAATTGAAGATTATGATTCATGATAATGTATGGAATATCTTAGAGTTCCAAAAGAGAAAGGCTATTGAAGAAGATCTAAGGATAAGAGAAAAGATTTTAAATGAAACCCTTCTAGTATGCGAGCTAGAAGAGAAAAATTTATTGTTAGATCTGGTGAAACCACACCTCAAGACCAAGACAAGAACATTGAATATAATGGATAAAAATTTTGAGTTAGTTGCCAAGGAAATAGAAAAAGCCTTTGAGAAGGTCTTTATGAACAGACACATGTATCCACCTACTGCATCCACAACTCAAGTACCCTCAAAGGAAGTCAAGATGGAAGAGCCCACTAATGCATTAGTGATAGGTCCTTAGGACTCAGCGCCTATAGTTGAAACACAAACAAAGGTAGATAAGTTTGTGCCCATGACAGAGTCACTAAAGGATAGCACCATCATCATTGATAATGTAGAGATAGCCATGGCAGCCACTGACACTGAGTTGGATAAGTTTGAAGAGGCATTTGTGAGTACTCAAGAGGTTGAGACTCTATGTGGTAAATCCAATCCCAATCAAGAAGAAGTATTGATTGAGGATATAACAAATGAAGAAGAAAGAAAGAAGAAAAAACAAAAAAAGTAGCAGAAAAACAAATAGAAGAAGTAGAGAGAAAAGAAAATGAACCATTAGTGATGGATAGCACTCCTATCACTCCCTCAGCAACATTGTTGTCAAGTTTGACACCTGACACAACTAGTTTGGACTCTTGGGGAGAAGAAGACCTAGTCAAGTTCAGTGTCCTAGCTATGGAGAAAGCCAAGGAGAAATAGGTGATGAGAAATCCCCTCCTTGTAGAATCAGTAAACATCTTGAACAACTTGGTACCAGCAAATAGGAAAGTGTCTAAGGTACACTCCGTTGATGATGTGAGTATAGTCATTTCACAGTTCAAGAGTAATTTCTCTAGCCTGGAAGAATTTGCATCCCTAGTTGTAGAAGAGAAATATTTGAAGAATAGGCTCAATGAATTGGTTAGCAACTTTGCACTTGACCTGAGCTCACTAAACACTGGTCAAGCATCCTTGAAGGAGTTTGCAGCAAAAGGCAGAAAGATTATTCCTAATTGTATGAACCAAGACAACATGACTAGTGATCTGTACAAAAAGATACAAGAGGCTGAAACTATGATAGACATCATAAGAAAATCAGTGGAAGATCCATCAATTGATATGAACATGTGAAATAATGTCTACCAAGGACAGATATACAAGATTGAGAAGGCAGAAAAGGAGATGTCCAAGATAAGGGCTAGGCAAACTTAGCTAAGAAATGCTCTTGTGCCCTCATTAGACATACTTAATCAAAATATCAAGGAGATAGATGCCACCATGATGACATATGATCAAGGTCCTAGCACATATTTGGAGAATATGGAGAAGCTACAGTATGCATTATGTGCCCATCTACAGATTGTAAATTCACTGATCACATTTTGGAAGAAGGAGATCCAAAACCTGTAGATAGCATATCCGGATGTTCTCTCATAGTAAGTAGTTGTATATACAGTTTTGAAGCACCTTTTTAATTAATGTCAAAGGGGGAGTATGTATAGAATATGGTATAGATATGTATAAGGGAGATATAAGACATAAGTTTTTTGTATTAAGGAACAATTAGCAACTTGGCAATATTCCTTTGTTGCAATCAATGACAAAGGGGGAGATTTTTGGAAAGTTGGCTATACTAGTGTATATGACTTGTTATAGTGTTGTCATTATGGCAACAAAGTCATATAGTAGTTTGGAGTCAGCACACTTGATGAGAAGATCAGAAATAGGTTAAGTGTTGAAGACTTGACAGTGTACAGAGTACCTGAAGCTCAAAGCATTAGCGCATGTATGTACAACTGAGTTATGGTGTGTGCCCTAGAAGATAAGTTGGTTAGACTATATTCATGCTTAGTCTATGAGCGCATGATCAGATATGCATGTATGAAAAAGTTATAGACAGTTGAAGTTACATAGCTAATGTGTGTGAGAGAAGAATAGAGTAAGTAGCTCACTGTTAGCATTTTGATTTGTGGTTATATTCTAATGTTGTAAAGGCTATGTGCCTATTGTAATTAGGTTTCCGACATGTAAATATGTTTGTTTGTAAACACACTTGAGCCAATTCAATTGGAAGCGTTGTATGTAATCGGTTAAAGGGCCAACCTAGTTATTTGTTTTGTATGCGTATATAAATAGGAGATGCACCCATTGTAATCAGTGTGTAAGATGGAATAGAGTTTAGATAAGCAGAGAAGAAGTGTGTGAAGAGTCTATAAGATGTATTAGAGCTTTGCAAGAGGTCAAAGCATCAGTACATCAAAGGAACTGATCTAACAAGCAGTGTCACAATGACAGTTCATCTAGCAAATATAGTGTGTAACTGAGATTAGAAGGTTGTAACCTTCACCACTTGAGTAGTGAGCTCTAGGACAGTGCATCCACACCCCTAACAGGGTTTATTGTAAAAGACTCCTAATAGGGTCTGACCCTTGACAAGGTCTACTATACTTAATACATTGTAAAGCAACTCCTAACAAGGTTAAGGATCTTCTAACAAGGATCATAAAACACTAGTACAAAATATTAGTGGGTGTCAATTCCCACTAGGGTTTTTACCTATTTGGGTTTCCCTGTAACCATATTGGTGTTATGTGTTGATTTCATGTTTCATGTTTATGTGGATGTTCATTTTGGTACTTAAGCATTTAAATTTAGTTTAAAGATTAAGTGAAAAGATAAAATACAGTGAACACTGATTCACCCCCCCCCCCCCTCTCAATGTTCCCATTCCTAAAAGATACATAGTACGCTACCCTACTAGTCTGATGTACTACCTCCACCTATAATCATCGAGTCTCTACCTAAGACTTACGCATCTGTTTGTCCCACTTTGCTTGCCAGATCTCAAAGGCCATCCTCTCAGCTCTCAATTCCCTATTCTAATGTCGTAATCTTTGTATGACATCTTGAGGTGTCTTCTTCTGACTAGGGTCTACCTCAGCAGCTACCTCCTCCTCACTAGCCATTGCCTCATCACCACCACTTGTGTGAGTCCTCTCGTTGTAGCATCTAATCTGCTCCTAGGTCAAAATTGGGTGCCTCCTATGCCTCATCCATCTGCACATCCTGGTATGCACCCAAAACCTCCTCAGCAGCTATAGTGCAACCTATACCTCCTAATGTCCCACCCTCACCTCTAGTGTACCACCGCTGCAAAACTGATAGTCTAACCAATGACACCACTCATGGTAACAAGGTAGGCCTCACATCTATTATCGACCATGGTGGGATACATGTCACTCTTTGCATAGGAGGGATTGGTTGTGCCATGGGAATCTGTACCTCCTTCCTCCTCTGTCCTCTCCCCTGAGGTGCACCTATCACATCATCCGCCTTCTCCATCATCAAAATCAAATCTGTGGGATCAAAGAATTTCCTAAATGGATGCTCTACCAAGTAGGTCCTATAAGCATAAGTGATACCTGCATCAATCACCTATTCCTGGTAATCCCAATCTTTGTTCTAGAGTCCATTGTACTCCAAGTTGCACACTGCATATGACAACCTAGGATCCCACCATAGTTCGATCTCTCTCACCTTCTAGGCAAAAGAGGTGAAATCATGTGGTACATACTGAATGAGGCCATACTGCCTCCAGACCTGAGTAATTAAGAAATGCTCTAGCACACTGGTAGAGCAACCAATCAATATCTTGCTCTAGCAGAAATATCCAAATTGTGTCGTCATAGTGGGTCAAGCCTCAACCTGTAAGTATGGTTGCCAGACGACCACATTCATATCATCCAGTACTCAGTGCTAGTGCTCCATCCAACCCACCCTAGCATTTATAATGAAACCTGCATATCTATAAATGAGAGGCTCCTAAGCCTTCCTCTCATCACCACATATCAGCCGATAGATGGGGATATACTCCCATTCCCAGATCTAGAGCAGTATCACCTGAAGTGAAAGTCTTACCCTCATGGTAGATTATCTCATGCATCTCTGAAAATATATGTGGCAGGAGGCACTGACCCCATCTGTACTCTATAGGTTGCACCATAGGAGCCCACCCCATCAGAAACCATTCTATTGATGGTCTGACATGATGATACCACTGATCATGCCTATGATGATACACTCAAGCCTGTGAGTCTACCAGTAACATTGAACTAATACCTCCCATAGTATCTACTATGATATCTTCTCATCATCTCTGAATAGTGTCCTAAACGCCTATAATCATGTGTTCCTAGAACTCAGGTAGTTCGGGCGTGGTCCATGAAAAGGGATACGAAGAATGTGATATATATCCTCCAGAGTAATTGTAATCTCCCCTATCGGGATATGGAAGGTCTGAGTCTTTGAGTGAAACCTCTCCACTAATTCAGTGATCAATCCATGATTTACCTGAATATCAGGTAAACCTATAAGATACTCAAAGCCACATGCAGTAAGGTGAACTCGCATCGGATCTGGAAGTGCCAAACACAACCTTTGGGTAGCTATATGTGAGACATGAACATGTACATCAAGGTATCTCTCCTATAAAGCACATAAAAATGAGCATAACATCAATAATTTACTCAAAAACTCTGCTACATGCACGTAGAACAAGAAAGTGAATATATTAGAAGGTGCATTAAAGGTTATGGAACATAGCTGAGCAACCAAAATTTTTGGAAAAGTTCACTAAATACCTTTAAAAAGTTCACTATTTTCCATATGACATTTCAGAAAATAAAAAACTGGTGTCAAGTGTTGTATGACACTATACAACAACCCATACGACATTTGATGGTCACATGACAATCTAACAGTTGTCATACAACAACCTAAGGACCCGATGAAATGTCGTACGAGAGAAGGGTGTCTCCCATACGACACTATACTACAACGGAGATGACACTTGGTTGGTACTTAAAATGTTGTACGAAATGCTAACTGTTGTCGTATGACATCCCATTAAGAAAAAGTTAAAAATGTGAAAAAAGACAAACAATCCTAAAAAGCAATTGAAAACGTGCTAAAATGATTCAAAAGAGGCTTCGAGGTCCACTTGCCGGATGCCCATACTGTCGAGGTCGTTGATATCGCCTGGATAGCTCAAATTGGTGTGAAGACATGGGGACCACCATTTTCTCGCTCAGAGGGCTCCACGAGGTTTCGAAAGTCAAAAGGTTGAAATGAATTGAAAATGACCCTTTTGGTCTTATATAGGTTTTGACCTAAATTTTCAAAGTGCTCTATTTTGCGCAAAAATTTTACCCCTAGCTAATTTTGACATTTTGAATCTATTTTCGAGATCAAAATTGAAATATGAGATCGTTTCCTTTGTCAAAATCATGATTTAAAATTTTGGACCCAGGACAGTCGACTGCTTGCATAATCGACCTTCATGACATCACAAGAAATCCACAACTTAACTTATCTAATTATCTCACATCAAAATTTTGAAATCTCAAATTGGTCAACTCATGGTCAAACCTAGTCAAACTTGGTCAACAGGACCCCTAAATGATACAAAATGCATCCTTAGACATGTACAACCACTTCTACAATCGATTATGTTGCTTCTATTCATTCACACTGGCTTTCTTGCCAGATTCTGAATTTCATCCCGAAGGGGGCATGGTATTCTATATCATTAACCATTATCAAATCTGTCTTTTTCAAATTCCTTCAACAATCAAGACAATAACCACATCTAATCGTCAACTCATCAAAAGTCCTTGTTGCTTGGGACATATCACTTGGGGCATATCAAGTTCATCAAAATCCATATCAATCTGGTGTTCTCTTAATCTTGAAAACTGTATCAACTCTTCATAACCATTGGTTCATTAGTGTTATTTCCTTGATTCTTCGTAACTGAAGGGTTTAGATTTAACATCCTTTCGATTCCTTTGGACAATTAGGTCTGGAGTTAGGACAATCAATTCCTCGTAATCATAGGTTCAGAATCAGACATTTTATCACTTCTTTGTAATCATAGGTTCAGAATCAGGCATTTTATCACTTCTTCGTAATCACCGGTTCATTGTTACTACCATTAACATCATCTCAATTCTTTGGTCAATTAGGACCTGAGTCAGCATCTTCAAAATCTTCAATCGATTTCTATCTCGGAATCAATTAGTCAATCAGGATCAATTTCTCCATCACATAACTGAGTCTGGATCTCAATCAAACAGATTTATCTTTGAACCACTGCGCTTTGCATAGTAATTCAAAGAGGGGAAAAATGTAATACCCCCAAAATGGGCTTCAGTACCATTGACCTCCTACATCAACAAATCGATCGAAATCGACCCAAATGTCCTAACCTAAGGCACATATGCACATCAAATTATCAAAACCCTAATTGATCCTATTCTAATTATGCATCGGGGAATATTCCTAAATATTCCTAATTTATCTTAATTATCTCTAATCAAATATTGTTTGGTGATAAATGATATTATTTTATTTATCTAAAGTCAATTAATTGAATATGTTAAGTATTTAATTAATTAAACTTTATTTAGCCACTTAATTATTTTAACTAAATCTAATTAAATTTATTCTTAATTAATATTATTTATTTGACAATAAATCATAATTTCTAAAAATAATTAATTGAATATTCATTTAATTGATTAAAATCAAATTGTCAAATTTAATAATATAATTTTGGATAAAGTTTGATTTAATAATTGATTAACCCATAAATCAGTTATTTAATTGTTCAAATCAGTTAAGTTGAGAATAAAACACATGAAAATTAATTAAATTAATAATTATCTATGCAAAAATCAGAAGATCAGTTAAACTCAAAAATAACTCTTTGATTCATTTTGTTAACTTTCTAAACTCAACATGTGATTGTGAGTTGAAAGAAGATTGGAGTGATCTCAACTTTTAATTTTGAGTTAAAAAGCTAATTTGCATGATTTTACTAGATAATTATTTCTAATTTCTTGATAACTCATCAATCAATTTCGAGTTGATCAAGGAGTGATTTTTGGCTTTTCCATAAGTTCTCAAAACTTTGGATTTCTATATAAACAGGCCTTAGTCCTTCACAAATCACCATGTGCAATCTGGAGAATAGCAACGCTATACTGTTGAATTCTGGAGATTGTGCAACTTTTGGGAGATCCATTGCTAACATTGTTTTTCTTATTTTCGCATTCATAGCTAGATTCAATTCATCTTTGTCAAGCTTTTAGATCATTTTCCATATAGCTTTCACCATTATTTTGCATAGAAAATCCAAAAATATAGATTAATCTTGCATTCATTTCATAGCTTTTGCATTCAAATCCTTCATTTAGATGTTGCATTGTCATTGATCTTGATTAAATTCTGAGAATACCATACTCACATCTACTAGAAGGCATTAAATCGCCTGATTGATGATACAACTATTTATTACATATTTTTTTGTCATTAATCAATAATATTTTACTGATGTGTTGTGTCTTATAAACATGTACAATTTTCACACACACAAAACTTACCTCTCAAGCTTTCAGATTTGGCTCTCAGCACATTTGTGTCCCCTCCATAGATAGCTGCCAGTGTGTCCCACATTTTCTTTGCATTAGTACAGTCCTTGATGTCTTCAAATTTAGGATAACTTAGGGCTGATGCAATCTCCAACATTGCCTAGTTGTGTTCTTTCTTTTCCTTCATCTCCTCGGCTATTATAGGTGCAGAAATTGGTACATAATCATGTTCTACATAGTATTTTATTGAATCACTAATTCTAGCTAGGTGCAATTTCATCAAACTCTACCATGCATGGAAGTTCTCCTTATTCATCTTTGGTACCTCCTTTTTGTACATCTTGATCATTAGCTTCAAGTACCTTTAAACTTTCTCCTTACAAGCACCACAAGCTCTGATACCAATTGTTAGAATGATTTTAGAATAACTGAAAGGTGGGGTGAATTAGTTATCCTCAGGTCCAGATGTACCAATTCAACTTTTAAACACTTCACAAACTTAGATCTATTGAGCAATTCACTTAGTGTCTATGGAATATATCAGTTTAACATAAAACTTGCAGTCCACTGTCCAAAAGTAATCAACTTGCAGAATATAAAACTTTCAACAACATAACACATCAAATAACACTCACACAAGTATGACACTAGGATTTAATGTGGAAACCCAATATAGGAAAAACCACTAGTAACATGCTACCAAATTTTCACTCTTATGAAGTGAGCTCTGTGAGAAGCCAACCCTGTTAAAGGTTACAATACACACTATTAGGTGTGACCCTATTAAAGGATTTAGTCACCCTGTTAAGAGTGTCCTGGTTAGAGGGCTTAAGAACATTCCATTAGAATGTCACCTTGATTAAAGGGTTTACAAAATGACTGTTAGGTCAGCCTTGATTAAATGATTTTAACTAATACAATGATTAGAAAGTAATAGTAGGTTCTGATCTAAAATATACAAGTCACTTTGCAAATACAGATCCAATATGCTCATATGTTGATTTATTGACTGACCTTCATTACCATCTCCATCTCTTATCTTCTCATAAATCCCTTCAAGCAATCACCTCAACTCTGTTCATCTCTTCACATCTCTTCTTAGCCTTCTTCTTAGGTTTGCCAGTCAATAACATCAACCTCTTCCTCACACTACATAACCTACAACTAGGTCATCCTTATACCTCCTTGATTAGGTAGATTAATCTGCTACCACTTAATCTCTTTCGTGTATCTTAGGTTTAGGTCAGATTCGTTGAATCCTTCCATTATTTTGTTCTCCTCCTTATCCTTCTAGATACTTCTCAAAACTTCTCCTTGAATCCATAAGAAAATGATTTACCATGCATTAATGCTCCAGGTCATTCATCTTTAATGTCAACATGTTTTACATACCCAAGAATTCAACTATGTTGGCTGGGATTCTCAATTCCTTCACAAACTATAAATTATTAACACTCGGTCAATAATGTGTTCATCTACTCAGTCATCATTGAATAACTTGGTCATCGCTAAAACTGTTCTTCTTAGCAAACACTATCTTCGCTCAGTTAATTCTCTGATACTCGACAATTATTGATGCTCGGTCAACACTAAAATTTACTCGGCTTATACGAGCGCTCGGTCGACACTAGCATCATTCGACTTAAACTGAATTTATTATTTTTTTCTCGGTTAAGCCTATGCTTCAAATCAACTGACTTCTTCACTTAGTGTTAAAGATAAACAACACATTACCTTGCCAATGTGCCAATTAATCAAGTACCCATTGTAGTATCTCATAACTCAACCTTTTCCTAGGTCCTCTTGTTATCTTCTCTTTTCAAATCCTCTTCCTATCAAAAGATATGGTACTCTAATAGATAGCATATGTCTTACCAATTAAGGTTTGACATCAATGACAATATAACAATTCTTCAATTGTAGTTTCCAACAGTACTTTCATTCTATGGTTGTGTGCAATAGAGTTTTCATGTTGGGTTTCTATTGTTAGCTATCTCATCATATAAAGAAACTTGTGGTGTCCTAACTATGGTTTGGCATGCTTATGATAAGTGCACGACTTTAGTCCCTGACATTGGAATGAATTGTTTCATTTTCCTTGAATGCATGTAGGTTGTCGATTGTTCATTGGATGATTTGAAAATCTCAAAAATACCCTAACTTCTTTGTAATCTTGTAGATGATGGCGGGTGTTTGGAGTTGGCCTAGAAGTAGACTTAGAGTTCTTAGATCTCTTCTTTCTTTAGTTGGTTATACTTGCATGCCTTAGTTTCATGTTGATTAGATCTGAAAGTTTTGTAGATTTTTTGTACAAAATGTATACTTATGCTTATCTTTTCTATTCTATTTATTTAAATTTAAATTTTGGCATTTTCAAACTTGTTTGTCTTTTAGATGAGAACTAGATGTGGATTTGTATGTGTGCCAATGACAAATTTTAGTTTTGTAGGTTCTGCATCGTTCATAAACTTATGGTTTTGTAGATCTACAAATAAACTATTTAACACTGGGTTCAAGTGTATTATAACAATGTTTTTTGCAGATTAATACATTGGTTTGATGCCTTTGAGTTTGGGGTTTTTAACTGGAAAGGATTTTACCCACATATATTGGTGCTTTTCTCTTCTATCTTGCTTTCTTCTATTCTTCTCCTTTCATGTTCTCAAAGTTTAATTTATATATTGTTATGTTGTTGACAATTAGATATGCAAATCACATTATCTTTCCTCTAAGGGTTAATGAGATGGAAAATAAACTATGCTTGTTTCCACTTTACACACATAGTAGTACTTGCTTGTATCAAGTTATTCAATAGCTGATTAAGAAATAAAATGAACTTATATATTGGTGGTCCTTTTAAGATGCTCGCTTTCTTTCATAAATGAAACCATTGACATAGACGCCAAATTTTCAAAATTCATGAGTCAAGGGGTGTTTATTTCAAAACATCATTCTAGGTCATTTGCATCGTGAACTCATTACACATCACTTGGACATTTTTAGAAAGCATACAATCCTTTCACCAATCTCTTTCTAAAACAATTATCAAAACACATTTTAAAGACATTGTAATTCACTCACACATTATCTTGCATTAGTGACAATAATCAATATTCAACAATCAAATCAAATGAATTAACTACCATATAGTAGCATTCACTTCCATCAACATAGTGAAATTCACTCCCAGTTAATTATCTCTCTTCTACTTTATTATCAATTCAATAGAAAGCTCCAAAGTGCTCTCTAATGCAACCTCTATTTCCTAATTGTAAATAACACTATAGATGCATTCTTTGTTAAGTACTAAAGATACACTTCTAGTTTGGTCTGGATTATAGGTGTTTATTCAATTTCTCAAGATTTAGCCACCCCAACCTTTTAGACCCATGGTTTAATGATGGATCACAATCAGCTATTTTTTGTCACATTGTCTCATAAATGTATCATAAAAAGCAACTGACCAACCTTTCTATTACATTATGTACATATAAAACTGCTAAATCCGAACCCTGCTTATATAGAGGAAAAAATATAAAGTACAGATAAGTCTGGCCCATCAATGATAAGCCTTCTCAACTACCCATGGATCTAAAACAATTTTTAATTATTTGGAAGGTAATTATGCTTAATCAATCCTATTTGACATGCCATCCTACATATCATTTTTTTTAATACATATAATCAGTATCAATTATCCTTCAAATAAAAGGTAAAAGGTAACGTGACTGTGATTTTAAGTCAAGAAGCTATGTGACACTAAATCCATGTCTCAAACAACTAAAAAAAATCAGAGGCCAATTTGTCAGTGATAAATTTCTTCCATCAGCCAAAGAAAAGATATTAAACTTCTATAATACTTTTTCCATGCATACAACATCCATTTGTAAGATCATATGTTAATAAAGAATTTTATATTTTTTCAATTTTTTTAAAAAAATTAGTTTATAAGGTTTGAATATCATAAGGAATGAGGTTCGGTTCATATTTAAGCAAATTTGGGCTCGTACTTGTGAATTGCTAAAAATGACTTGATAGATGAAAAACTCTTTCATTAAAAAAAACTGACCAATTGATTTGAAATCTTTGATCACAGCCAACACTCCTTCACTAATACTCAGATGAAGAAGATGTCCCATCCAACACACCTTCACTAATATTCAGATGAAGAAGATAATAGTTTTTTGTTCTTTCTATCTGATAATAGATCATAAAATGTGATTCAAAATATTTATACAAAAATCACTAACACAATCTAATTCAATAATCTCCATGAATTATTGAATTCAATCTCCAAGAATGACGATTACACAGAATTCAATCTCCATATCGTTTTTACTGATCAAAACACCCATACCCATCTCATACTTTACAATCAATTTCTTCTGGGTGTGTGTCCTCCCATTGATTTGCAGACCAGGGAAGGTAAGTGTCAAGGCAAACCAACTCCAAACGAGCTGATTTGCAAGTGTAATAAAACACAGTGCTCATGCCATCATAGATCACACTCACAATTGAATACATGAACACCAAAACAGAACCTTCCAATACCATATTTGTAACAGAGATCCTGCTGCTTCCTCTCAAAACTCTGTGAACAAACAGGCTCTCCACAAATGCCCAACTCAAATTGACAATAATTGCCAGAGCCAGAGCAATCCTGGTCCTCCCTCTGATCAAAAACATTGCCTTCAACACAGCCTGAATCCCATAATTATACTCTTCCAGAACACAAACAATTGTGGCCAAATTGCAAACAATCATGGCATGTGCAAACACAATGGAGTAAAAAATCCCCCCTCCTAAAGCAGCCCCAATTTCAAACCTAGAATGAAACCCTAAAACAGAGACTGTCCTAAATACTGCTAAAACCAGTACCAGAATCACAGCATTGGCTCCAGTTACAAGAACCCCTGCCCATAAATATGTCACCACAAGGCGCTTCCAAAGCCTGGGCAGAACTTCAATCAGTCTCTCCCATGAGGGCTTATGCCCTGCATAAATCCAGGCTACTGTTTGGGCTACTGCCGCTCTTGCAAGCAGGGAAGATGTCACAACAATGGGAAAACAGAGCACGAAACAGATTAATGTCTGGGACAGCTTGCTGCAAATCAGATGCGTGTAACGCGAATTGGGGAATCCAGCAGAATTGACGAATTCTCGGATTTGGAGAGCAAATCCGGTCACGATGTAAGAGTGGGGAAGCAGGGCGCGGGAGAAAATTAGGGCAGCAGAAACAGGAGATACCAGTAGAACTACAATTGATACAAAAAAGGGCAAATGTTGCAGAAAAATTGCTGCAGATTCCCTCGCAATTCCTCCGGCATTCAATACGAAGAAATCGTCCATGTTCCTCACCCTCTCCTTTGTTCGACCCATTTCGTCTCCTGCAAATTGTGATTCAATTCAATGTCAGAGATGTTTGCCAGCTGCTGAATCCATCGAGATCAAGAGCTTAAATATCACTCTTATGGACTGATTTATTGTTTTTTGAGGGATCGAAACTTGCAGTAGCAGGAAAATGACAAAGGCCCCACAGAGTAAGGTGGAGAAAAGGATTGAGCAGCTGATAATCATTGGCCCAAGTTTGGTGCTCCATTGTTTTAGGGGGAATTTCACATTAAAACATTGGAATTTGGTAGAGAGATGAAGAGAAAATGGCAGAACCGTTGTTATCTTGGTTCAGAGGTCTATTTCTATTGTTGAGACAGAATTTTTATATGTTTCTTCTTTATAGGCCCTACTCTACAGATCTACTTTAAGAGTTATAAAACCTAAATTTGGGTAGATTTTTCTTTAAAGTAGAATAAGTAGTCTAAATGGAAAATTTTAGTGTATGAGACTAAACAATACTGAGTTTGAGTTACTATCAATTTTGACAAGGAAGTTGGTCTTTTGGTTTTTCCTTAGTTGACCTTCAATCTCATTTCATTCTAATAGGGATATCCTCATAAAGTGTAAATTCAATGATGAAGTGTGTCATTCTTTACTTGTAATTGTATAAATATATTTTAATTAGTTATTTGTAATTGTCTATCTTTTTAATAATTTTTCTTTAAAGTAAAGATGTAAATTGCATAAATAAAAATATTCTAAAAATAAATTATCATCAATTAGATTGATTACTTTTACTTCTTAAAGACACTACAATACCATCATCTTAAAAATGAATGAGACAAATAGTTATGTTGTCACACTCTTGATTAATTCCACTTCCCATCCATTAACATGATTTGAATATACTTTTTATTTTTCTAAAGTAAAGATGTAAATTTGATAACTAAGAACATTTTTAAAATAAATTAGCATTAATTAGATTGAAATGTTTTCATTCTTAAGGAAATTATAATGTCATCATCCTAAATTAAGGAGGAAAAATAGTTATGTTGTCACAGTCTTGATTGATTCGAGTTCTCATCCATTAACAAGAAATAAATATACGTGTTGTTGTTGAGATAGTTAGCAAAAACAATGTGGACAACAAAGGAAAAGGCTTCAGTGGTAGTAGCAAAAAAACTTGTGCATTGTCACCCTCCTACATTGGCATCTGTAAGGGTTTCCTCCTCCTCTTAGCTATTGTTTTGCCTCCCCTTCTAGTCCATCACTTTGCAACTTCTCCCAATGAGGTAGTTCATGTGTAGGTTTTTGCAAGTGTTGAGCAAATGGATGTAGAGGAGTTTAGGTTCACTTCTAGAATCCTTAGGGTGTTCTTTCAAGGGTTTCAACAAGGCACCATCTAATGGTCCTTCTCCTATAACCTTCCCAAGGCTATACCCTACTTCTTGAACTTGTTCTTGGCCCCCTCCTTATGACCAATCCACTCCGAGCGATTCAACACACAAAGGAGATACAACTCCTCACAACAAACTCTTAACCCCTAAGACCTTCCAAGCAACCTATACCCCTAGCATATCAGGATGTTATCACCATGGTTGTAGAGATCATGTGTGGATGTTTTTCTATGTATCAAATCGTTCAACTTTCCCTTTAGCAAACACTGGCAAAGACCCACAATAAGGTTTTTCCCTATTAGGCCTATTAGGTGACCTAATACAACTAGCCCTCCAAACTGACTATTTAGCCTCTTACTTTCAAACTTCCTTAACAAGACCCATATAAACTCTAGATTCAAACACCCTTTTGGACATACTATGAAATATCAAAGAATTGGATTTGGGTTTTGAGTTTGACCCGATCAACCAAGTCTGAGCCAATTAGGCCTAATAGGGCTAATTCATGAGCATTTGGGTGGAACTCTTCACCATGTGGCTTACCATGAAAAAATTCTTATGGTTTCATTTCTACCTATGTCTAAGGACATTGAACCAACCAATAGAATACACCCACACCCTTTCTTGTCTCTTATGCAACTCAATCTTCACACTTTTCTGGCTTGTCACATCCAAATGCCAAGCCTAAGGCATCATGGTAAAAATCAAGGATTGCCTTTCTTTCTCCAAACCCAATAGAAACATGTAGTATACATATGGTCCTAACATTCCCCATAAGATTGACAAAATCCAATGGTGGAATGTTCGGATAGAGCAATTTGAATCTAAACCCTTAGGGTTACTAGGTTTCCCAAACCAATCTTCACCAAATTCGATGGGTCTCCTTTCTCTATGCACCAAATGACCTCCAATCAAATGCAATGGAAATCTAACTCATCAAACTATAGAATAATGGTCATAGATTGAATGGCCCAATCCATTTATGTACGTATAATCACAACGAACAATGGAAAAATACAGGAAACTCGATATTCAGCAAAGCAATTCCTTCTCCTCCATACCAAACTTCTTCATTACATGTAAACTCAGTCATAGGGACTTTAAAAACTCTCATGAATGTTGTCCAATATGCATAACTGAATTTTGAAACCCACTAGCTGTTGGATTTCAAACTAATCCCCAAGTTGTCAAAGTTGTAAAGCAACATTGAGCAACTTTTACAATTTGGAACATTTTTTTTGTAATTGACACATTAAAGTGACTTTAGGACCTTTCAACCACCAAAATAGGACTATTAGGATCCTAAAACATTACTGACCCCCATTTGACATGATTTGGAGAGGGTTGACCCATATTAACCAACTATGGTCCTTTTAAGACTTTGAGACCAAATTGGCCTTATGGCCTTATTACAAACATCAAGGACCTTATTAAGGCCTTATTACAATGGAAAGATCACAACAGAACAAATTAACACAATTCAACAATGATCCCATTGGTTCACCCATGGTGCTCATAGGAACATCATTGGTGTTGCTGCACCACAAATGGTGATTATGGTTCCAACCTAGGATGCAAAGGGGTTAAAAAAATCTACAAAATAGAGTTGTTAGTGACTTGCCAGATTTTGTTGGTGGGTGTGATAAGGTAATGAGTGCACCTTCTTCCCATGTTGCTACTAATTTTAGTCTTAGAAAAAGAGGTGACTATGTTGTGACTTTGACAAGAAAGATTTCACCTAGTAATTTTTCTCATGATTCTCTTGGACAATGTCTCCCTCTTTTTTCTGGTGTGCTTGGGGTTTTTTATCCTCCCCCTTCTTTGTAGGCTTCTAAGTCCAATGTGGCTATACAAAATGATGTGGATGTTGAGTATGTCGATATGGACATTCACCTTAGAGATATAAGATGGTGGGGATGGATTTGATACCATTATCTCTATCAAATCTGTGGTTAAGGTGTAGATCAAATTGCTATCCTTGATTCTCTTACTACTATGTCATCTGTTTGGCTTTAAGAAATTACTAGTTGGAGATTTTGTGGTAATCACCCCAACATTGATGCTATTAGAAGATGGTTGCTTCAGAGAGATATTTTGCAAGGTTAAAATGAGGTATATGTTTTTTTTTGAAAAATAAAACTTATTTTCATTTTCAAATATGTTAGATTACTCTTTGGCTCTACATGAAGGTCCTTGGTTTACTAGGGAAAATGCTCTATGTTTTATAAGTTGGTATCTATGCTTTAATCCATTGAATGGTGTCTTCATCAAGTTTCTTGTTTGGATTAGATTATTAGTGTTGACTTTGGAATATTGGTACAAAAATATTTTTATGCTTCTTGCCAATTCATTTTCATTCTACTTTGTTACTAATTCATTCACTAAATTTGGAAAGTGCATATTGTTTTTCTAGATTTTGGGTGCTTGTAGAGAAAAATAAGATACCTACTAGGATTAACTTTTCTTCCAAATATGGTGATTAAGACTTTCAATCGATTGAGCTTAAAGACTATAAAAATTTGCCTTTGTTGCTACATAGTGGGGCATGGTATTGCTAATTTCCCAAGTCATGTGGAAAGCCAATTCATCTAGAGGAAAAATGAACAAATGCCTATTGTTATTGAAGATGCCACCTTTTTTGAAGCATAGAAGGATGAAAATGGAAAGAAAGATTCTATTAAAAGTATGACAATGGATTCCTTTATCGAGATATTGGATCAAATGAAGGATTCACTTGCGATCTTTGTATTGTTAAAAAAAAGGACAAAAGGATCCCTTCTCTATGGTCAAACAAAAATCATTGAAATAATTTGGCTTTAAACCACCCAGAATTGGGTTGGTATTTGGTAATGGTTAGTTTTTTTTCTTTTATTATTGTTCTCCTTAGTTTTTTATGTTGTTTCATATGCCTAATTCTTATCTTTCTATTTGTACAAGGGTCTAGACCCTTTCAAAATCCTTGTTTTACCTTAAACAAAACATGATTTAAGTATATTTTATTTTTATTAAATTTATTTCCTAATAGGCATTTATTTGATTTGATTTATATTTAGTTCAAATTAATTATGTTCATTTAGAAACTAAGTATTATATTATAATTATAGTGTATTTATATTTATATTGTACAATAAGAAAATATAAGCATGGCACATTGTTCCTCCTTTCCTAATGCACAATCAAAAGGAAGATGTCCCAATGGTCTCAAGTAGGACTTAAGCCCTAAGTGGCTCAATGATCCTTCATTGATTAGAATTTGAATGAATAATATGATTGTACACACTAAATAGTGCACTTCTCTAAGTCATTATATCCAAGGGAATCCATGAAGGGGAAACCTTAGAAAGCGACCTAGAGCTCTCTATGTATGGAGTTGCAAGATCATTTTAAGTTTGCTCTCAACTAGAGCTATTAAGCTAATGACCTTGCTAGTCAACCACACAACGAGATTCAAATGAAGACAAGGAAAAGAATGCCAATATCCTCAAGAATCACTATGAAATGCAATGCAAAGCTAGATTAAGATGGATATGCAAACTAAAAATGAAAGTACAAACTAAACTATGAAAGGAAAGATGCAAGTATTACAAAGCCTCCTAATTAAGCTAGATGAAGTAATCTAAAGCATAAATGAAACTAAGATAAATATGAAGCTATGAATGCTATAACAATGCAAGAAATGAAACTATGATAGCATGTAGATGCAAAAGCCAAGAATGCTCCAAATCTTCAAAAGCTCCAAAGTGACCTAGAAAACCTGCAGCATAACATTAGCATAGAAGATTGATATGCAAATGAGGAAGAGAGCTCTCCTTTTAAAGGAATTGAGAAGGAATGGACCATGGAGATTAAGAGGCAAAAGATTTAATCAAGGGTGGAGCATCAAAGAGGAGCAATCCATGTGCACAAATATCCTCCAATGAGAAAATAAGAGTTGACTTTTGTGTCCATATGAGACAAAAAATACTTTTCTTCTTTTTGTAAAATAAGAATAATGCTTTATTTGTGCAACTTTAGAATAAGAGGAAAAGTGGGGGCTTTTTATTTAATAAAAGGGGAAGAAATTCCTTTTAATTAAATAAAGACTTAGGATAAGATGGTTAGCCCAAGCAAAATAATAAAAAATGATAAAATAGGATTTGATCAAGGAAATTGATATATTTGGAAAATGTTGATTTTTGAAAATATTGATTCAGGGATTTGATAAATTGTTGGATGGGGGTCCAAAGTCTAGGTGACCATTTTAGGGTGCATACATTTTCCCCTTTTTGGGTAATGTGAGATCGATTTGGGATCACATGTGGCCAAAGAAGAATTGAAATGTGAGATCGACTTGGGATCACAAAACAACCCAGATGTGTGTCTGACGGATGGGAACACATCAAGACAAAGATAAGCTGAAAGACAAGACCAACACCATTGTTGTTGAGTGATAATCAAGTCTAAAAATAATAGACAAGAATCGAAAGAAAAAATCAACACCGTTGCTGTTAAGTGATAGTCAAGTCTCAAAATAAGAATCTCAAGCTGAGCTGAATGATAAGGCTGAATCAAAAGATTTGAAGTTGATAGGTACTGCCCCCTCGGAATCAAAATTGAAATTAGGTAGAGAACAAAAAATTGATAAACTTGATCAAAGCACTAGAAATCATGATCGAAGATGAGGTATGATAGGATAACCATCAAGCAGTGAAGAGATGCCCCAGATTGACTAGGTTTGACTGAGAAAGATATAGGATAAAGATGAAGTCAAACCTCAGAGAGATGAAGCAAATAAAAATGAATGAAAGACTAGAAGGTTGAAAGAGATGGGGATGAAGAAATGAAGGTGCCCCAACAAAGATCGAAGGATCAGGCCTCAAATGGTCAACCCACTACGCAAAAGAAGGGGAAAATTTGAAATGCAATTTTGACTATCAAGATGAACTTAGATTTTGATTTCGAGTTTGAAAATGGATCCAGGACGTCGAAATTAGCTAGGGGTGCAATTTTTGCATAATTCTGAGGTGTTTTGAAAATTGGTAAAAAAAAAGTCAAAACACTATAAAAGGGGTAAAAAGGTCATTTTCAAAATCATTTGACTTTTAGCGATTTGAGAATCTTAAGAGCTTAGAGAGAGAAAATGGCCAAGCAAGCAGCAGTTCCGGTTCACAGGTATTGATTTGAGCGCTCCTGGTTGCACAACCGGCTTCCACAGTATGGTGCCCCGGTATGTTTTCAGAAAAACTTGCCCTTTTTTGAGTCATTATGAGCATTTAATACATTTTAAAACATGTTTTAAATTTTTTAAAAAATTTTACATTTTAACTTAGGTGAAAAGTCATGCTATACTTTACAAGTATCGCACCCTTTGAGAGTATCTATCGCGTGATACTTCATAGGTCCATATAGTATCGCACGGGTATGTAAGCCAGTATCACATGATAACTAGTGAACTATCGCGTGATCCTATGTGAAGTATCACCTGAGAAGATATTATCACACTATTATTAAAGAAAGTATCGCACAATACTTTAGCAAAAAACAATATCACCCAGTGTAAAATTTTGACATGTTTTAGTGTTTTTGAACAAAATGACATGGGTTTAGACAATGTTTGCTTTTTTAAGATGTTTTGTACTAATTTTTAGACATCCAACATGATATGTGCTGACATCTGGCTGGGGTTAATGGTTGGCAGGAGGTCTTTCCGGTGCTACTCATTAGAGTGCCGAAGGTGACTAGGTTACGATTCATCTGAGATCTGGATGATCCGGGCAAGGCAGATCTGAGGGCTATGGGCTTCGGGTACTTACTACAGTTACCCTACATTTGAGCTGACCATGGGTTGTTGACTGTGCTAGCCAAGAGATGGCATAGCGATCACAACACCTTCCACCTACCTACTAGAGAGGCATCGATAACCTTTGAGGATGTCTATCGGATTCTCTGAGTGCCTAGCCATGGCAATCTTGTAAGTATAATCACGTTTATAGATAGTCATAAATGCAAAGTTTCCATATAATAGAAACTGACATGATTGTTTGTTGGCATAGGTATACTATGATCAGGATGCTACCGAGGGACGGCGGGCCATTTAGGGCATGTTCCAGGATGTCACCATTATAGATAGACACGTCAGCTGGGATCGATTGATGGATGATTTTGGTAGGGACTTCCCAGTACCTTGCATTGTCGCTTCCATTATTGCATAGGCCCTTATCATTGACAGGAGTCAAAAGAGTTTTCCACTGGGATGGGGCAGGTTGTTAGTGGATCTAGTAGCACATCCATGTCAGATGGCATGAGGCCTGGCTATCCTAGTCGATATGTACCACAAGCTCCATGAGATAGTCTACAGGGAGAGCAGGACATGGGCATGCAGTGCTATCTTAGCACAGGTGTGGGCGTGGGAGCACATCGTTGTGGTGCAGCTGAGGGAGAGGAGACATCCCTTCATTTACAAATATCCATGGGTACAGCTGAGGGAGAGGAGACATCCCTTCATTTACAAATATACAGGGTTCTTGTCACAGCCTCACAGCGGGGATGTGACCTATTACATGAGAGTATTGGATGAGCTTATCTCATTCGTATGGAGACCTTGCAGGGTGGTGGAGCCATGGGGAGATGTAGAGGATGAGCTCAGTTATATGCTATGCAGTTGGTTGATGGTAGGTTGGCATCCAGAGATTGTAGAGAGATTCATTATTACTTGGGTCTGGAGGTAGTTAAGGCGCCAGTAGTGAGTATCTACTGAGACTACCACTTATGCACGGGCCAAGGATGAGGAGGGTCACGGTTGGCTATCGATGCTAAATTACCAGTAGGCAGTACAGGATAGAGGTGTGATATAGAGAGAGCCATGGGAGTACCTCCCAGACATGGTGGATGCAGGGGCTGATACAGCCTACCGAGTAGAGCGGTGAAGGGTTCCATTTCCTCGATTCACTATACCTGATGCACAGCTAGCAGCTTAGGGAGATGATGGAGATGGAGGAGATGAAGGGGATGGAGGGAGAGGGAGAGGGAGAGTGAGGGAGATAGGGGAGGGCTCTTGATCAGGTGGCTGGAAATGGTCACAGGGATAGAGCTTAGTTGATGAGGGTGAGGATGTGGTGAGACTAGTTCATTGACAAGTAGAGGCTAGGCAGGATCAGTTTGTAGGAGGAGAGGACCTGAGAGCCAGAATATAAGCTCTTGAGGTAGAGATGCAGTAGCTTAGGATCATGATAGCTATTAGGGAGCAGCAGCTAACTGATGCAAGGACTGAGATAGAGCAGTGAGAGAGAGCGCTACAGGTTTCCCTTGCAGAGAGCTAGAGAGAGGCAGTGCGAGCCACATACTATCATGGGCTATATATACAGGTTGTGCCATAGGGCCAAAGACCACTATCCTACTCTGCTATAGTTGGGAGATCCAATTTAGTACCAGACATGGCACCACCTCCTCCACCACCAGGTCCACATGATGGTGGTAGCGAGTCCTAGGTTGAGGGCTTAGGTTTTAGATGTTTTGGACATATCATGAGACTTCTATCCAGATTTTGGGATCTCATATTGTATTTTGTATCATGACATTGTTGGATATATGAGATTACTGGACTTGCGATATATCTTGTGTATTTGTCTCACATGTGATGGATGTATCAATTTTTATATTGTCTTGTCATATTGCTCAAAATGTATGTTATAAATGCTCATGTATATTCACTCTCATAGATGTATGTTTAATTCTCATGTGTATGATATAGACTCATGTTTCTGAAAATGATTTTCTTTAGGATATAGATATGATGATAAGATTAACCCCTTGTGATGACATGAATAGGTCGTGATGTGAAAGACAAGGAGCGAAAGACATGATCAAATAAAAGGAAAGGTGAGTGCAGTTGACCAACAAGTCCTCGAAAGATGAAAGGAGAGATCTCTTCATATGCAAGGTGCAAAACTTAATCTAATATGAACCTAAAATGTAAGCTACTATGAAAGTGGTTGACTTGCAAGGTCACAATGCCAATAGACATCTAATAATCATCATCGAGCTTTATTGGTAATGTCATAAGATCATACAATACTCACTAGTATGACTATGGGTATATGAATATGATCTATATCAGATAGGAATGTGAAAATCCCACCTAGGAACCAAAGACATGTAGGTCAAGATGACTAGTGCAGTGAGATTACATAAGTTTGATATAGCAAGATTATACTCGCATCAAGACACAAGTAAAGTCAAGATGGCTATAAGTATGCACTTGCAAAAATAGTCAAGGATAATACCTTGTAGATCCCAATGTCAAGTGGATCAAGCATAAATGCTAATGACAATGAGAACCAACAAAATATACCCACAAGCAGAAAAAGCAATAAAACATGTCCTCATGCCCTCAGTCTTCTAGCTATGCATCATTGAAAAATTCTTAGGGAGAGAACACTCATCAAATAAATCATCATAGATAGCATGCAAAGAAATAAAGTCAAACAAGTCTCAGTGAGTCAAGTGTGTAAGTGCGTGTGTGTAGGTCATAGAGTTAAACTTTGAGTATCGCATCTGCCACTGAGAGATATCATATCATGCTAGACTACGAGAAAGATATCCAACAAGTGTTGAGAAACACTTGACGCTAGGGTAGTGTTGAAAAACACAATTGGGGTGGTGTTGAAAAACACCATTTGCAAGATTTCCTAAAGACCAACGCATCCTAAGAGACCAAAGCTAACACAATTATGCCCCCTAGAAAAAGACAAAGACCAATTCCAAACCAAGGCAACAAGGGCAAGGCATGATGGAGAAAGGTTAAGTGTCAAGGACACATGCTAAGAAACAAGGGTGCAAAGGCCTCAAGTAGCGCCTATTTCCAGGTTTTCACCACTTGGAGATTTTTTGATTTTTTCAAATTTTTTGTATTTTTTCTACCAAGGCGCCTGTTTCCAAGTTTTCACTAGGGAACTTTTCTATTTTTTTGAATTTTTTGTTATTTTTTTGATTTTTTTTTATATTTTTTCAAGACTTTATATACTTTTTAGGATTTTTTCAGCATCATATATGAATTTTTTTGGAATTTTTTCAGGATCAATAAGTATGTACAAAAGATGCCCCCAGACTGAATAGGCATCATGAATAGAACTTCTTTATCTGCAACACATTGATAGGATCAAGGAGTTGCTCTCCCTTTTCATCAGATAGTAAGTAAGTACCTATACCAAAAGCAACAGTAATAATGTATGGTCCAAGCCAATTAGGTTCAAACTTCCCTTTTTGTTCTCTATGCTATTGGTTCTTAGGGTTTTCTTGCAAGACAAGATCCCCCACTTGAAATTCTCTAGGGCGAACCTTCTTGTTGAATGCTTTGGACATATGCTTTTGGTAAAATCTCATGTGATCAAAAGATGCTTTACGCTTTTCATCTAGAAGTTCTAGTTCCTGCAACCTCATGGCGTGGTAGTCTTCATCTGTCACTAAACCTTTGAGAGAGACTCTAAGTGAAGGGATCTCTACCTCTAAAGGTAGCACTGCTTCAGCACCATAAGTGAGGGAAAAATTTGTAGCCCCTATTGGAGTACGAATACTCATTCTGTAGGCCCACAAGGCCGGATTTATCTATAGGTGCTAGTCTCTACCATTCTTGTGCACTGTTCTATGGAGGATTTTGAGAATGGTCTTATTTGAAGCCTTTGCTTGTCCATTTCCTTGTGGGATGTAGATGGAGGACCAATGTTGTTTTATCTTGAATTTATTGCAAAGATGTTGAAGGTCCTTATTTTAAAACTCACCCCCATTGTCAGTGATTATCTTAGAAGGCACTCCATACCGACAGATGATATGGTTCAAAATAAACAAAGAAACTATCTTGCCCGAGGCAACAGAAAGTGGGATAGCTTCTACCCATTTGGTAAAGTAATCAGTAGTAGTGATAATAAATTTGTGTCCACGTGATGAGTTGGGATGAATCTTCCCAACAAGGTCAAAGGCCCATCGCTAAAATGGCCAATGAGAAATAGAAGGAATAAGCTCCCTGCCTGGAGCATGTATCAGGTTTCCATGTTTCTGACACTTTTCACAAGATTTGGCAAAAGCTACTGCATCTGTCTACATGGTAGGCCAATAGTACCTTGCCCTAAGCAACCGTTGGGCCATGGCAAGACCATTAGAATGTCCTCCACAAATGCCCTCATGAATGTTAACTAACACTTGGTTGGACTCATCCTTTTCTAAACACCTAAGAAGTGTCCCATCTAAATCCCTCCTATACAAATCACCAGAGATAAGGGTCTGGCAAGAGGCATTTTGGGTTAGGTTTCTTCATTCAGAATGATTGAAGGTTTTAGGAATAGTACCATCATGGAGATATGAATAAATGGAACCATAGCGAGATGATTCATGGCCAATAAGGGTGCAAACAACTTGGCTTTCTTGGGAGTCATAGATAAGGTAACATAGCTCTTCCACCAGGAACTCAAATCTAGACTCATGTTGTTCTAGCTGAAGAAGTGAAGCTAATGTAGCCATAGAATCAGCTACTTTATTTTCTGCTCTAGGGATTTGTTGAAATATAACAAAGGTGAAGTATTGTCACAATGAATCAACCATTTTCTTATATGGTACTAGTTTTTCATCTTTGGTTTGATATTCTTCATTAACTTGGTTGACTATCAATTGCGAATCCCCATAAATATGCAGATTAGTGATTCCCCATTCTATAGCCATTTTTAGTCCATTTGTTAAGGCCTCATACTCAGCAATGTTATTTGTACATGGGAACAATAGTTTGTAAGACTTGGGAATTATGTACCCACAAGGAGAAATAAACAACACTCCTACTCCTGAACCATTTTGCATGAAAGAGCCATCAAAGAACATCTTCCATGTTCTTACAGTCATGTACATTATGTTCTCATCTAGAAATTCAACTTGAATTGGTGCCTTATCTCGAATTGGAAAATCAACCAATTGGTTTGCAATGGCTTGTCCTTTTATAGCCTTACGCTTAACATACACTATGTCAAATTCTGATAAGATCATCATCCACTTAGCAAGTCTACCTGTGAGAGCATCCTTACCAAGAAAATATTTGAGAGGATCAATTTTTGCAATGAGGTGTATTGTATGCGCAAGCATGTAATGTCGCAACTTTTGGGAAGCAAACACCACCGCTAGGCAAGATTTTTCAATACTAGTGTAGTTAACCTCATATGACACAAGAGTTTGACTGATGTAATAGATAGCTTTTTCTTTTCCAGTATCATTGAGTTGAGCCAATAATGCCCCAGGGAAGATTCTGTTGCTGAGATATATAATATAAGTGGATTTCTTGGGATAGGAGGCATTAAGATTGGAGGATTAGCCAAGTACTATTTGATTTGATCCATGCTTTGCTAACATTCCTCATTCCAGACACATTTAACCCCTTTATGTAAAGTCCTATTAAAGGGTTGAGCTCTATCAGCTAGTTGTGAAATAAACCTCCTTATAGACTGAAGGCATCCTTGAAGACTCCTCATTTGACTGATGTTTGTGGGAGGGGGCATATCCATTATTGCTTGAACTTTTTCTGGATCCACCTCTATTCCTTTGGCTGAAATAATGAATCCTAGAAGTTTACCAGAGGTGACTCCAAATGCAAACTTTTTGGGATTTAATCTCAGCTGAAACTATTCCATACGATCTAAAATGACTTCTAGATCTTCCAGGTGTGTATTCCTTTTTTTGGATTTTGCCAAGGTGTCATCCACATAGTCTTCCATATTCTTATGCATCATGTCATGGAAGATAGTAGTCATAGCTCTTTGATATGTAGCTCTAAAATTTTTTAATCCAAATGGCATGACGTTCCAGCAATAGGTTCCCCATGCACAAGTGAATGCAGTTTTCTCTTGGTCTTTAGGAGCTATTTTGATTTGATTATACCCAAAAAAACCATCCATCAAAGAATAGATCTCATAACCCGTGGTCATGTCCACTATCATATCTATGTTTGGAAGTGGAAAATCATCCTTTGGGCATGCTTTATCGAGATCTCTAAAATCTGTGCAGACATGAATGGATTTGTCATGTTTTGAAACTAGTACAATATTGGATATCCATTGGCATAATCAATGGCTCTTATAAATTCTGCACTGAGGAGCTTCTCTAATTTAGCTTTGACAAGGAGAGCTATGTGAGGATGCATTTTCCTCAATTTTTGTAATACCAGTTTGATAGCTGGAGCTATAGACAAGTGATGCATAATGAGACTAGTGTCCAATCTTGGCATATCTGAATAAGTCCAAGAAAAGTTAATTTTCTTTCTTTGTATGAACTTGGTATATGCCTCTTTTTCTTGTGTTGATAGAGACTGAGCTAAATGCACAATTTGTGGAGCCTTTGGTGTATTCAGATTAACTGGCTATGTAGGCTCAACAAGTACTGAAGACCTATCCTGAAAATAGCTTGGAAGATGATCAAGTACCTCATCCTTAAGTGCCTCAGAGAGGTTTTCACCTTTGGATACGTCCTTTATTTTTACTTTTTTAGGTTCTAACACCGCCACATAGTGGTTTTCACCATCATAACTCTTATTATTTTTTTCTTTTCTTTTCATTTTGCGACTAAGATACTTGATATCTAGTTCTATCATACTTGTAGTTGGTTCGCTAGTGGAAGAGACTATAGGTTCAAGAGCATTTAGGTAGCATGCTATCTCATAGTCATTTTGAAAAGTTAGGAGCTGAGGTTCTTGATAGTGCTGAGACCAATCAATTAAGTGAGGATTGGCAAGGGGTAGGTCAATGACTGGTTCAATATTGTGTATGCGAATGGTATCATCTCTAGTGATTGCAGAGTTAGGATCCGTCAAGTATCCCTCTAAGGTACCCAAATCAGGACTTATCCTACTAAATGAAGCATCATCCACTAAAGTGACTCTTGGATTCGAATCCTCTAATCCTACACTAGACTCATTAGCTACCTCGGGTTGGGAACCATATGTATAGACAACATCAATGTCCATGTCAACTGTAGAACAATCAGAAAGAGTCTCCCAGTCATACTCATGTGAGTCTGTATTTGAATCCCGGCTGGAATGCTTACACCAACCATATTTTTTAGGCCTTGAGGTAGAAGCTTTGGTGTCACCAAGGGTAACACCTTCTTGAATGCCATTTGTGTATTGAATAGGATCCTCAACATGATCTTCAATAGTGGATTGTTCTTGTTCTAGTTCTGAAACTATTGGGTTGATAACTGGAGCATCTAAATCTCCCCAAAGGAGATTGGTGGAAGGGACCCAATCTTCACACCTATCTTGTTGATTTTGAAAATTGGGTATGTATTCATCATCACTATTCATCATAGCTAGGATAGGGGTAACTTTCTTGTTCTGACTTTCAAAACCTAGGCCAATAGTTGTCTTAGATCTGCATCCAAAAAGAGCATGATTGAGTGGTTCAGCCTTAGCATCTAATCTATGATTGAGAGGGCCATGACTTGGGTAGCCCATATTTTTGACCAAATTATATCCTCTCCCATAAGCTTTAGGAGATGGAGAGAAATTTTCATTATGTTGGTATTTTTCCTCTTTTTAAATCCAATCTCTAATAGCTACTTCCTCTTTCTCATCCTGGATGGGCACTAAAAACTCTACAAATGTATCAAATAGAGTCATGGCTAAAGACGAGGGATGCATCTCCTGTGAAGGCTTACCATAGGACCTAGGTGAGACTGGAAACTTTATGAAGGAGTCAATGTGATAACCCCCCATACCAAGGTCTATGGTTTTGAGCTTATTTTGACATTGTGCCAAAGTTGCATCAAAATTTTCTGCTTCTCGATTAAGAGGAACATGGGTCCCTGTTGAAATTGCATTGACAGATAATGTGTTATCCCTGGGTATACAAACTTCTACTCCATTATAGGGGAACTGGACACATTGGTGGTAGGTGTATGACATCGCTTGCATGTCATGGATCCATGATATACCAAGCAGAATATTGTAGGCTAAAGGACCAGCATCAACAATTTGGAACAAAATGTCCCTTTCAACAGGGCCAATCCTGATAGGAAGGACATCCAAGCCTTTGGAGCTTCTTTCTGCCTCATCATAGGATTTGATGGTTATTTTCTTGCAAGTATCAATAACTTTCTCTGAGTAACCCAGTATTTTCAACAAACTCAAGGAAACAAATATTGAGCCCAGCACCCCCATCAATCAACACACACTTGACACGGGTCTTATGAATCATGACTTCAATATGAAGGGCAAGATTATGGGGATGGCTCAAGGCTTTGTCATCTTCTTCTGAGAATGTGAGGTAGTGTGGGCTGGCAAGGTGGTTAACCATGTTTTGGAATTGGTCAACATCTATGTTGTTGGGGACATTGGTTGTATGCAAGGCATCTTCAAGGACACGCTTATGTCTTGGAGACAATTCTAGAAGCTCAAAAATTGAGATTTGAGTTGGTGTTCTTTGTAAATGATCAACAAGATTGTAGCTCATTTCTGGACTGACTGCTGACTTGATGGTGACATTCTTGGATGTCACTTGCTTTGGTTTGCTAGACTAGTTGGAATTAGGACCTCTAATGACCACATGACCTTGACCTTGGCTTCTAGTGACAACATTAAGAGCTTGGGATGACCTTTGAGAGTGAGGACCTCTAAGCACCACCACGGGTTCTTCATCAAATATAGGAGAAGAGTCCACATCATGACTATAAGAATCTTTGTTTCGCATCATGTTGACATTTTCATCCACAACTTCAAGAATATTGATAACATTCTCTGCAGATGTATAGGTGTAGTTGATCGCAGCTTTGCCATCTTTGGGTTTAGAGGTTTCCCCCTTATCATATTTAGGAAAAGGTTTTGATGAAGGGTGCTCCCCTTAATACCACAAACACATAACAGAAATAGAGAAACAACAACAATATGCAAGAATAGAAAATTGGCTTCTTGTTATCTCCACAAATGTGGAATTACAAACTTTCAGAATTATAATATGCAAAGCCACATGGGCATTCCCTTACAATATTCTATAGGACAAAGCCTCGAATCAATACCCAGATCTCTCTCTAGAACTACCCTAGACAACATTATGGGCCTTCTTTATATAGGCATTTTCCACCGCTCGAGAAGGTTCTAGAAATTTAGCCCTTAGGGCCAACCAAACTTAGAATTATTTTATTTTCCAATTTATTACATCAAAGTCGGCTCAAAATAACTTTTGAAACCCGAACAAAAATTTTGAAGGAAAATTATTTTCTGCCATTTTAGGTGACTCGACTTCTGGAGACCATAAGTCATCACTAGTTGATCTGATGGACTATTATAACCCCATTTCAGAAAGGCCACGAAGCGCTCTACAGGCTTGACTTGTGCTAGCACCTGTCACCCAAATTTTTGACCTCATCTGGGGCCTCTAAATCCTTCAAAACTAAGTTCAAAGTTTTTGTACCCTACTACCAATACCAAAAATCTTCAATATCTTCAAAACTAGACCTGATCTAGCCATGAAATGTTACTGGTAGGCTGATATGACTGAGATGAACCTCCACATAAAAAATCAGAACATTCTGAGATTGTATGACCAACTTACTAAAAATAGCAAGTTTCCATAAATAGCAGCTCTACACAAGATAGCCCTTACTGAATACAAAAATAGAAATATTTTTGGGTGATGCAAGATTGCTCTTACACCCAGGATGCTCCTGCATCAGGTTCCTTAAATGCTTTGTGATCTGCATTAGTTTTCAATCCATCAATCTCAAGTTTTTCATTTTCAATAAGATCTTGAATGAGATGTTTAAGTTTCTAGTAGTGCTCAATGTCATGTCCAATGCCATTATGAAATATGCAGTATGCTTTCTCGTTCCACCAATATGGCTTAATGTCAGGTATGCAAAATTTTGCTGGATCTTGTGGTTGTGCAATATTGTTATCAATAAGCATTTTGAAAACATCTTCATAAGAGTCCCCAAGCTTAGAGAACTGTTGCTTTTCCTTTTTGCATTTGTCTTGATATCTTTGTTTATGCTCTTGTTGGCTAGAGGATGTGTTAAGCTTCATAGCTTGAACCACACTAGACAAATGAAGGACACCTTGATCCTTTGGTTGGGAAGAGTCAACAACTCCGTCATTAACTACTTGCTTATTTTTATTCCAGTGTGAGTTCTTGCTTTTGTCCTTATGTGAGTTGTTATTATTTTGACTATTGTTGGTGTTGCTATGTTTAGTCAAAATACCTTGCTCTTTTAAGACATCCTCTATTCTACATGCGGTTTCGACCATGGTGTCAAATGAATCAAAGACCATCTTCCAAACCTCATAACACATCTTGGGCACTAAATTGCTAACAATGATATCAATTCTTTCATGTTCAGGAATTGTCCTAGAATACCGAGAGCATAATCGTCTCCACCTTTGCAAGAATGTAACAAAGGATTCCCCTTGGTTTTGTTTCAAGTTGCACAAATCTAGCATGGTGACTGATCTTGAAAAGTTGTAGGCAAAATGTTGCATAAATCTGTGGACCAGTTCTTTAAAAGTTTTGACGGAAGGAGTTATGTTGGTAAACCACTCCATAGCTTGACCTCTTAGACTCCTTGGGAATAATCTCATCAGATAGGAATCTTCATGGTGAAATTCAAAACTCATGGTATAAAACTGACGCACATGATCATGTGGGTCACCATTACAGTCATATTTGTCATATTGGGGAAATTCAATTTTCCTAGGAAAATCCATCATGCTCACACTCCTATCAAAAGGATTAGGACAAATAGAGTCAAGGTTGAAGGAACTCTTGGGAGCCATCATTTTCTCCATCATTTTCTTGATTTTCTTAATTTCTTCTTCTTGTGAGGGGCTTTGTTTCTTGATTCTCCTATCCACATCAAAATTATAAGGAACCCTCGCACCTTTGTTAATCAAATTCTCTAGGAACTTATCCTTATTTTGATCAAGGTACTTTTCCACATATTGTTGGAATAGTGGTTCTTGTTGCATCCTCATAAAATCTTGATCATCAAAACTTGTACTAATTCCTCCATGTTGAGAACCATGATGAGCTCGTTGGGAGGGTTGTCTTGAGTTCCTAGGAGGTGTTCATCTCCTATGTTGTGAAATTGTTCTTCCTCTAGGACTAGGAGATCTTGAAGGAGTCCTTGACTACCTTCTACTTCTTGGTGTTCTTGAGGGAGTAGAGGGTGGAGAGTTGTTTCCACTATTGGTACCCCTATTGTTGAATTGGACATTAAGTTATTGAGCTAGGAGCCTATCTTGTTCTTCTTGTGTGGCTCTTCTCTCTATGTCTAACAAGGCTCATTGTTCCTCCTCTAGGAGCCTAAATTTTTCTTCTTTTGCAGCTTGTTCATTCAAGAAGGCTTGTTTTTCTCACTCAATTCTTTTTAGCCTTTCACTTGCATATCTTGAGGTTGTTTTTAGTGGAGAGCTTGGCCTTGAATGATTGAACAAGTTAGCTGCATTCACATGAGCATCACAAGATTGGTTGTTTTGGTCTTCATGTTGTGACCGTGCATCTTGGTGAGATTGTGCATAATGCCTTTTAGCTTGTTGATGAGCATCTAGATATCTTGAGTTAATAGGGGGTGATTCAGGTTGATTGTCATCATCAAATGACATGTTACCCCTATGTCTTTGGAAAATGTCATCAAGGGTTTGATCCATTGCTTCTCTTTGTCTCCTAGTCAAAGTGTATCTCATTTCCATATTTGATTGAGGGGATGGTAAAGAAGTACTCAACTGACTAAGGATGCTCCTAGGCTCAAACAAAACTTCTGAAGCACTCCTAGGAGATTGATCGAAGACGGGTTCCTTCCCCTTTCGCTTTTGACAAGTTTGGACTAAAGGCAATTGTTCAAAAACTACTTGAGGTTGTTTTCCTTGACCCACTTGGTATCTTGTTGTAACCGACATGAAAGAAAAGACCCTTAGTGAGAAGATAACCTTATGAATCACTAATTGTCAAACTAGGATAGTGAAAATATTCAATCATCCAAAAGAGAGATGGTGAAATAGAAAGTTGACAAAAGGTATAAATCAACACTGCCATAGTGGTGCATAACAAAAGGATTCCAGTATCCTAGCACATATGGACCAGGAGGATGATTTAACCAAAATATATTGAAATTGAATTTATATGAAGATGGATTTGGACAAAAGAGTACTCAAATTCTCCAAGTGTGCAATCAAAGAATCTAAAGGTGAATCTTTTTCAACAAGGATGGTTCCTAACTTACCAAGGACAATAATTTATTTTTTTTGGTGAAGTCAAAAGATTACTAACTCAAGATTTCTATAACCAAGAACCTAAGGTACAAACAAGCTTTCAGTTGTAGGGTAAGAAACTTACTAAAATCTAGTCAACTAAGAGAAGACTAAAAATTGCATGAATTAGGCAGACAACAAAAATATTCTGGGCGATAGTTTCCAGGCTAACAAGGCGACAGTTTCAGACCAGGCGATATTTCACATTAAGTAGGGTGATATTTTCCAGACAGCCCGGGTGATACTTTCTAGGCAAGAGGTGCGATAGTCTTCTAGTGGTGAACTATTGCATGATATTTCTCAGTACAAGGTGCGATACTATTCCAGTGTCATACAATTCTTGACTAGTGAGTGTTAAAAATCTTAGTTTTAAGGGCAATTTGGTCAAAATTTTAGTTTGAGGGTTGGTTTTTTCGATCTCAATCATAGTGACAGTAGTAAATTGACAGGTTTGCAAACAATAGGTGATCAAAAATGTCTTCAAACACTTGAGACAAGGGAAAAAGAAACCTTGTCAAGACAAGCAATTGTGATATCAAAATTGAAAAATCCTATGAACACTACCGTGATGTTGAATAGGCAAGAACGTTTACACAGGTATGCCACAACGAGAACACTTCAAGAACTTTATAGCCTAAAAAGACAATGGCTCAATACTTAACAGTTGGCCCACACTTGATGCTCCATTGCCTCACACAAAGTGGTTGCCCACAATAGATATTGGCTTTGTTGTGGAAGTGCCAATGACACAACCAAAGGAGCACAGATGGTGAGTAATCTTGGGGTGATCCGGGTTATTCCACTTGGATTAATCCTTGCACCAAGAAGCTAAGTGGAAAAATAGGGTGGCCTCTATCTATGGTTCTTAGTAAGGGCTTTCATTCATAGCACCCCTCTCGCTCCTCAAAAAGGACTAGGACCTCGCGGCCTTAAGAGTACCTTAAGCATTCTTGCTCAACACTTTCCCCATGATCACAATCCCACAAGTACTCACATCAAGCGAAGAAAAGCACTATGTCTACCAAGGTTTTGTGTCCTTGATAGCCTTGAGTTTATAGTGGGTTGGAATAGCCGGAAAAAGGTTTTTCCCCACTTGGGTTGTTCCTCTTGATTTCTCAAGAGCAGGCCCGCTAAAGGATTCTAAAGATCTAAACAAAGAGTGGATCAACTTATGAGGTTCAAGGTTTTTGTTTCACCACAAGGGTGAAGAGCATACTCCCCTATCTCAAAGTTTTCTCCCAAACACACCAAGCAAATGTTCAATTACCCTCTTGCTTTCAAAATCCAAAGATGGGTCAAGATTTTCTGGTTCACCACAAGGGTGAAGAGAATACTTCTCCTACCACCCAAAAATTCCTACAACAAGATATTATGTTCCTATGAAATGAAACAACTAGTAATTGCCACACTTGAAATGAAATAAACAACAAGCACATTTTTTTTTGTTCTTATGCTTTGGGCAGCCCTACAAAAATTGTTAGTAGCCCTTGTGTATGCAATTTTTGGCAAATATTCAAGCAAGAGGCACCTACAACCACAACTTGTTAGCCCCACAAGGTTAGCAAAATCAAAATCCAAATGACATCTACAACTAAACTCTAACTAACCATAGTGAATCAAACCAACAAGCTAATTAGACCAAAACTTAGCAAGAAAGGACCAAGAAACAACTCACTGTCGAGTACAGGTGATAGTACAGACACCAAAAATATCACGCGATACTTTACAGTATAATGGGGCAATAATATATTTTTGGGCGATACTTTACTATACCTACAGGCGAAAGAATGTTCCAAATAGTGCGACAAAATGTCTCAAATAGAGCGATACTTTAATTGGTGAATTATCGCACCACCATACAGAAACTATTGTGTGATACTGGTAAAGTATCACATGATAATCTGAGACTAAAAAACCAGAGAGCCGAAAATGAAGTGAAAAATTGACAAAAAACTAATGGAAATGTAGCAAATTAAGGACAAAACACTAATGCTCTGCCCCATGGTGGGTGCCAAAAATGTACACACTAAATAGTGTACTTCTCTAAGTCATTATATCCAAGGGAATCCATGAAGGGGAAACCTTAGAAAGCGACCTAGAGCTCTCTATGTATGGAGTTGCAAGATCATTTTAAGTTTGCTCTCAACTAGAGCTATTAAGCTAATGACCTTGCTAGTCAACCACACAACAAGAGATTCAAATGAAGACAAGAGAAAGAATGCCAATATACCTAAGAATCACTATGAAATTTAGTGCAAAGCTAGATTAAGATGGATATCCAAACTAGAAATGAAAGTACAAAATAAACTATGAAAGGATAGATGCAAGTATTATAAAGCCTCCTAATTAAGCTAGATGAAGTAATCTAAAGCATAAAGGAAACTAAGCTGAATATGAAGCTATGAATGCTATGACAATGCAAGAAATGAAACTATGATAGCATGTAGATGCAAAAGTCAAGAATGCTCCAAATCTTCAAAAGCTCCAAAGTGACCTAGAAAACTTGCAGCATAACATTAGCATAAAAGATTGATATGCAAATGAGGAAGAGAGCTCTCCTTTTAAAGGAATTGAGAAGGAATGGACCATGGAGATTAAGAGGCAAAAGATTTAATCAAGGGTGGAGCATCAAAGAGGAGAAATCCATGTGCACAAATATCCTCCAATGAGAAAATAAGAGTTGACTTTTGTGTCCATATGAGACAAAAAGTACTTTTCTTCTTTTTGTAAAATAAGAATAATGCTTTATTTGTGCAACTTTAGAATAAGAGGAAAAGTGGGGGCTTTTTATTTAATAAAAGGGGAAGAAATTCCTTTTAATTAAATAAAGACTTAGGATAAGATGGTTAGCCCAAGGCAAATAATAAAAAATGATAAAATATGATTTGATCAAGGAAATTGATATATTTGGAAAATGCTGATTTTTGAAAATATTGATTCAGGGATTTGATAAATTGCTGGATGGGGGCCCAAAGTCTAGGCGACCATTTTAGGGTGCATACAATGATATGATGATGCAAAATAGAAGGATATATAAGAAAATGTAACTGGTTTCAAGAGGTAGAGACTGACATAAAATAGTAGGCAACCTGTAAAGAATTGAAAAGGAAACTAGAGAGATGTATTTGTAGACACCTAAAAATGGCTCGAGCCTGCTAGTCTTTGTGTTATCATTTTTGCATTATAATTAAAACATTATTCTGCATTCTAATTATTTCCCCTATGTTGTGCATATGGTTTTCACTGTATGTCAGCATTTATTCATCCCTTATTGATTAGACATTGATTTTTTTTAATTGATTTCTAACATTTCTTGCATCATAACCTCGATCTCTTTGGCTAAATTGATCATTCCTAAACTTTTCCTAAATGTTCCTAATCATTCCTAAAAAGATCCTAAACATTTCTAAACCAATCCTAATTAATCCTAAACTATATTGAACCTTCCTAAATCAATTCAAATCAATCTTAATCAGTCCTAATTAGTTCAAGACCATTTCAAGCACATTTGATCATTTTTGAATCAATTCTAGGGTATTATCCAAGTTCATTGATGCCTGATCAAATCACTTTTCAAATCAATCCAAGGCATTGTCAAAGTTCATTGATGCCTCGTCATCATCATCTATCCAATCCCAACTGCATTGTCAAAGTTCATTGATGCCTCATTGTCATCATCCTAATCCAATTCAATTCAAATAACATTGTCCAAGATGATGTTGGATTATGAAGAGGTGGTGAATTAGTAATCCTTGATTCTTTGTACCTTAAAAAAATTCTTTGATTCAACGTGGTGTCAACTCAATTAGACACACTTTATTAATAACCAATAATAGTAAACTAACTTTATCAATCAGAAATAGCATTCATAGTAGACATTCAGCACATAACACCAGTATTTACTATGGAAACCCAATTTGGGAAAAACCACCGTGCAAATTGTCACCCACTAAAGAAATAATCTTTTGAAGTATGCTCAGTTAAAAGCCAATCTGGTTAAAGATTACAATACACATTTTTAAATGTGATCCTGGTAGGGGATTTGCCTTAGATCTATTAGGATCTTCACCTTGTTAGGAGTGGCCTAGCTAAAGGTCTTTAAACACTCTTCTTGAATGTTACCTCTTGCAAGGATTTACAATAAGACTGTTAGGTCCACTCGGTTAAGATATTTTTTTGTTACAAATGTTAATAAGAAATAGTAAATAAATTGACATATAAATCTGTAACTATATTTTTCATAATCATATCCCTTGTGTGCTATTTTTCTTCACTTTCCATTGGCTTCAACACTTCATCAATCTCATCTTTCTAACTAGGAACTCAACCTTTTCCTTCTTCACTGTATCAATCATTGACTCATCAACCCTTCAACTTGACAACCTTTTCTTCATACAATTTCATCCTTTATATAGAATTTTTTTTGCCTCTTAATTATCTCCTTTATTAAATTTTCCTTTGATTAATTTCATTCATCTGATCATCCTCACAAACTAATTCAATGAATTTAGATCTCAGTAAAATGTTTTATCATCACCTCGAAACTTGAACTTTCTTGGAATTTCTACCTTCTCTTTTTTCCACTTAGATCTATACCATAGACCATCACCTTGAATTTTCTTGATCGTAGATCTTATTAACTAACTCTTCCTCATCATTATAATCTTCCATCTCATCATAGTTCATCAATAAATATCATTTTGATCCTTGTATTTAATTTCTATTCCTTGCTTAGTGGATAACTCTTTTTCCTCAATTGAATTTCGGTTAACTTCACTCAATAACTAAAACCTTCTAGTAAGAAGGCTGGTAGTAGTAGAAATGCTTTGGTGCAAGAGGAGTCACCAAATGAACCTGAGAAGGAAAATAACTTGATGGCAAGAATAGCACTGTGGAATGAAAGTAAATAGGAAGATCTGGTAAGGAAAAGTTTGTTCAAGACTAGATGTAGAGTTTCTGACAATTTTGGAAGTAATCATTGACAGTGGTGGCTTAGAGAATCTGGCATCTGAGGAAATGGTCACCAAGTTGTAGTTGGAAAGGTTGAAACATCTGAAGCCCTATCAGATTTCATGGATCAAAGATAAGCATACACTCCTAGTAAGTGAACAATGTCATGTGAATTTGAAAATTGTAAAGTACTATGATAAGGTATTGTGTGATATCATTCCTATGGATTGTTGTCATATTTTATTGGGTAGACCTTGGCAATATGATAGACATGCTATATATGATGGGAGATTGCATAAGTATACTATTGTGGCTGATGGAAAGAAACAAATCTTGTTACCTTTGATGGAAGAACCTGTTAGTAATATTTGCACATCTGTGAAAGTTTGTTTAATGGAAGTAAGAAAATTTGTTAAGAATTTGAAGAAGAATGATGTATGTTTTTCTATCATTCCTAACAAGCTGAGTAAGAAAATAGAGGATAGTGTTCCTGAGGAGATTGATAAGTTACTCACCGAGTATAGTGAAATCATTTTTGATAATGTACCTGATGGTTTTCCACCGAAAAGAATCATTGATCATTGCATCGATCTAATCTATGGAGCTAGTTTACCGAATAAGGCACCTCATCAGTTGACACCTATCGAGAATCAGGAATTGAACTGACAAATTCAAGAGTTGCTAGATAAAGGTTTGATCAGAGAAAGTTTGAGTCCTTGTGTATTACTTGTGGTATTGGCACCTAAGAAGAATGGAGAATGGAGAATGTGTATTGATTCCAAAGAAATCAATAAGACAACAATGAAGTATAGGTTTCCTATATCGAGAATGGATGATATAATGGACAGTTTGACTGGAGAAAAGTATTTTACCCATATCGATTTGAAAAGTGGGTATTATCATATCAGAATCAGAGAAGGTGATGAAAGGAAGACTACTTTCAAGACAAAAGAAGGTTTGTATGAGTGGTTGGTTATGCCTTTTGGTTTAACTAATGCACCGAGTACTTTTATGAGGTTGATGAATGAAGTTCTGAAGAAATTCTTGGGTATGTGATTGTATATCTTGATGATATTGTGATATTCAGTAAGACTAGAGAAGAACATTTGTTGGATGTTAGACAAGTTTTGTAGAGATTTAAAGAAGAAAAGTTTCTGATAAATTTGAAAAAGTGTTCATTCATGAAAGAAGAGATTGTGTATTTGGGATTTGTAATTTTAGCTAATGGTTTGAAGATGGATCCTAAAAAGGTTGAAGCTATTCTGAATTGGACTACACCTGTGAATTCTAGTAAGGTAAGATAATTTCATGGTTTGGCAAGTTTTACTGAAAGTTCATAAGGAATTTTAGTTCAATTTGTAATGCTATGACTGAGACTATGAGAGGAGATAAAAGAGAATTCAAGTGGACACATGGAGCTGATAAAATTTTTGAGACCCTGAAGCAAAAGGTTGCTGAATTGCCTATTTTGGCATTGCCTGATTTCAATAAGGTATTTGAAGTGGAATGTGATTCAAGTGGAAGTGCAATTGGAGCTGTGTTGAGTCAAGAAGGTAAACCTGTTGCTTTCTTCAGTGAAAAGTTGAATGATGCTAGAAGGAAATACTCTATGTATGATCAAGAATTCTATGCTATTGTTCAAGCACTGAAGAAATGGAGACATTATTTGATACTGAGTGAATTTGTGTTGTATACTCATCATAAGGCTTTACAATACTTGGGTAGTCAGAATAAGTTGAATTAGAGACATATGAAATGGGTTGAGTATTTGTAGAGTTATACATTTATGATCAAACATAAAAGTGGCGTCACTAACTGAGTTGCAGATGCATTGAGTAGAAGAAGATCTTTGATGATCGAGATGAAAATTGAAGTTCTTGGTTTTGATGAGATGAGAGATTTGTATGAAACTGATCTTGATTTTTTGAGCCGTGGAGAAAGTGCAGAGCACCTATTTAAGATTAACCGAGTACAAAATGGGAAGAATATTTCATTCAAGAAGGTATGTTGTTTAAAGGTATTTAGTTATGTATACTAAAAGGACAAATGAGAACTAATTTGATAAAGGAGAAACATAGTAGTGGTTTGGCTGGACATTTTGGTATTGATAAAACTTTGAATTTGCTTAAGGAGAAATACTTTTGGCCACAGTTGTATAAAGATGTTCAGAAATTTGTAAAAAGTTGTGGAATTTGTCAAGTTGCAAAAGGAGTAAGTCAGAATATTGGATTGTATACACCGATTGTTGTACCTGAGAAACCTTGGACTGACATCAGTATGGATTTTGTTCTTGGCTTACCGAAGATAGTAAGAGGTAATGATTCTATAATTGTTGTGGTAAATAGATTTTCAAAGATGACACATTTTATACCTTGTAGAAAGACATCAGATGCAGTACATGTAGCAAATCTTTTCTTTAAGGAAATTGTTAGATTGCATGGATTACCGATGAGTATTATCTCTGATTGAGATAGTAAATTTATTGGATACTTTTTCAAAACTATTTAGAGAAAGTTTGGCACTGAGTTGAAATATAGTTCTACATTTCACCCACAAATCAATGGACAGAAAGAGGTTGTAAACAAAATCTTGGGAAATCTTTTGAGATGTTTAGTTGGAGAAACACCTAGTAATTGGGATTTTGTGTTGGCACAAGCAAAGTTTGCATGCAATAATTCAGTGAATAGGAGTACTGGGAAAACACCCTTTGAGATTGTGAATGGCATACGGTCGAGAGGTATATCTGATTTGAGAGACATTGATGATGAAAGAAAGAGAAGTGCTAAAGGAGTGAAATTTTCTTAGTACATGAAGACATTGCATGAAGATTTTAAAATCAAGTTGGAAGAGAGTAATCAGAAATACAAAGACAGAGCTGATAGATCTAGAAGACATAAGACTTTTGATGTTGGTGATGAAGTGATGGTTCATCTGAAGAAAGGTTGATTTCTTGTTGGAACATATGGGAAGCTGAAGATGAAGAAGTTTGGACCTTGTAAGATTTTGAAAAAAATTGACAGTGGAAATGCATATGAGATTGAGTTACCTGATGACATGGACATATCACTGATTTTAAACATTGCTTAGTTGTATGAGTATCATGAACCTAATGAAGACATGACAACACTGATGGAGTATCCTAAGAAGATAAATGAAGAAGTTGAGCAGATTTTGGAGCAAAGAGTTAGCAAAAGAACAAGAGGTAAACAATATATGAAATATCTGGTAAAGTGGAAGAATAGACCAATTGAAGAGAGTTCATGGATTTCACAGTCTGAGTTGGATGCAACTCAGATCATACCTACTAATTGATTCAGAGAATCATTTCTAAATAACCCCAGGTGTCTGATGCAGGAGCATCTCAGATCCTTGGAAATCTTGTGTCACCAAAAAATATTTGAGTTTGTCTGTGTTGCTTGGTTCCTTCTTTGACCGAGTTGGCTAGGCAGTTGGCTGGTTTCCTTTGGTTGCTGAGTATGGTAGGTTATCTCTTGGGTGGTTGGTTGTTTCACTGGCACTCGGTGATGCTTATCTATTGCTCGGTCATCCTTGCTTACCGAGTAGTTTATTTTGAGGCTGACTCGTGCATTGATTATGGGTCCAAATTTGTTGCTGGTATCCATCATTGGGAAGTGTGTGGTCCTAGATCTGACCATTCTTTTTGTTGATTATGGATCTAAAGGCCGACTCAATTTTGTAGCCTCTTGTATAGTTATAGTTGTTTGGTTAGAGTTTAGGGAGTCAGTTTTGGATAGAAGTTAGAAGACAGTAGAATCAAGATTGTTGGTAGATCCTCCCATGTTTCAGGACTTCTATAATTCATTGTAATATCTAGCCAAAACTGGGAATGCCTTACAGCTCAACATGTATGAATCAATTTGAATGAAGATAATATATGAATGATCCCGCTTTCTCTCTCTCACTGTGTTGTTTTTGCTTCCGTGTATTATTGAGCAAGGTGGATCAGGTAGGGTGTGCCATTTCATTGACCCCTCCTCTCCTCCTTTGCATCAGGGGGTATCAGAGTGAGGTGAGCTCTGGATCTAGGTCTACGGATCTAGGTTTGTAGGTTCCTTCTTGCAATGCCCTAGTTGAATTTTTGTGGGGTGGTAGATTGCAACCTGGCTTGAAATTGCAAAGGGTTTTTAAGATGGTTTGTGGGAGGTGAGAAGCGGATCCAGGATTGGTAGGCATGTTGAGACAACTTTTTGCTAGATTGGAAGTTGTTGAAGTAGCCCAAAGAAGAGGCCGACATCTTAAAGATGTTAGTGATGATGAAATTGAAGTGGAACAAGGTGAAGTAGAACTTGCACCTATGATGGATCAGGGTGAGGAAAGATTCTTGAAGGTTTTGACAAGTTTGAAGTTGACACCACATTTCAATCCTCCTGAGTATAGTGGGAAATTTGATTCTGATGAATTGATAGACAAGATCACTAAAATGGAAAAGTATTTTGAGTATGAAAATGTATCTGGGGAGAAGGTGAAAATTGTAGGCACAAAGTTGAAAGGTCATGCATCCTTGTGGTGGGAACATCTGCAATTGGATCAGAAAAAGAAAAGCAAAGAAAAAATCAAGGTATGGAATAAAATGGTGAATAAATTGAAAGGAAAGTTCTTACCTTGCAATTATTAGATTAACCTAGTTAGGAAAATGTAAAGTCTAAGGCAGAAAGATGGCTCGGTAAAGGATTATATTGAGGAATTATATAGATTAGATATTAGATTTGGACATGATGAGGATGATGTGGAAATAATTTCTAGATACCTGAATGGTTTGAGAGTTTCCATCCAAGAGGAAATCAGTTTAGTCAAATTGGAGAACATTGAAGAGGCCTATCAATTTACATTGAAAGATGAGGAGAAATTAAAAAAGAGACAAGACCAGAGACAAAGAGGTCAAGGTGGTAGATTCCCTAGAGGAAGAGGTAGATCTAATGGTGTAAATCTTCATCGGGTGCTCTGTCAGGATCACTGTATCCATACTTAGACAATTTCTTCCTTCAACTTTCCATACTTGCATTCTAGATTCTACGCTCTCAATAGAGATCATATGTTGCCATAATGACAACATCTATGCATCCACATTAGCCAAATTTCCAACAATCTCCCCCTTTGTCATTGGTGGCAACATATGGGAAAATTGGCTAAGTGTGCAAACAAAACTTCAAAGTATTTACACAAAATTGTGGCCAAAAGTTATTCAACACATATACAATATTGTACTCCATAGAATAGCTCCCCCTATGAGTATCCTTCCTCAACATATATTCAATTTTATGCTATCTCTCCCCCTTTGACAACAATGACAAAGATAGGGTGTACAAAAATTTCAAAAAAAAAAAAACTTAATACTTTGTTATTAGCTATTGCAAAGCCGGTAGGCTTGCAACACAGTCACCAAACTTTGACTTCCATGATTCAAAATATTTCTCCCATATCTTCCTGATGGATTTAGCAACATTGAGTAGAGTACTCAATCCATATGTTGTTGTCTGACAAGCTTGCAGGGAATTGAAGCTAAACTTCTAAAAAGATGTCTTTGCTAAAAGACACTGCTCAATTTGGTCTTCAACAATTGAGGTCTTGATTGAGATATGCTCTCTCAAGATGTTAATCCTAAGCATCTTTCTATTCTTCTCCTCTGCTAACATTTTGATTTCATCATTTAACTTCCATATGTTCTTCTCTACAGAACTTATCTTTACATTTGGGCTTGACAAGGTGTTTGTTTTAGCTGTAATTGCATCTATCTTCTCTTTGATCTTCTTATCTTCTTCAGCTGTTAGGATTTCTGATTTTGTGCATTGTATATACAAACTCTTTCCAGTCTCAAAATGTTTCCTCAAATTCTTTATGCATACATCCAAATTACCAATATCATTTCAAATATTTACACTTAAATTTTGTTGCATTTCTGCTTCAAAGTCTTCCTGAACTTTTATTCTAGCAATATCCTTTAAGTTAGAAAATTTAGAGTCAAAAGAGTTTATTACTATTTTAGCTTTCTCAAGTGGATCTGATTCAGATACCTTAGTGCTGATCACACTCAAGTTTCTCTGTCAAAACTCTAACTTTACCTTCAAGGTCCTTCACCTTCTTATTCTTTCCAATAATTTTATTAAGAGATGTGATGAACTCAAGCTGATCATCATCTTCAACTTGTTTTCCAAGGTCTTCAAAAATTGAACCAATTTGTCTCTTCTTATTGTTAGGTGCACTAGGGGTAGTGACCTTTGTCAAAATTTGTTTACCTTTAACTGTCTGTTCTGCTGGAACTGATTCTGATACTGCTGGTGCTTCCACTACCTCTGTATCCTTTTCTAATTTTGTAATCTTCTCTTGCTCTTCTAAAGCCAAATTGTCAACAATGTTTCCTAGATCATGAAATACTACATCATCTGACTCTAGTGTCACTTTGGTCCCTTCAATGTCCATTGATTCTTTGCCAATATTGATATGTGAAGAAGATGGGACTTCTTCAATACCAACTTCCTCTACATGTGGTTCCTCTGATTACTTCTGCTAAGGATCTGATTCAACATGCTTTCCTACCACTATATCTACAAGAACTTGCATTACTGCTTGCTCTGTCTCTTTTTGTACTTCCTCATTTTTGCCTCCCATTATAAGGATTGTTCTTCTCTTAGTTCTCAATATAGGTTATGATACCAATTGTTAGAAATAGGAAATACTGAGAGGGGGGGGGGGGGGTGAATTAGTATTTCACAAACTTTTTCTTTTTCCCACTTATGGATATAACAGATTACTTTAGTGCATACAAAGATTATCAAGCTGATTAACATGCATAGCAGTAAATAGAAAGAACTCATAACACATGATATGTTCTTGAGGAAACCCTGGCCAAGGGAAAACCCCAGTGGGGATGGTACCCACAAAGATCACTAATCAAAAGTATCCTGTTAGGGATATTGGACCCTATTAGGAGTCAATTTACAATATATAGTAGTTCTGTCCTGGTTAAAGGACTTTAGGCCTTGTTAGAAGCCTTAACCCTGTTAGGAGTTAGATTACAAAACCTGATCACCAGCTGAGCTCACTGCCCAAACAAGTAATACAAAATGTTTTTGACTGTAGTATGGTATTGCTTACAACTTTGCATCAATAGCCTTTGCTTCTATCACAATATACAACTATCGCAAGTTATCTTTTCTTTCTTTTTACACATCACATACATACTTTCATTACATTTCAAGTATGCCTAATATATGAGTTATTAGAGCTAATAAATTTACATGGTCGGCTTCCAAAATATTTATCCAAGAGTAAACATCTAGGATGTCATCCCTTCATAATGTTAAGTCATTATTTTGACAAGCAAAAATAATCCCTTAACTCTTTCGCTAATACTGTCTCCAAAATTGTTTTGTCTGCAAAAACTATCTTCGGTAAACTTTGAATAATTTCATCCGTACTACTCCAAACTTTATGCACACTGAGATGGGGTATCCTCATACTCTGTAGAAGCTTCAGTTAATTGTGCAAACAAAAATATTGCTCCAGTGGATGTCACCAACTAAATCTTCATCGGGTGCTCTGTCAGGATCACTGTATCCATACTTAGACAATTTCTTCCTTCAACTTGCCATACTTGCATTCCAAATTCTATGCTCTCAATAGAGATCATATGTTTCCATAATGACAACATCTATGCATCCACATTAGCCAAATTTACAATAGATCTAAACCTGAAAAGACAACTCTGGATAAAGGCAAGACCGAGTGGAAAGGTGAAAGTTCATCTAGAGGCAGAGGCAGTAACTACCGAGGTGGTTATAGTAGAGGTAGTTTCTAAGGAACTTGTTACAATTGTGGAGAGGAAGGACATAGGTCTTTTGAATGTACACATGCTAGTAAGAAGGCTAGTAGTAGTAGAAATTCTTTGGTGCAAGAGGAGTCACCGAATGAACCTGAGAAGGGAAATAACTTGATGGTGAGAAGAGCACTGTGGAATGAAAGTAAAAAGGAAGATCCGGTAAGGAAAAGTTTGTTCAAGAATAGATGTAGAGTTTTTGACAAGTTTGGAAGGTAATCATTAATAGTGGTAGATTAGAGAATCTGGCATCTGAGGAAATGGTCACCAAGTTGTAGTTGGAAAGGTTGAAACATCTGAAGACCTATCAGATTTCATGGATCAAAGATGAGAATACACTCCTGGTAAGTGAACAATGTCATGTGAATTTGAAAATTGGAAGGTAATATGATAAGGTGGTGTGTGATATCATGCCTATGGATTATTGTCATATTTTGTTGGGTAGACCTTGTTAATATGATAGACATGCTATATATGATGGGAGATTGCATAAGTATACTATTGTGGCTGATGGAAAGAAACAAATCTTGTTACCTTTGATGGAAGAACCTGTTAGTAATATTTTCACATCTATGAAATTTTGTTTGATGGAAGGAAGAAAATTTGTTAAGGATTTGAAGAAGAATGATGTATGTTTTGTTGTGATTCCTAACAAGCCGAGTAAGAAAATAGAGGATAGTGTTCCTGAGGAGATTGATAAGTTACTCATCGAGTATAGTGAAATTATTTCTAATAATGTACCTGATGGTTTGCCACCAAAAATAGGCACTGATCATTGCATGGATCTAATCCCTGGAGCTAGTTTACCGAGTAAGGTACCTCATTGGTTGACACCTACTGAGAATCAAGAATTGAACCGATAGATTCAAGAGTTGCTAGATAAAGGTTTGATCAGAGAAAGTTTGAGTCCTTGTGTAGTACCTATGGTATTGGCACCTAAGAAGAATGGAGAATGCCAAATGTGTATTGATTCCAGAGAAATCAATAAGATAACAGTGAAGCATAGGTATCCTATACTGAGAATGGATGATATGATGGATAGTTTGACTGGAGAAAATTATTTTACCAAGATCGATTTGAAAAGTGGGTATCATCGGATCAGAATCAGAGAAGGCGATGAAAGGAAGACTGCTTTCAAGACAAAAGAAGGTTTGTATGAGTGGTTGGTTATGCCTTTTGGTTTAACTAATGCACCGAGTACTTTTATGAGGTTGATGAATGAAGTTTTGAAGAAATCCTTGGGTAAGTATGTGATTGTATATCTTGATGATATTCTGATATTTAGTAAGACTAGAGAAGAACATTTGTTGCATGTTAGACAAGTTTTGTAGAGATTGAAGGAAGAAAAGTTTCTGATAAATCTTAAAAAGTGTTCATTCATGAAAGAAGAGACTATGTATTTGGGATTTGTAATTTTAGCTAATGGTTTGAAGATGGCTCCTGAAAAGGTTGAAGCTATTCTGAATGGGCCTACACCTATGAATGCTAGTGAGGTAAGATAATTTCATGGTTTGGCAAGTTTTTAATGAAAGTTCATAAGTAATTTCAGCTCAATTTGTAATGCTATGACTGAGACTATGAGAGGAGATAAAAGAGAATTCAAGTGGACACATGGAGTTGATAAAATTTTTGAGACCCTGAAGCAGAAGGTTGTTGAATTACCTATTTTGGCGTTGCCTAATTTCAATAAGGTATTTCAAGTGGAATGTGATGCAAGTGGAAGTGCAATTGGAGCTATGTTGAGTCAAGAAGGTAAACCTGTTGCTTTCTTTAGAAAAAAATTGAATGATGCTAGAAGGAAATACTCTATGTATGATCAATAATTCTATGCTATTGTTCAAGCATTGAAGAAATGGAGACATTATTTGATACTAAGTGAATTTGTGTTGTATACTGATCATAAGGCTTTATAATACTTGGGTGGTCAAAATAAGTTGAATCAGAGACATATGAAATGGGTTGAGTATTTGTAGAGTTATACATTTGTGATCAAACATAAAAGTGGAGTCACTACTCGAGTTGTAGATGCATTGAGTAGAAGAAGATCTTTGATGACCGAGATGAAAATTGAAGTTCTTGGTTTTGATGAGATGAGAGATTTGTATGAAACTGATCCTAATTTTTCTAAGCCATGGAGAAAGTGTAGAGCACCTATTTAAGATTAACCGAGTACAAAATGGGAAGAATATTTCATTCAAGAAGGTATGTTGTTTAAAGGTATTTAGTTATGTATACCGAGAGGACAAATGAGAACTAATTTGATAAAGGAGAAACATAGAAGTGGTTTGGCTGGACATTTTGGTATTGATAAAACTTTGAATTTGCTTAAGGAGAAATACTTTTGGCCACAGTTGTATAAAGATGTTCAAAAATTTGTAAAAAGTTGTGGAATTTGTCAAGTTGCAAAAGGAGTAAGTCAGAATACTGGATCGTATACACCAATTATTGTACCTGAGAAACCTTGGACTGACATCAGTATGGATTTTGTTCTTGGCTTACCAAAGACATTAAGAGGCAATGATTCTATAATTGTTGTGGTAGATAGATTTTCAAAGATGGCACATTTTATGCCTTGTAGAAAGACATCAAATGCAATACATGTAGCAGATCTTTTCTTTATGGAAATTGTTAGATTACATAGATTACCAAGGAGTATTATCTTTGACCGAGATAGTAAATTGATTGGATACTTTTGGAAAACCCTTTGGAGAAAGTTTGGCCTTGAGTTGAAGTATAGTTCTGCATTTCACCCACAAATCAATGGACAGACAGAGGTTGTAAAAAAAATTTTGGGAAATCTTTTGAGATGTTTAGTTGGAGGCACACCTATTAATTGGAATTTTGTGTTGGCACAAGCAAAGTTTTCATACAATAATTCAGTGAATAGGAGTACTGTGAAAAAACCCTTGGAGATTGTGAATGGCATACAACCAAGAGGTATATTTGATTTGAGAGACATTGATGATGAAAGAAAGATAAGTGCTGAAGGAGTGAAATTTGCTGAGTACATGAAGACATTGCACGAAGATTTGAAAATCAAGCTGGAAGAGAGTAATCAGAAATACAAAGACAGAGTTGATAGATCAAGGAGACATAAGACTTTTGATGTTGGTGATGAAGTGATGGTTCATCTAAAGAAAGGTTGATTTCTTATTGGAACATATGGGAAGCTAAAGATGAAGAAGTTTGGACCTTGTAAGATTTTGAAGAAATTTGATAGTGGAAATGCATATGTGATTGAGTTACCTGATGACATGGACATAAAACTAATTTTCAACATTGATGATTTTTATTAGTATCATGAACCTAATGAAGACATGACAGTACCGATGGAGTATCCTAAGAAAAAAATGAAGAAGTTGAGCAAATTTTGGAGCAAAGAGTTAGCAAAAGAACAAGAGGTAAACAGTATATGGAATATCTGGTAAAGTGGAAGAATAGACCGATTGAAGATAGTTCATGGATTTCACAGTCTGAGTTGGATGCAGCTTTGATCATACCTACTGAATGATTTAGAGAATCATTTCTAAATAACCCCAGGTGTCTGATGCAGTAGCATCTCGGGTCCTTGGAAATCTTGTGTCACCAAAAACATATTTGAGTTTGTCTGTGTTGCTCAGTTCCTTCTTTGAATGAGTTGGCTCGGTAGTTGGTTGGTTTCCTTTGGTTGCTGAGTGTGGTTGGTTATCTCTTGGGTGGTTGGTTGTTTCATTGGTGCTCGATGATGCTTGTCTTTTGCTCAGTCATCCTTGCTTACCGAGTAGTTTATTTTGAGTTTCTTTTGAGGCTGACTTGTGCATTGATTATGGGTCACAAATTTAATGCTGGTATCCATCATTGGGAAGTGTGTGGTCCTAGATCTGATCATTCCTTCTATTGATTGTGGAACTGAAGGCTAACTCAGTTTGGTAGCCTCTTGTATAAGTATAGTTGTTTGGTTAGAGTTTAGGTAGTCAGTTTTGGATAGAAGTTAGAAGATAGTAGAATCAAGATTGTTGGCAGATCCTCACATGTTTGAGGATTTCTATAATTCATTGTAATATCTGGCTGAAATTGGGAAGGCCTTATAGCCCGGCATGTATAAATCAATTTGAATGAAGATAATATATGAATGATCTCACTTTCTCTCTCTCACCGTGTTGTTGTTTCTTCTACGTATTGTTGAGCAAGGTGTATCAGGTAGGGTGTGCCATTCCTTTAGCCCCTCCTCTCCTCCTTTGTGTCACCTTAACATTGTTTGATCTTTATCTATTGCCAATTAAGTTCTTCAACTTCACAACATTTCACTTCTTCTTCTTCATAACTCATTCAAACTTATATCACACTCCAAATGATATGGAAACTCAGTATAAATCAAAAATCAATTACTTGACATCAATGAAAAAATAATAATTTGATCTAATCTTTCTACTATCTTGTATACCTCTGATCTTACTTAGTCTTCATCATCATCACAATTAGTTATAGTAACAATCTCCCTCTTTGGAATTAATTGAAACACTCACTGTACTATCAATTTATGATAGCAACACTTACTGATTTGTCTTTTTCCTTTAATATCTTTGAGCCTTATCTTTCTTCTTTTCTTGATCTCCTTTTGTACATATTATCCCTCTATCACTGTAATCATCAATAGCAATCTTCTCCTTCAATAGATATTCTCCCTCTTAGAAATCTTCTCCCACTTTGACAGTAATGCCAAAGATACATACTCTTGAAACTTTTGTTCAAGTAGTGAATCGTACGTCAAATGTACTAATTTTTCATTGCATACATAAACATCTTTCACAACTTCAGGAATCTCCCAAAGAGTGAACACTAGAATCAAATCACAAAATAGATATTCTAATAAAAATTTGAATTGATGCAGCATGCGTCTTGCCTTAGTGAATATTGGATAGGGGAGGAACCCCTAATTTACCTTAGAGATACTCAAAAGAATCCTTCAGTAGTGGTTTGGTAAATATATCATCTTTCCACTCCTTTGAATTCACATACTCTAATATCACATGCTTGTGTTGAATTTATTCTCTCAAGTAATGATACTTGATAGAAATGTGCTTTGTCTTTGAATGCATCACTTGATTCTTTGATATGTTGATAGCACTAGTATTATCATAGTAAATAATAATTGGATCAGTAATCTCCGCTTGCATACCTTCAATTAATTGTTTGATCCACACAATTTTTGAACAATTCATAGCTGTAGCAACATACTCAGCTTTGGCAAAAGATTGTGAAATACAACTCTATTTCTTGCTTTACCATGTCACTAATCTTTCTCCTAAAAAAAAAGATCTGACACTTTTACTTTTCATATCATCAATGTTTTCAACCCAATCAGCATCAGTGTACACCTTAAGATCAACATCTCCTCATTTCTTGTATAGTAGACCAAAATCTTCAGTCCCTTTTAGATATCTAAATATTCTTTTGACTGCAGACATATGTGTTTCCTTTGGATTGGCAAAAAATCTTGCAACAATTCCAACAACATGAGAAATATGATGTTCAACATACTTTAGCTTACCAATCATTGTTTGGTAGAGTGTTTCATTTACTTCCTTTGTTTCATCTTCCTTTTGACAATTTGCAACTAGTAGCCATCGGTGTATCAACTGGTTTTGACTCTTCCATACTGGATGTCTTTAGGATCTCCTTGATATAGTTTGACTATTTTATGTAGATCCCATCTCTCACTTGTTGAATTTTTAGTCCAATAAAGAATTTTATCTCTCGTACCATGGACATCTCAAATTATTTTCTCATCTCTGTAGTAAATGATTTACTCATTGATTCATTTCCTCCAAATATGATATCATCAACAAATATCTTAGAAAGTAAAATCTTATCAGTACTATCACATTTCAGATATAAATTGGTGTTGTCACATGTCCTTTAAAATCCAATCTTGATTAAATATGAATGTAATATTTCATACCATGCTCGAGGTGCTTGCTTCAAACCATAGAGTGCCTTATGTAGTTTTCATATCATATCCTTGTTAGAGTTCTCAAAAAATTCCTTCAATTTGTTTAGTGTAAACTTATTCTTCAAGAATTCCATTAAAAAATATAGACTTAACATCCATTTGATAAACTTTGAATCCTTTATAGGTAGCATATGCAAGTAAGATTCTCACACCTTATAATCTAGCAATAGGGAAAATGTCTCACCATAGTCAATACCTTCTTCTTGTGCATACCCTTTGTAAACTAATCTTTTGTTATTTCTTTTCACATCTCCATTCTCATTGAGTCTATTCCTAAAAATCCACTTTGTACCAATAACATTCTTCTCCTTAAGTCTTGGTACTAGTGACCAAGTATTTTTCTTTTCAATTTGACCAATCTCTTCTTTCATAGCATTAACCCAATATTCATTTCCAAGTGCATCCTTGACTAATCTTGACTCAAATTTAGAAATCAAACATGTATTATCCTTCAACTTACTTCTTGACATGACTCCTACTTTCTTATCTTCAATGATTTTTCTCAGTGAGTGATGTCTTCTCATATATTTTTCTAATACAGGCTCAATAGACTGTTCTTCAACATTTTCACCTCTCAATAGAGGCTCAAATAGCTCCTCGATTTCTTATTGAAACTTGGGTATTGTACCTTAAATCCCTTCCTATACATATAGAAATCTTTAATAATATTTTGTTTCTCTTTTGCTATCTTCTTCATTTCTTTCTACAAATTCATCAATGCTCACATTTGCACTTTCCACAATTTTGTTAGTAGCCTTATTTAGACATTCATAAGATTGTATCTTTGTGGAGTATCCTAGGAATATACCTTCATCTCCTTTAGAATCAAAATTTCCATTCTTAGAATCTTTCAGTTTGTAACACCTACTTCTAATTTTTTTTAAGTAGCTAACATTCAGTGTATTCCCATACCAGAGTTCATAAGGTGTTTTATTTGTACCTTTCTTCAATTATACTCAGTTGAGTGTATAGACATCAATATTAATAGCTTCTCTCCAGAATGTTTGTGCAACCTCCTTCTCAATCAAAAATGTTCTAGCACAATCAACTATTGATCTATTCCTTCTTTCAACTATGCCATTTTGTTGTGGAGTCCTTAGTGCAGATACTTGTCTTTTGATTCCATTCTCATTACAAAAGATATTAAATTTATTAGAGATAAATTCACCTACTCTATCTAATCTTAAACATTCTAGTTTCTTACTTGTTTCCTTCTCAACTCTTGCCTTATACCATTTAAACATTTGGAATGCATCATAATTTTCTTTTAGAAACATTAATGACATCATTCTTCAGTAGTCATCAACAAACAAAATGAAATACCGGTCACCATAATAGCTTTGTATTCTCATAGGACCACAAAGATTAGTATAAACTAATTCTAATAGACCATTAGATGAGTAATACTAGCTTGAGAAACTTGATTTGGTTATCTTACCAATCTAACATTCCTTACACATCACTTTATTAGGTTTTCTCAATCTCGGTAGACCTCTGACTCTATTCTTTTTTCTCACCTTAATCATGTTATCAAAATTTACATGACAGAGTCTTTTGTGTCACATCCATACATCCTTAACTTTAACAAACAAGAAAATTTTTGTAGCAATATCAAGGTAGAATAGGTTACCTTTAGATTGTTCACCTATTCCAATCAATTCTCCATTAGCACCATAGATCTTTACTTTTTGGTTATGAAATTCCAGTTGGTGACCGATGTTGTTCAATTGTGCAACAATAAACAAATTTTATTTTAGTCCTTGAACCCAATAAGCATAATCACATTTTATCTTTTCATTCAGCATAATGGATCCTTTTCCTCTAACATAACATGTAGCATCATTTCAAAATCTAAAAAATCCTCCATCATACTCCTCTATGTTCTCAAACTTATCAATATCACTAGTCATATGATGTGAACAACCACTGTCAATTATCCATGGATCTATTTTGCTAACATGAGAAATAAGGGATTTTTCATCTTCATACCTCTCTTCTTATGAATCATCCTTCATAGAAACATAGACAACTTCCACACTTTCTTCTCTATCATCAAATTCATCATCAGTTACTCCTTCTTTAGCTAGGTAGCATGATTTATTTCCTTTATCCTTGAAGTCTCTAAACCTTCGGTATCAGCTCTCCTTGTCACTTTTATTATTCTTGTTATTATCAAGACACCCAGATGCAATGTGACTAATCTTGTTGCAGTTAAAATATTTTAGAGGTAGTATTTCTTTATACTTTCCTTTTCCTCTTAGTAGCCTCTTTTCCAACAATGATTCCAACTCTTCTTGTTCTTTCTCTTCAGTTAGGATACTGTCATAGTCCCTTCCACATTAAATTTTTTTATTCTCTCTTTCTCTTCTTGAACTACCAATTCTTAAAGATAATTTAAAAGTTGTTTCAATATTTGGTATACTATTATCATAATTACTAAGCTCGAATGCAGTCAGATACCGATCAAAGCATCAAGTGTAACAATGCTATTCGGTATGGATCTCAATTCCTGAATAGATGATACTCGAATATAATATTTAGGTGTAATATTTTTCAGAATTTTTCTTACCACTTCTTCTCCAGTTAGTATTCCACCAACACCTTTGATAGCACTAAAAAATTCCTTGATTTTGAAACTATATTGAGCAATGCTCTCTTCATCTTTCATTCTCATCTCATCAAATTATCCACCGAGACTATCAACCTTTACTTTTTGTACAAGCATATCACCTCCATAAATAAGTGCAAGCTTATCCCACATATCTTTTGTAGTAATACACTCCTTAATGATATTGAACTCAACATCAGTCAAGGAAGAATCAATTTCAAGAATTACTGAGTTGTGTTCCTTCTTTTCTCTCATTTGATCAAGTGTCATAGGTCTATAAGGTGGTGGAGTGTAGTCATTGTCCAAATGGTTGAGTGCATATTATCCAATCCAAAATAGGTATAACCTCATCTTAATTTTCCATGTAGAGAAACTTTCCTTGTCCAACTTAGGTACTTCTCTCCTATACATCTTCATATCTTTTACTCAAGTCTTTCAAACTTATCCCTTTAGAGTACTTATCTCTGATACCAATTGTTGGATTATAGAGAGGGGGTTGAATCAATAATCCTTGATTTTGTGTACCTTAAAAACTTTCTTTGATTCAACTTGGTATCAACTCGGTCAAACACACTTCATTAATAACCAATATAGTAAATTAACTTTATCAATCAACAATAAAATTCACAGTTACATTCAACACATATGACACCAGTATTTAACGTGGAAACCCAATTTGGGAAAAACCACTGTGAGAATTGTCACCCACTAAATAAATACTCTTCTGAAGTATGCTCAGTTAAAAGTCAATCTGGTTAAACATTACAATACACATTGTTAAATGTGAACCTGTTAGTGGATTTACCTCAGAACTGTTAGGATCTCCACTCTATTATGAGTGGCCTGATTAAAGGTCTTTAAATACTCTTCTTGAATGTTACCTCTATTAGGAATGGGAACACTGAGAGGGGGGGTGAATCAGTGTTCCATATATTATTACTTTTTCTGATATCTTGAATCTTAACTTTATTGCTTAAGTACTAAACTAAATATCAATGCAAGTAAGATAAACCACCACAACACATAACTATTATACACTAAGTTTGCACCCTTGTTTCAAGCTCTCTTAGTCTTGATAACCTATTATAACATAGGAATCATCTCCAGGTTGTGGGACCAATGCTAACTGAGATGAGACCTCCAAGTTCTAGGCTCGTTCCTCTTGGATAATCACCTTAATTTGCTTCTTGACAGGAAAGTAAATTCTTGAGGGGAAAAGGGATAGAAGTGTTGGAAATTTGGCTAAAGTGAGTACATAGATCTTGTCATTATGGAAAAATATGATCCACATGAAGATCTCAAAGGTCAGAGAGCAAGTATAGCAGAGTGCATTGCAAATTTGTCTAAGTGTACAATTTTTGTTTGCGACATTGACTGGAGTAAGTTCAGTGCTTGCTCACTTGAACATAGAATCTATGATGAATAATGATGACCCATCTTAGAGTGCAAGTCAGTATGGCATGTATGGAATTAGTTATGACAGTTTTACCGAAGAAAGTGTTAAGCCAACAGAACAAAATATGAAGGCAAAATTGGTAAAGAGTTAAGGGATTATTTTTTTTATCAAAATAATGACTTAACAATATAAAGTGATGACATCCTAGATGTTAACTCTTGGATAAAGATATATGGAAGCCGACCATGTAAAGTAATTATCCTTAATAACTTGTATATATGTAATTGTAATTGGAAGAAGAAGAGAAGAGACATGTGGTAATATTGTAATGATATGATGTGAATGTAAGAGTAGTGAAAAGATATTGATGCAAGCAGTATAAGGTTATATACCTTAATCCATTTTTTTAAATAAGTATACATTGTACATTACTTGTTTGGGCAGTGGGCTCATCCGGTAATCAAATTTTGTATTGACAACTCCTAATAGGGTTGAGGCTTCTAACAAGGCCTATAGTCCCTTAATTAGGACTGATACACTATATGCTTGTAATAGACTCCTAACAGGGTCAACATCCTTAACCGGATACTTTTGATTAGTGGATCTTTGTGGGTACCATGCCCACTGGGGTTTTCCCTTGGCTAGGGTTTCCTTGAGAACATATCATGTGTTATGAGTTCTTTATTTCCATTGCTATGCGTATGGTTTAGCTTCTTATGTTATGCATGTATAAAGATAATCTGTTATATCCATAATTGGGAAAAAGATAAAGTTTGTAGAATACTGATTCACCCCCTTCTCAGTATTCCCTATTTCTAACAATTGGTATCAGAGCTTAGTTACTCAGAGAAGAATCATTGAAGGAAAGCCTAGTAGCTTGAGTAAGATCTCTATAGATATGGATCAACTATAGAAAAATCTTGAAGAAGCTCTTGAATAGATTGATATGCTTACTAATGAAAGAAACACTTTGAAAAGGAAATATGATGATGTAAAGAACCTTATTGAGAAACTGAAAAATAAGGTAGAAGATCTAAAATCTGAAAAGGAATCTGAAATTCTTATTGAAGATTGTGATGACAATTTAGAAAAGGAAAATGTGATCCTTAAGTATGAACTAACGATAGCAAATCTGAAGCTTAGTTTGAAAGATGGAAATGACAAAAATGAAGCAAATCTGAGATCTGAGAATGAAAGGTTGAAGATTGAGAATGAAGAATTAAAATCTAAACTTGGCAAAGTAACATCTGAATTTGAGAAAGTAAATTTGCAGCATGCAGAACTTGAGAAATACAATAAGATTGTGAAAGGAGAATTGACTCAATCCAAAAAACAACTTGAAAGGCTATATTCAAATAGTGAGAAGATCGATGAACAAGTATCTTATGGAAAACCATCCTATGATAAGACTGGACTTGGATTTAATATATTTAGAACAAATGATGAAAGCAAGGAACCAGATCTGAAGGAATCTAAAAGCATAGATGAGAAGAAGTTAGATGAGATCAACAAATCTGATGACACACCTAAAGGAGAAGAACCACCCAAAGAAGAACCACCAAACCAAGAAGAATCACCCAAAGGTATGCAAAGAGAATTCAAAGGTAGATGTTTTGGTTGTAATACTATTGGTCACATGAAGAGAGATTGCATAGGTAAACAATTTAAACCTCTTAATGGTTATTGTTATAATTGTCATGGTTTTGGACATAGAGCTATTGAATGTAGAAGACCTAAAGTTATTGAGAATAATTATGGTAGTAGAATGTTTAGGAATAATAACAATGCAGATAAGAGAGCTACTGAAGATATGAATAGAAGAAATGAAGTAGTATGTTATAGATGCAACAAGATTGGACACATTGCTAGAAATTGCAGATCACAAATCAATCAACAAGGACCAAGATATGGGAACAATGAAATTGTTTGTCAGATATGTAACAAGATTGGACATACAGCAAGGTTTTGTAGAATGAACAATGGAGTTTTTCATGCTAACCCTAACCCTAGAAATCATGTAAGAAGAAATGAAGATGCAGGTAACAGACAGAAAGGTTGATGTAGTAATGCAGATGAAGTGAAGTTTGTTAAAGGCACAGATCAAGGAGACATATTCAACATTGAAGGTAATCAGAAAGGTGAAGTATCAAGTGGTAAGAATGAATACTTACCTAACCTAACTCAAAGCACTTAATTTATGAAAATTGCAGTAGATTAGGAACTTAGAATTAGTGTAGAAGTAGATTTTCAATGAATTAAGTCTTGCATAGTTAATGTAAGGTAGTTTATGATGTACTAATGCTATGGTTAAGAGTGCAAAAGAAAATATTATGTTTTGCGAGATTGCAAGAAGTTTTAGGTTTTGCAAGATAGCAGAAACAACTTTTTGGAAAGAAGCGGCAAAAGAATTGAATGCGATGTCAGATCTAAGTGAGATTGAAGTAATAAAAGATTATGATCGATGTTATTTGATTATCAAAGTGAATTGAAGTGTTTAGGAGAGCAAAGAACAAAGATTGGAAGCATTTTGCAGTGATTTGGTGAAAGATTTGAGCGCTGAATCTATGAAAGCCCTAGAATCACAAATTTGAGGTATTTATCTTGGCAGATCTTTGAATCGGTATAAGGAATTTAAAGTAGTCATGGATGTATCCTTAATTCACAATGTCAGAGATAAGAATAGACCTAGAATGAAGAGGGAACTAGTAGAACCCTTGGAAGAAGATGATCCTAGGTTAGCATTATCATTCGTACTAGATGGAGTTTTGCATTTAGAAAATGTGAGAAGTTATCTTGGATGCAAGTTAGAAACCATCAGTGATAGTGATTTTACCAATGAATATCAAAAAATTTACAATCAGGATATGTCATTGAAACAAGGATATGAACATTTGAAAGATAATGAGATTGTTCAGTATGCTTTGAAGTATGAGTTTGACAATGAAGAATGCACTAAGATTATTTTGAGTAGAATTCATAATGGGAAGTTTTGGCTAGAGGATAGAGTGATAGACATTACAGCTGTCTTGATTCATGAAGTCACATGTTTATCTAAAGTTGGTGCTATTCCTTTAAATGAGAAAAATATGAGAAAAAGAGTCATAGAAAACACAGGTTCAACCTACAATGGCAAAGGAATTGTGATTAGCAAAATCAAAGAAGATGATGTGAGATACCTATGGAAGATCCTAACCACTAAGTTTTGTGCAATTTCTTGAGAAGATGATATGGCAGCTGGAATGGTACATATTTCCTATTTAATATGTGTTGACAAAGTACCAGTTGATATGTGTGAAATTCTAAGAATTCAATTGTTTGAAAACTTGGAGAAGATTAAGAAATCTAAGTATGCACAATTTAGATTTTCATCCTTAATCTCATACATGTTTTTCCACTCATTGAGAAGATTTCCATACACCATTGAAAATGATTGGAATGATGGACAAACTGCTATGGAAAGGATAAATAATTTATATTTGAGTCATGTTAGTGAAAAAGTAAATGAGAGTGCTATGTTAGTAATGAAGACATTTTAAAACATGGTAACTAGCAGATCAAGAATTCCATAGTCACTTGTGAAGAAGTATAAAAATGATATATGTTTCATGGTTGACACTGAATTTACCTATATTGAAGCAGTGGAACCTAGAATTGAGTTCATAGACCCTCTTGGCTATGAGATATCTGAGGCTGAAATAGAAGAATATGTTGGCAGATTACTTAAATGTAAATTGGACACTTAGTGCAGCAGATTTGGAACTTTTGAAGAGAACTTCAACCTAGCAAAAGCTATAACTAAAGAGAAGAAATCTAAGAAGAGAGTTGATAGCACTATCAGGAGAATACTGAAAGATTTAGGAATGTTAGAACAAGAATTCTTAATAGAAAAATAGATAGCAACAACAATTAGGGATATTAGATAGAAATAAGTCTTGATTGTACCACCCTTGTCATCTAGTGCAGTACAACAAGAACCTACACAAGTCAAGGTGAAAGTAGAGGAACCAAAAAAGGAATAAGTAACAACTATATCCACTTCCTCCATAGCTAGCAAGATAATGAAAGAAATTGCTACTGGACCAGGAAAGAGATAGAAGACTTTAGTTCAACCAATACCAAGAGAAATTGCAAAAATAAAGGATGATGACACTACAGTTAAGAAGAAGACATGGAAATTGAGAGTTGAGAGAGTGAATGAAGAAATCATACAAGATGGAAATTTCACTAAAATGAACAAGTACTATAAACTTTATGATTATTCAGAAAGACTAAATTTAGAGAATGCTATTGTGAAGCATATGATTTTGGAAGAAAATAAATTTGATTCTATTCAAGGTCAAATACCTAATGAGTTGTATACCAAACTCGTAAATAGAAACCAGAGAGCAATTGAAGAAGAAACTAATATCAGAAAGAATCTTGTGAAGAAGCTTTGTGATGTGAGAGATGATGAACACTTGAAGCAAATATTGTAGGCCTTAAGCATCCATTTGAGAACCAAAAGGAGAACCATTTTGATTATGGGAGGCAAATATGAAGAAGTTAATTGAAATACAGAGAAAGCAATAATCAAGGTCATGGCAGAAAATGTTGGAGAGCCATCGGTTGCAGTAGAGCAAGTAGTTGAAGCTGAACAAGAGGATATTCCTTCTCCTTTAGCTATTAACATTGAAGATGAAACTATGAATATAGAAGGTACTAAGGTCACCTTGGATACTGATGATAATGTATTCAAGAACTTAGCAAATATTGTTGACAATTTAGCTCTTGATGAACTAGATAGAACTGAAGAAGCAGAGCAGACTCAATCTATCAGTGAAGAACCTAAGGAGACTAAGATTCAAGCACCCATTCCTACAAAGAAGACATCAGTCTTACTCCTGAGACTGGAAAGAAGAAAGAAATTGGATCTTTGTTTGAAGATTTAGGAAAGGAAGTTGATGATGATGATCAGTTGGAACTGATCACTTCTTTGAATAAAATCATTGTCAAGAACAAGAAAGTGAAGAATCTTGAAGGGGGTCTTAAGGACCTTATTGAGAAGTTACAAATTATTGTAACTACACAAATCACAGAGGCAGACCCTTTGGAGAAAGCTAAGAAGGTAATGAACACTTTTGACAATTAATTCATTGACCTATTTGATATTGCAAAAGTGAGAGCTCAAGTAGCTTATGAAGTTGAAATGCTTTTGAACATCAGTCAGAATATCAGGAATGATATTAGCAGTCTTGATATTTGTATCAAGAACTTGAGGAAACATTTGGGGATAGGAAAATCATTGTACATACAGTGTACAAAACCAGAGATTTTGATAGCAAAAGAGGAATAGAAGATCAAGTTGAAGGAAGCTGAGATTCAAAATGAATGTAACCTTCTTTCTAGACCTAATGTGAAGGTATGTGATGCTAAAAAGAAAGTTTGGAAGCTTTATGATGAAATAAGAATATTACAAGATGAGAGGAACAAAAAAATGAGGAGACTCACTCTTTTGAGAGAATACATCTCTATGAAGTTGAGCATCATTGAAGAGCAGTTAGAAGAATGTCTTACAGCTAAGACATCCTTTCAGAAATTCAAATTTGACAACCTCCAAGCTTGTCAAATAGTAGCTTATGGACTGAGCACATTACTCAATGTGGAAAATTCCATCAAGAATTCATCAAAAAAGGAGATAGAAGCTATGAAAGCTGATTTTACAGATTGTGTTGCAAACCTACCAGTGTTGTAATAAGAAAATGAAGGTATAATCTTTTTGTAAGGAAACTCAGGTGTGGAAACAACTTCCTACACTAATCTCTAAAGGAAAGTATTGTGCAAATTCTTTTTAAATCCTTACAATTTCAGATTCGTTAAGCTACTTAACAATAAAGTTGTAGCATATACCATATATACAAAAAATAGATAGAGAAAATTGAAACACATAAACACAAAGATATGCCGGTGGGGAAAAAACTTTCAGGTAAAACAACCCCACCCCTCCAAAACCTGCACAATGTATTATCTTCAACACAAAGACTACAACACACTTGCAATGAAAGTTCTTTCAGGAATATCAAACTTATGTCTCTCCCATAGAAGCAAAATCATATATATAGACTCCTGAGGACCCAACAAATACCCAAAAAAGGAGTTTGGCATCCAACCACCAAGACCCATGCACAAAGCCACATGTACATAGCTGTTACATGCAATCCCAAGAATAGGCGTCCATCCCTAGAATAGACTATGATAGCTTGTCATAGAATCCGCCAAAAATAACGGTCACAAGAGAAGTGTAAGAGAATCTATCATACCAACCTATTTTTGGCATATTCTCTTACACACACCAACCACTTCTTCTTGGGTGCCCAAATAGGCCCAAGTCATAAGATGCTCTTACACCTATCATAGCACATTCCTTAAATAGTTCTTACACGTCATAGGAATCTGTCATGACCGTTTCAGTCATGATCTTGTTACACACAAGATGCCGACACATCAAGTGGAGTGACAAATCAACATGCCAACTAGACATGTACACTCACACTTAATTTTATTATTTGCAAAAAATACATTTAAAAAAACAAATAATAAGAATAGGAATTATCCAAGGTTGAGACACCTTATTCCTAACATTCTCCCACTTGTCGAACACCTTGTAAGAGCAACAGGAACATAATAGGAACTTTAACCGCTATAGGCCAAAAGGCCCATAGACTCTGAACACCATCTGAACTTCTCAGTGCCCACTAGTTTCATTAATGCATCTGCAACATTCTTCACAATATCTACCTTCTCCAAATTTACCTTTCCATCTTCCATCATATCTCTCACAAAGTGAAACTGCACATCAATGTGCTTCGTTCTAGCATGGAAAGTTGGATTTTTTGCAAGGAAAATAGCACTCTGACTATCACACCAAATAGTAATCTATTCTACATCAACACCAACATTAGAACACAATCTCCTAAGCCAAATGGCTTCCTTACAAGCATGAGTAGCATAAGGTGTCTCAACCTTGGATAATTCCTATTCTTATTATTTGTTTTTGTAAATGTAGATCCAAATCTTGTGGGAGTTCTAAGACTCATGGAAAGTCCAAGGTGAAATTTTGGAACTGTGATAAAACTGGGCACTTTCGGAGGGACTGCAAAGAACCAAAGAAGAAGAAGAAGGGCTCAGAATCAGCTTCTGAAAAATCTCAAGAAGATGGAGATGCTTTTATTGCAGCTTTGGCAGCCCATGCATCTGATGATGTGTGTTTAGTTGACTCGAGTGCTTCTTTTCACATGACCTCTCATCGGAACTGGTTCTTGAAATATGAAGAGTTCGATGGTGGAAAGGTGTACTTGGGTGATGATTCTCACCTAAAGATAGTTGGACGTGGAAGGGTCACTATTAGATTTCCTGATGGACAAGTAAAGGGAATCAACAGAGTTATGCACATTTCAGGTTTGGCACGAAACATATTATCTGTAAGTATGTTGAATGATGTAGGTGTGCAAGTTATCTTTTCAAAAGATGGATGCACGATGATGAGAGGTTCTATGGTGCTTGCTAGAGGTACTAGGAGATGTACTTTGTTTCAGCTTGTAGCATGCATTGCTCAGTGCAATAGTTCTTCCATTTCAAAGAAGAGAGTGACTATCACTTCATCCCCACCATCTGAACAAGCAGTAAAGAAGACTGTGGCAATGGGTTCCGATGGCAGTGTAGTAAGTGTACCTAAGGGTGAAAACACTTTGGAAGGCAAGCTTCCTATAGAAAAGATGATGTTGTGGCATATGATATTTGGCCACATTGGTGAGAAGGGTCTTAGGACCCTAAAGAATAAAAACCTCATTGAGGGATTACATGATTGCAATCTCGAGTTTGACTTCTATGAACACTGTGTCTATGGTAAACAAAATCATGTTCAGTTTTACTCTAGTTCTCACAAATCTTCTGATGTTTTGGATCTTATTCATTCTGATGTATTTGGTCCTGTAAAAGTTCCTTCAATCTCCAAGTCTATATTTTTTGTATCTTTCATAGATGATTACAGTAGAAGGACTTGGATAACCAGACTAGTAAGAAGATTAAGTGTGTGAGAACTGATAATGGTGGTGAGTTTTGCTCAGCAGAGTTTGAACAGTTCTATAAAGAATGAGGTATCGAGAGGCATAAGACAACTCCTTATACCCCATAGCAAAATGGAGTTGCAAAGAGAATGAATAGGACACTGATGGAGAAGGCTAGGAGTATGCTTAGTGGAGCTGGTTTAGAACAAAGGTTTTGGGCTGAAGCTATGGCCACTGGTTGCTATTTGGTTAACATATCTCCTACATCATCTCTTGTTGGTAAGACACCCATGGAGGTGTGGTCTGGTAAGAAGCCTTCAATTAGACATCTTCATGTTTTTGGTTGTGAAGCTTATGCACATGTTCCAAAGGAGAAAAGATCTAAGTTGGAAAACAAAGCTGTCAAATGTATTTTCATCGGATGCAGTGTTGGTGTGAAAGGATACAAGCTTTTGGGATCCTATGACTAGTAAGGTGTTGTATAGTAGAAATGTTATTTTCAAAGAGCTAACATCTTCTCCTATTGTGCTACAACCAGATGAAAAAGAAAAGGAAAAATATGTTGTTCAATTGCCTCCTACCCCTGAGAAGACTAAATAGAGGGACCATGTTGGGTCTAATGATGAGGAGAGCTCTAGCAACTTTGATAGTTCAGAAGAAGAGGAAGAAAAACCTCAACCTTAGCCCTTGAGGAGATCCATGAGAGAAAGAAAGCAACCGAAAGGTTCTTGGATTGAGGCTATGGATGATGAGATGGCTTCATTGGAGAAAAACAAAACTTGGGACCTTGTACCTTTTCCTAAAGGGAGAAAATCTATTGGCTGTAAATGGGTGTTCAAGAAGAAATTCTATGTAGATGGTAGTGTTGAAAGGTACAAAGCTAGATTGGTTGCAAAGGGGTATTCACAGGTAGAGGGAATAGATTATGGTGAAATATTCTCTCCTGTTGCAAAGTTGACATCCATTAGATTTATGTTATCTCTTGCTACATCATATGATTTAGAGATAGAATAGATGGATGTGAAGATAACTTTCCTTCATAGTGATTTGGAGGAAGAGATTTATATGTCACAGCCTAAGCACTACATTGTTAAAGGGAAAGAATCCTTAGTTTGCAGATTAAAGAAATCTCTATATGGTTTGAAGCAATCTCCTAGGATGTGGTAACTTAAGTTTGATGCCTTTGTGTTGTCAATTGGATTTGTAAGATCAAAATTAGATCATTGTGTTTATTTCATAGTTGAAATGGATCACCTTCTTATTGTTGCATTATATGTTGATGATATGTTGCTGTTTGAGAAGGGTAAGGGTATGATTTTTGATTTTAAATCTTAGTTGTCAGCACAGTTTGAGATGAAAGATCTTGGGGCAGCTAGGTACATCTTGGGTATGGAAATCAATAGAGATAGGTCTAACAGAAAACTTTGGTTGAGTCAGAGTAAGTATGTGAAGTCTATGTTGGACAGGTTCAACATGGCAGATTGTAGACCACTTTGTGTTCCTGTTTCTGTGGGAACAAAGTTATCTGTCGATGATTGTCCAAAATCTCCTAGTGAGGTGGAGGACATGAGCAGAGTACCTTATGATAGTGTAGTTGGTAGTCTTATGTATGCTATGGTCTGTACTAGACCAGACATTGCCCAAGTAGTGGGAGTCCTGAGTTGGTTTATGGCTAACCCTGGACAGGTACATTGGGATGCAGTTAAGTGAGTATTCAGATATTTGAGGGGTACATCAGATTACTCCATATGTTATCATGGTAACTCTTCTAGATCTTTGCATTCAGTTTGTATTCATGGGTTTGTGGATTCAGATTTGGTAGGTGATATTGATAGTAGGAGATCCACCAATGCTTATGTGTTCACTATGTTTGGTGGTGCCATTAGTTGGATGAGTAAGCAACAACCTATGGTTGCTTTGTCCACTACAAAAGCTGAGTACATGGCTACTACTCATGCTTGTAAGGAAGCCATTTGGCTTAGGAGATTGTGTTCTGATGTTGGTGTTGATGCAGAATAGATTACTATTTGGTTTGACAGTCAGAGCACTATTTTCCTTGCAAAAAATCCAACTTTCCATGCCAGAACGAAGCACATTGATGTGTAGTTTCACTTTGTGAGAGATATGGTGGAAGATGGAAAGGTAAATTTGAAGAAGGTAGATACTGTGAAGAATGTTGCAGATGCATTAATGAAACTAGTGGGCACTGAGAAGTTTAGATGGTGTTCGGAGTCTATGGGCCTTTTGGCCTATAGTGGTTAAAGTTCCTATTATGTTCCTGTTGCTCTTACAAGGTGTTTGACAAATGGGAGAATGTTAGGAACAAAGTGTCTCAACCTTGGATAATTCCTATTCTTATTATTTGTTTTTGTAAATGTATTTTTTGCAAATAATGAAATTAAGTGTGAGTGTACATGTCTAGTTGGCATGTTGATGTGTCACTCCACTTGATGTGTCGGCATCTTGTGCGTAAGGAGATCATGACTAAAATGGTCATGATAGATTCCTATGATGCGTAAAAACTATTTAAGGAATGTGCTATGATAGGTGTAAGAGAATCTTATGACTTGGGCCTATTTGGGCACCCAAGAAGAAGTGGTTGGTGTGTGTAAGAGAATATGCCAAAAATAGGTTGGTATGATAGATTCTCTTACACTTCTCTTATGACCGTTATTTTTGGTGGATTCTATGACAAGCTATCATAGTCTATTCTAGGGATGGATGCCTATTCTTGGGATTTCATGTAAGAGTTATGTACATGTGGCTTTGTGCATGGGTCTTGGTGGTTGGATGCCAAACTCCTTTTTTGGATATTTGTTGGGTTCTGAGGAATCTATATATATGATGTTGCTTCTATGGGAGAGACATAAGTTTGATATTCCTAAAAGAACTTGCATTGCAAGTGTGTTGTAGTCTTTGTGTTGAAGATAATACATTGTGCAGGTTTTGGAGGGGTGGGGTTGTTTTACCAAAAGGTTTTTCCCCACCGGCATATCTTTGTGTTTATGTGTTTCAATCTTCTCTATCTATTTTTTGTATATATGGTATATGTTGCAATTTTATTGTTAAGTAGCTTAACGAATCTGAAATTGTAAGGATTTAAAAAGAATTTGCACAATACTTTCCTTTAGAGATTAGTGTAGGAAGCTATTTCTGCACCTGAGTTTCCTTACAGTTTTTGGGATACAATTTTGTAATCCTCCCTACGTTATTTTGTCATTGAAGGGGGAGAGATATTAGAGCAGAAAATTGATATATTTGATAAGGATTGATACTCTTAGGGGGAGCATTGTATTAGAGATTATATTTTGAGGAGTTATAAGGATAGTATACATATTCTATACTATGGCCACAATTTTGATATAATTTTGAAATTTTGACTTGTACACTTAGCCAATTTTATCATATGTTGCCACCAATGACAAAGGGGGAGATTGTTGGAAATTTGGCTGAAGTGAGTACATAGATGTTGTCATTATGGAAACATATGATCCACATGAAGATCAAAAAGGTCATAGAGCAAGTATAGCAAAGCGCATTGCAAATTTGTCTAAGTGTAAGACAGTGTTTTCACCAGTGCAACAGGGTATAGTTTTTGTTTGTGACATTGACTGGAGTAAGTTCAGTGCTTGCGTACTTGAACATAGACTCTATGATGACTAATGATGACCCATCTCAGAGTGCAAGTTAGTACAACATGTATAGAATTAGTTATGATAGTTTTACTGAAGACAGTGTTAAGCCGACAAAACAGAATATGAAGGCAAAATTGGTAAAGAGTTAAGGGATTATTTTGTTTATCAAAATAATGACTTAACAATATAAAGGGATGACATCCTAGATGTTAGCTCTTGGATAAGGATATATGGAAGATGACCATGTAAAGTTATTATCCTTAATAACTTGTATATATGTAATTGTAATTGGAAGAAGAAGAGAAGAGACGTGTGGTAATATTGTAATGATATGATCCGAATGTAAGAGCAGTGAAAAGATATTGATGCAAGTAGTATAAGGTTATATACCTTAATCCATTTTTGTAATAAGTATATATTGTACATTACTTGTTTGGGCAGTGGGATCATTTGGTAATCAAATTTTGTATTGACAACTCCTAATAGGGTTGAGGCTTCTAACAAGGCCTATAGTCCCTTAATCAAGACTGATACACTATATGCTTGTAATAGACTCCTAACAGGGTCAACATCCTTAACTAGATACTTTTGATTAGTGGATCTTTGTGGGTACCATCCCCATCGGGGTTTTCCCTTGGCCAAGGTTTCCTCGAGAACATATCATGTGTTATGAGTTCTTTATTTCCATTGCTATGCATATTGTTTAGCTTCTTATGTTATGCATGTATAAAGATAATTTGTTATATCCATAATTGGGCAAAAGATAAAGTTTGTAGAATATTGATTCACCCCCCCCTCTCAGTATTCCCTATTTCTAACAAGAAGGAATGCATGAAAGGGAAATAACTAAAGAAAACTATCCTACTAGGTGATACACTGAAATGATGGTATGAATTATAGTATAGAGGATGAAATCAATGCACAAACTTAGGTCTAAGAGATCACAACTCACTGAACAAGTTTTCATCAATATTTCATAGAAGGGTCTGCAATAGAAAGAGGCTATTCGGGGAAAGAGAGAATTTCACAAACAATAGCATTCCTAAGAATTTAGACACAATCTATAACCTACAAACAAACATTCACCTCTACAACTAGGTATAGGAATGAGACAGACTATTAGGGGGTTGAAGTATACCCACAAGATCATTCAAATCAAATCATCCATAGGAATACACATGAATTGCAGAAAGAAAGAGGGATCAGGAACCCTAAGATATTACTGAAAACATACATATACTCAATTCATTAAGAGAAAATTCAGACAAGAAGGCATAGGGATAGAAAGAATGTCACAAAATACCTTTGCAATATCTAAACCTCAATGAAAGGTTACAAACTGTAGAAAGCCAGAGGGTAGAAAGAATGCCATAGATAACTCCTCAGAAAGAAAATCTCTCTTTTACAATTGTAAACTCTAAGCTCTAAAAGCTCCAAAAAACTAATATATACATCTCCTCAATGCACGCAAGCAGGAGCAAAATATCTCATTAGGGTTACATGGATTTTCATAGAATAAAGGAAAACCCTAATTCTATCATTTTTTATCATAAATGCAACACTTAAATATCTTGGTTGATCAGATACTTGTTTGCGTATCCATTTCATCTCTATATCTACTTGTAGACAAGCTTCCTTGATCCATCTACCTTTCTGCAACTCGACCTCACCATAACTACTCAAATCTGGTACTCTCAGATATTTTGAATTTTAAAATATAAATGGTCACAAGCGGCACCAAGCCTTTATCTTTATCAATGGTTGATATTTAAACCTGATCTCACTTTAAAACATGGTCGTAGATCTTTCATTTTACCTGGGCACCGCATTTGATCTTAACCCTAACTCATCTGGCGAATACGTGACTAAGGCTTTCATTTCAGGTCCTCCTTTCCCTTTAGTCACTAAATTGCCTAAACTTTTCATTAACTCTGGCTTATTCTGGTGATTACGCGACAAACATTGATCCTTACTTGATCTGACGGTGGTCGCTGAATGACTTGAGGTCTTCAGAATATTCCTTCTCATTAAGCAATCACCCGACTGAAGGGAAATCTCATAGTCGCTAAATTGAATAGAATATTCTCCTTTTCATTGGGCGATCACCCAACTGAGCTACAAACCTAGGCCCATCCTGCCACTTGTCATCATACTACTACTTGACTTATAGACACCTTGGATTATCTAGCATAAGACCCACCTGATAGGAGTGCTGCATTGTAAGGAAGATCGACGGTCATCGTTATACCATGATACTAACCTTTGAGAAAATTTCCTCATCAGTATAACGACAACCATAGATTGTGTCCAAACTTTAACCTCTTTGGAGCTGAGACCACTAGAAATAAGATAACCACTCACCAAATCACTGGATGCTAAGGACTTGACCGCTAGGAATAAGAGATCTCAGGAACACATAGTCACTTAGTCACTGAATAATGTCTTAACCACCTCAAAAATTGGAGACCTAGCGACCATATCTTTGAAAAACTAGGCCCGCCCTACCAAGTGTCACTATGTTATTTTCATTGTGTTGCCTCCTCAGCTCTAACAATTGCCAGCTATTCTGATAATGGCCCACTCTATCTTAACCTTTCATTAGATGGTTGTCTCTATACCGTAGCCTTAAACATCATGCATCTTATCTGAACGGTATAATGACAATCATAGATCATGTCTAAACTTTAACTCACCAGAACTGAGACCGCCAAACATAATAGTAACCACTCACTAGATTGCTGGATGTTAAGAGCTTAACCATCGGGAATAAGAGATCTCATGAATAGTTAATCACTTAGTCGCTGAATGAAAAAAAGAATATGCTTTCTGACTGGGAGATCTCACGAACAAAGGAGGTTGCGGGGTCAGGAGATAGAAAGGAATATTTTGCTGGGTCTTAGAGATCCTATGACTAGCCTTAGAATATAAAGTGCACATGGGAAATGGAGACTTAAGTGGCTGAAAAAAGTAACGACAAATTAGAACAGGCCATAGGGTTTTTTGCCTCCAATGGTCACATTTTTGAATTGAAAGGCTTGCAGACCAAAGAGCTAAAAGATTTGCAGAGACCAGAAGGGGAGATGGAAACCATACAAATTTCTTAGAGGTGCTCAACATAGTTAAAATGCAGACCCTAGATGGAGTCCAGCCTATAGCCAAATTTGTATGGAACAAGAAAAATTGGGTAATAATAACACCAAATATGATTATGGGGAAATCCAAATAGGTAAAAATCCCAGTGGGAATTGACACCCACTAAGAACTGCACTAGTATTTTATGATCCCTGTTAGAAGATCTTGCAACCATGTTAGGAGTTGATCTTTACAATTCTTTTAGTATAGTGACCTGGTCAAGGGTCAGTCCCTATTAGGAGTCTTTTACAATTAATCCTATTAGGGGTGGGGACACACTATCCTAGAGCTCATTGCTCAAGTGGGTGAAGGCTACAACCTTCTGGATATCAAATACACACTATATCTACAAGGTGAAATGTTGTTGTGACACTGCTTGTCTAATTAGTTCCTTTTGTGTGCTGATGCTTTAGCCTCTTGTAAATCTCTACAACATTTTGACTACTATTCGCATACTTCTTCTCTGCTATAATTAACTCTATATCTCATACCTCCATAATTACAAAGGTGCATGTCTTATTTATATGCATAAACAAAACTATTAACTAGGTTGGCCTTCAACCTATTACATACAATGCTTCCAAGTGAATTGGCTCAAGTGTGTTTATATAAGCATGTTTACATATAATTATATTAACATGTCTATGACCTAAATACAATAGGTGCATAGCCTTTACAAAACAATATTATGATCGCTAACCAAAATACAAAGAGTAAGCTCTATACTCTATTCTGTTCTACCTCTTAGTGACTATGTCACTTCAACTGGTTGTATCTTCATCATATTGACTCATCTGATCATGCGTTCTTAGACTTAGCATGACTACATACCAATAATCTTATCTTCAAGGATGCATACCAGAACTCGGTCATACACATGTCTGTTGATGCTCTGTTCATCTGGTGCTCTGCTAACTATCTTGTCTTTTATACTTAGCCATTATTTTGATCTTATGAGTAAGTACGCTGACTCCAAAACTCTATATGACTTTGTTTCCATAATGAAAACACTATATTATAGTCATATACAATAGTGTAGTCAACTTGCCAATAATCTCCTTGCCCACAATCTCCCCCTTTGTCATTTATGGCAACAAAGGAATATGGCAAAGTTACTAACTATATCCTTAAACAAAATTTTCTAACATATACTCAAAATTATATCTCCCTTCTACTATATTTTCTACTCCCCTTTACATCATATACATATCTCCATATTCTCCCTTCTATTATATACTCTATTCCCCCTTTGACATTAATGAAAAAGGTGCACAAAAAGGTGTATCTACAAGTACTTACAAGGTGAGTACATCCGTGACGCAGGTCAAGGGAGGGTGGATCCAATTAAGGATAGTCCAAACCTTGCAGCTTTAGAATGACACAGTGGAATAACACAACATAACACAACAAGATATGTTTCAAAACATATTTTCCATTAACATGCCCGACTGTGAGGCCTTCTAGGTTAGGGCCAATTACAATCAAGAAGTAATTTTGCAAGATCATCAAGATCCAACACAACTCCAGCTAGTTTAGTTTTGAAAACTATCATCAACTAATGGAAACCCTAAGGTAGATCTAAACTTGAGCTCGCAAGCCTCCAAGAAATCTCCTTATCTCCAAGCCTCAACCACTAGCTCTGCTATTACAAACTATCAGATGACAATCTGATTTGCAAGATCTCACAGGATCTTTTCCACAACTTCACTTATCTACTACCCTCAGATCTTCTTTCATGATCCCTCCAAGTCATGCTTAAACAACTACCCAAACATCCCTTAAATACTAATCATCAGCCACAAGTCGGTTGGATGAAACCATTAACTCCTCCTAACAAATATTAAATGCAATACAAGCCATCTCTCAAATAGACTTACAATTAATAAATTCAACATGTTGGCCTCCAGATCCACATAGGAGAATCCAACAAAAGATACCAACAATAAATGCACCAAGTTGGCCAACCAAATCACCAAGAACTGCAGTCGGTAAACTAGAACTACCAAGCACCAGAGAAACAACCAAGCACCAATAAAACAACTGACCAAGCTAGCAACATTGAGCAACAAAACACCAAGTCACTGAGTGACCATCATCCATCAAGATCCACCAGAACTTCCAATCGAGAATCACTACTATGATCATTGAGCTCCATTAGTGAAGAAAAAAAACTTTGACCAGGAGCTATTACCAAAATAACAAAGTAAAAGCCTATCTTTACTGAGCTTATCCACCTCCTTCATTGAGTGCTAGAAAATCACAAGGAACTAGACAAGAAGCCAGGATGCTACTGCATCAGACTCCTGAGGTACAAAGAAAAGTGTGTCCCACACTTTCTCACCAAAGGGAACATCTGAACAACACCAAGTCCACTTCATCTTCACACAAGGCTTATCAATCCACGAAGCTAGGAAAATGCACAAGTTCATCAGCCAAGTCCTCCTTAACCGATCTACAACCAACCAGTCAGCATGTCCAACATTTTGAACAAACTGAGCCTTCAACCCATCACCAAGGATCAAGGAAGAATCCCATCTCAGAATTTCATCACAAGACTCATCACTGTCAACCACCGACTCAAGTTTGTAACCAGAAAACAACCTCTACACCTCAACATTTAACAAAAGAAATTTGGTAACACCAACATCACAAAGGTGTTCAACAACAAGTAACTCCTCATCAACAATAGCTTGATCAAGAACAACCAGATGCTCTGCAATCTCCATGTTAGGCACAACCAACTGAACATGAAAACCAATCTTCTCACCAGCTTCAACCAGGTCAACAATATCATCAGTAAGCATAGGTATCCCCAAAACAACCACAAGTTGCTTTGCAGGTTTCATGTTAGAATCCACCAACTGAACATCAAAACTGATAGATACCTCATCAACTTCAGCCAAGTCATCAGGGACTTCCACAAGCTATTGTCATCTCCGCACAATCTTCTTCATGGGCCATACAATTCTCTTCTTTCTCGAGATATGCCAACTTGATACAGTACAATACTCAAGGAACTCCTCCCACATTCTAACCATAATAGGGTCCTTCGAATACCAACTCGTAGGCTTCCTTTTTCTTTCACCATCTTTCTTCAAATCATTGATTTGCACACAAAATCCCAATGATCTGCTACCCGCAGGATCCATCTGCAAGTCCTCTACAATTGTGAGTGAGAACCATGATCTACCACCTCACAAAAAAATAACTAGGACTCCAGAAATGAATCATCTTCCACACAAACTACAACTTCAAAGATCTGCAATCGCACTAGGGTTCAATCCTCTCAGAGACATCTGCAAAGATCTTTGAAAACCCTCTACAACAAAACCCTACACCGACCACCTTGTGACAACCTCCAAGTTGTATGTAAGCTAGATCACAACCTACCACCTTGCATGAACAACTAGGCCATGATTTCACAAGTTCAGTGCCATGGATTTGCAACACAAATCATACGATTTGTTCGCCCACAAGATCAGCTTTGCAAGATCAGCCTTGCTAGGTCAACCTTCACTCAACAAGATCAACTCTACTCTGATACCACCTAATGCAGGTCAAGGGATGGTGGATCTAATTAAGGGCAGTCCAAACCTTGCAGCTTCAGAACAACATAGCAGAATAACACAACACAACACAAAAAGATATGTTTCAAAACATATTTTCCATTAACATGCCCGATTGTAAGGCCTTCCGAGTTAGGGCCAATTACAATCAAGAAGTAATTTTGCAAGATCATCAAGATCCAACACTACTCTAGCTAGTTCAGTTCTGAAAACTATCAGCAACTGGTGGAAACCCTGAGGTAGATCTAAACTTGAGCTCACAAGCCTCCAAGAAATCTCCTTGTCTCCAAGCCTCAACCACTAGCTCTGCTATTACAAACTATCAGATGACAATCTGATATGCAAGATCTTGCAGGATCTTTTCCACAACTTCACTTATCTTCTACCCTTAGATCTTCTTTCATGATCCCTCTAAGTCATGCCTAAACAACTACCCCAAAAATCCCTTAAATAATAATCATCAGCCACAAGTCAGCTAGATGAAACCATTAACTCCTCCTAACAAATATTAAATGCAATATAAGTCAGCTCTCAAATAGCCTGAGAATTAATAAATTCAACATGTCATCCTCTAGATCCACATAGGATAATCCAACAAAAGATACCAACAATAAATGCACCAAGGTGGCCAACAAAATCACCAAGAACTCTAGTCGGTAAACCAGAACTACCGAGCACCAAAGAAACAACCGAGCACTAGTGAAAAAACCGACCAAGCCAGCAACACCAAGCAACAAAACACCAAGTCACCGAGTGACCATCATCCACCAAGATCCACCAAAAATTCCAACTGAGAATCACTACTAGGATCACTGAGCTCCATCGGTGAAGAAAAACAAACTTCAACCGAGAGCTATTACCCAAATAACTAAGTAAAAGCCTGTCTTTACCGAGCTTATCCACCTCCTTCGCCGAGTGCCAGAAAATCAAAAGGAACTAGACAAGAAGCTAGGTTGCTACTGCATCAATCTGGATATGCTATCTTTAAGTTCTGGATCTCTTGCTACCAAAATGTTGTCAGTACATTTATAGTCTGGAGATGGGTGCACAAAGCATATGTCAACTTCTCCATCTTCTCCAAAGCTGAACTTAGACCTTAATCATATGTCACCATAGTGGCATCAATCTCCTTGATATTCTGATTTAACACGGGTGCAAGAGCATTTCTTAGCTGAATTTCCTTTCCCTTATCTTAGGCATTTATTTTCCTTCCTTCTCTATCTTATCCACTTGTCCTTGGTAAACATTGTTACACATATTTACATCTGTGGAGGGATCTTCCACTAATTTCATTACTGCATCTATCATAGCTTCTGATTCCTAAATTTTCTTATAAAGGTTTACAATTAGTTTGTCTTGGTTCATACAATCTGCTATGATTTTCCTTCCCTTAGTTGCAATCTCTTTCAATGAAGCTTGACCAACCTTCAAAGAGCTAAGGTCAAGTGCAAAGTTTGCTGTTAGTTCTTTCAACCTTTTCTCAAGATATTTTTCTTCTGCAACCTTGGATGCTGATTCTTCAAGGCTAGAAAAGTTCACATTAAAACATGTGATGATGGTGCTGACATCATCTACTGAGTGTATGCTTGACACTTTCTTGTCTACAAGAAATAGGCTATTTAGAATGTTGACTGACTCAACAAATAATGGATTTCTCATAACCTATTTTTATTTTGCCTTTTCCATTGCAAGCACATTGATTTAATCAGGTCTTCTTCTCCCCATGAGTCTAGGCTTGTAGTTTCAGGAGTCAAACTTGACAACAATGATATTGAGGGTTTTGGGGTAAGGAGTGAACTTTGACTGACATCCATTACCTTAGTCTTTGCAATCACAGGTTCATCTTTCTTCTCTTCATCCTCTTTCTCCTTTTCTTCTTCCTTTTCCTCTTCATCTTCCTATCCTGTTATGTCTTCAATTTTCACTTCTTTTTGTTGCATAGGTGAATTATCACCACATAGAGTTTCAACTTCTTCTATACTTACAAAAGCTTCCTCAAACTTATCCAAGTCTTGATCTGTTGCCACCATTGATATTTCTATGTTATCAATCACAATGGTGTCTTTCTTAGTTTTAGGCATGGGCACAGATACCATTGCCTCTGTGTGTGTTTTCCCTATGGGTACCAAGTCTTGTGGACCTATCATAGGTGTATTTATACCCTTAGCTACTTTGGCTTGCTCAATAGGCATTTGGGTTGTGGGCACAGATATTGGTTGCATGCCTTATTTTAGGAACACCTTCTCAAAGGCTTTTTCTATTTCCTTGGTAATCAACTCATAGTCCTTATTCATAATATGGAGTGTTCTCATCTTAGTTCTAAGGTGCGGCTTTACCAAGTCCATTAATAAGGCCTTTTCTTCAAGTGAGTACACTGGCAAATTTTCATCCAGTGTCTTTTCTCTGATTCTAAAGTCTTCTTCAGTAGCTTGTCTTTTCAATGTGTCCAAAATATCCCAAATCTTATCTGGAATCACTATCTTTAGTTCTAGAAAAGTCTTCTTGAATTTTATCATGTGTTTGATCAACATATCATGGATCTCAAATTTTTCTATCTCATGATATCTATCATAAAACTTAGATATCTGATCAAGTCTACCTTCATCTACCACTCTAGATCTCAACACTTGTAAATTTGGTAGGAATCCTACCTCAGGAGGTGGTTGAACATTTTTACCTCAGCGTCTTATGGATCTTGTTGATGGATGGCTAGTAGCTGTGTACTTCTTTCTCTTAGTTACCTTTCTTTTCTTAGGAGATGCTTCAGTAGACTCTAAGTCAATTGTATCTGTGGGTGCAAGGGTGATATCATCTGTCTTTTTCTTCTTTTCTTTGGGATCATCTATTTTCTCAATTTTTATTTTCTCTATTTTGGTTTCAACAGTGGATGCCTTCTCAATTTTCATAGCTATCTTGGCTTCTCTAGCTTTATCCAGGTCAGCTTGAGTGACACCATGAATCTTGAGTATCTCAGAGGTAATCTTAGAGGCTTTCCTTTTGGTCGCTGCACTGTTCAGGACTGCATCTACTTGCCTAGTCTTTTCCTCATATGTACCCCATCTTGGCTCATTGGGATCATTTAGTGCTATAAGGAGGACTTGAGAATATGGCTCTAGAATGTGTTCCTCCACTTCATACCCAAGTGGATGAATCCATTTGGTCCTTGGCTCTACTACTTCCATGAAAGTTATGTCTGTCTCAACCATGAAGCATATACTATCCTTATAATTGTCAACTATACTCTCAGGTATCCTATACCTTCTCTGCATATTTATTATGGATGTTTTGAGTTCCAATTCTATGAAGTCTTTCAAGGTGCTCTCTGAAGATGCCTTGAAGGAAATATGAGGCATTGTGGGAATAGTCTTATCTAGATAAAGGTCTGATACTTTACCAAATATATGGAAGTACATATAGATTATCAGAGATCCAAACTTGAATATCTTACTCTTATCATGCTTGATTTCCCTTATATTATCCATTGATTGTGTGCACAATATCTCACGCAAATTAAATTCACCATTCTCTTTTACAATCCTGATGATTGCCAAAATAGTGGTTGTGGACACACTATTGAACCTATTAACATGTTGGAACTTGTATCCAAGTATCATAGACATCAATTTGATGTCTTTCTCCTCAATGGGTTCAATTGTCATCCTGCGCTTATCACTTCAGGATTTGCAAGCTTGCTCAACCAATGTTTTGACATCCTTGCCAGTGGAAAGGATGGTGTCGGTCTTGGGTAATCTAGTCATCTCATGGATTAGGTCTAAGGTGATGCGAACAAGAACTTCACCTATCTAGAATAGGTCATCATGAATTTTGCTTAATAGGATCTTGATCCACTCAGATTCATAGAACTCATAAGATGTAGCATACTCTATAATGGGCTTACCTTCCAACTGTGCAAACTCATTAGTGAATATTTTATTCGGATCCATCATGGTTTCCATGTGTGCCTTGATTCTATCTAGTCCTACTAGTTCCTTTTTATAGTAGATATATGCGTGTATATCCTCTACGTGCATTACACCCATTGGAGTCCTAAAGAATGCTCCTTCCAAATCATCTAAGGTTGAATTAAAGGGATGATTCTTAAATACATATCTTTTCCTCTCAATAACATCAAAAACAACTAGAGTAGCCATAACTTACTTGGTTTATCACTTCAAATCGGTTTGCACAAGTTTCTGAAATGTCGCGATTGAACTAGGGTTTCGTAGAAAACTTCCAATCTTCTTCGCCAATAAATCAACTGCAATCTCTTAACACAAAATTATTTGATCTCCTGTGCTCTCCAAAGGCTCGAACTTGAATGCAAATGAGTGAATAAAGGATCTTTGGTGACTTAAAAACAACTTTCCACCATTAATGCTTGCCATGTAAACATAGAACTTAACAGAAAATTTTAATCTTCATTTCTACTATGAATTGGGAAGTGCACTTTCATATGTATTATCAACTAGTCTCCAAATAGTTATATCCAAAGGCACATACTCTAAGAGTGAGTATACCAGCCATGCAGGGGTCTAGAGTTAATCTAGCTCCCCCTATGACCATGATGGTCATTTTAACCATAAATAGGAGGTGAGTCCATTGCAGATGAATCCTCAACCATTTCATCAAAATTATCCTTCTTTTCTTCCTTCCAAATCAAGCTCGCATCTTCTGTAGCTTGCACAAATTTGACTTCTCTTACTTCATCCAAAATTGATCCTTTTGACTTTTTAGGGCTTTCCTGTCTTTGCGCTTTTGTTCTACAGAACCTAGAGATGTGTCCAACCTTGTTGCATGAGTGACAAATGACTGGAGGCCTGATATTCCTTGGCACATTCATGTGGGTTACCATATTGCACTGTCTGGTTGTGTGACCAACATAATTGCATATATGACATGTGATGTTCTGAGGACTTCTGACATTTTGTTGTGGATGATTTCTCTAATTTTGTTGATTCTAATTTCTTTGATTTGATATACAATTCATAGCTCTATGACCAAACTTATTGCATGAATAACAATAGACATTGAAAGGTCTTACCTCTTTACAATCTCTTGCTATGCGAACATGCTTGTTACAAGCATAACATGTTTTGTTTACTGGCTTGCACTCATCTTTATATGGTTTAGCTTCAGCTTCTGAATGATTTCTTGACTTCTTAACTTCTGTAGATTCTTCAGATGCTTTCTTTCTTGCTCGCATATCATTGATCTGATTTTGTGCTTCATTGAATCCAATATCTTTGGTGTCTCCTTTAATCTTCTATGCATACAATTGATACTCTATAAGATCCTTGCTTGTGTGTAATTTGTCAATATGGTTCTTTGCCTTAGTCAATTCAGATTCCATCTATTTCTTGATGTTTTCCAAATCCAAGACTTTCATGTTTGCTTGCCTTAGTTCTTCATCTAACTACTTGTTTTCTTTGATATGTTCATCATAGGCTTCCTGATTGTTGATTAGCTTTTCATCTAACTCTTCAATATGATCTTTTAGGGATGAGTTTTGCTCATTCAAATTTTTGACCATTTTCCCTAAATCACTTATAGAATAATCTTTCAAATCTTTTCTTAGTTTTTTTATCAAAGCTTTAGATTCAACAACTTTTGATTTCAGTTCTTCAATTTCTTTTTCAGATCTATCAAGGTCTTCAAGAGCTACTTCAAGATTCTTCTTTAGATGTTTCACTTCTCCCTTATTCATGATCTCCTCAAGTGGTTAAAATTCTTTGAAGAGGACCAGAGCTCTGATACCAATTGTTAGGAATGGGAACACTGAGAGGGGGGGGGGGTGAATCAGTGTTCCATATATTATTACTTTTTCTGATATCTTGAATCTTAACTTTATTGCTTAAGTACTAAACTAAATATCAATGCAAGTAAGATAAACAACCACAACATAATACCAAATATGATTATGGGGAAACCCAAATAGGTAAAAACCCTGGTGGGAATTGACACCCACTAAGAACTGCACTAGTGTTTTATGATCCATGTTAGAAGATCTTGCAACCCTGTTAGGAGTTGATCTTTACGGTACTTTTAGTATAGTGACCTGGTCAAGGGTCAAACCCTGTTAGGGGTGGGGACACACTATCCTAGAGCTCACACTAAATTTCTAAGGTGAACTGTTGTTGATATCAGATACACACTATATCTGCAAGGTGAACTATTGTTGTGACACTGCTTGTCTGATTAGTTCCTTTTGTATGCTAATGCTTTAGCCTCTTGTAAAGCTCTACAACATTCTGACTTCTCTTTGCATACTTCTTCTATGCTATAATTAACTCTATATCTCATACCTCCATAATTACAAAGGTGCATGTCTTATTTATATGCGCAAGCAAAACTATTAACTAGGTTGGCCTTCAACCTATTACATATAATACTTCCAAGTGAATTGGCTCAAGCGTGTTTACATATAATAATATTAACATGTCTATGACCTAAATATAATAATCACATAGCCTTTACAAAACAATATTATGATCGCTAACCAAAATAAAAAGAGTCGGCTCCATACTCTGTTCTGTTCTATCGCTTACTGACTGTGTCACTTCAACTGGCTATATCTTCATCATACTGACTCATCTGATCATGCACTCTTAGAATTATCATGACTACATACCAATAAGCTTATCTTCAGGGGCGCATACCATAACTTGGTCATACGCACGTGTGTTGATGCTCTGCTAACTATCATGTCTTTCATACTTAGCCATATTTTGATCTTATGAGTAAGTGCGATGACTCCAAAACTCTATATGAATTGTTTTCCATAATGAAAACACTATATTATAGTCATATACAATAGTGTAGTCAACTTGCCAACAAATTCTTACAAGGATTTACAATAAGACTGTTATGTGCACTCAGTTAAGAGATTTTTCTGTTACAAATGTTAATAAGTAATAGTGAATAAATTGACCTATAAATCTACAAATATCTTTTGCATAATCAGATCCTTTGTGCATTCTGTGTCTTCACTTCAATCCTTCACTTTCCACTAGATTCAACACTTCATCAAAATTATCTTTCTGACTCAAAATTCAACCTTTTCCTTCTTCATTGCATCATTTAGTGACTCATCAACCCTTCAACTTGACAACCTTTTCTTCATACAGTTCCATCCTTTATATAGACTTTGTTTTTCCTCTTAATCTCCTTTATTACATTTTCCTTTGATTAATCTCAATTGTCCAATCATCCTCACAAAGTAATTCAATGAATTTAGATCTCAATAAAATGTTTTATCATCACCTCGAAACTAGAACTTTCATGGAACTTGTACCTTCTCTTTTTGCAGCTTAGATCTATACCATAGATCATCACCTTGAATTTTCCTAATCATAGTTCTTATTAACTAACACATCTTCATCATTATAATCTTCCATCTCATCATAGATCATCATTAAATGTCATTTTGATCCTTGTATTTAATTTATGTTCCTTTCTCAGTGGTTAATGCTTTCTTGTCAACTAAATTATGATTAACTTCTCTCAATAAATAAAACCTTCTATTCGGCGTCTTGAGTTCCTTTCACTTTACCAAAACTTACTTTTCTTTTACCAAATGACTTTTCCTACTCGATAGCCAAACTATTTTTCTTACCAACTTGACTAATCTACTTTACCGACTTGACATAATCATATGCTTGGTAGAAAAAAATTATATCATCATAACCTTAACATTGTCTAATCTATATATGTTGCCCAATTAAGTTCTTCAACTTCACAAAATTTCACTTCTTTTTCTTCATAACTCATTCAAACTTATATCATGCTCTGAATGATATGGCAACTCAATATAAATCAGAAATTAAATGCTTGATATCAATGACAAGATAAGAACTGATCTAATATTTGTACTATCTTGTATACCTCTGTTCTTAGTCAGTCTTTGTCATCATCACCATCAATTATAGTAGCAGATCATCGATGCTATTTCATCATCATCTGTCAGCACAATAGCATTGTCAAAGTTTATTGTTGCTATTTTATCCTATCATCCTTCAGTCGTGCACACTGTCAAAGTTTATTGATCTTGTGTCATTCCCTAATTGGTTTTTAACCATCAAGATTAGTTCAAACTCTAATCAAATCATTCAATACCAACCCCCTTTCAATCTTATGTCATCATTCGGTCAATCATTTTTACTAATTTGTCTCCTTGGGATAGATAACCCTTAGTTTATGCCTTTTGTATTAATCTATTTATTAGATTAATTTCTCCTATCCTAAGTCTCCCCCAATTAATTAATTTTGAATTAATTAATAATTCCCTTTTTGAATTATGGGATTTTCTAAATTCCTAATTTCTAATTTTGAGGGAATAATGAATTTTCAATATTAAAAATGAGACTCTTACACATTCCTTTAATTCATGCTTCATGATTCTCCTATTAATTAGCCTTCATATTCCTTGTCTTAGAATTAACAAGGTAGAAATAATACTTACATACAAATATAACCAATATCAGAAAATAATAAACACACACAGAAGAGAACACAAGACATAAAGGTTTAACATGGCTCACCCAATCCATTGGCTAGGTCCACCAACAACGAGTCCAATATTCTTATTATCTAATGATTACAACTTGATTACAATATGAAATCCCTTACAACTCAATATCATCGCAAGAAGCTACTAAAAACATATACATAATGAAATACCTAACCCTAAGCCATGTTTATACAAGTTTTTTTTTCCACTTTAGGGCTAGAATCAGTTACAACATGTCAGCCAAAAAATAGCCAAAAAATAGCCCCAATTTTTTTCCTCAGGTGATACACCCCCAACCCCAATGATGATACATGGAAAGTGTACACTACTTCCCTAATCAGTCACCACAGACCAACAATCTTCCACTTGGTGACTGATCAAAGTCCATGCTAAACAACAATCTCCCACTTGGAGACTAATCTTGTAGCAATACTCCTACCACATACATGAGGCTCCCACTAGATCGAACCACCCTAGACTCAGTTGTTCCTTTATTCTGTTCAATCTAGAAGACCAACCAAAGCTAAAGAGGAGTTCATCTTCTCCCTTGTTACTACCTTTGTAAACATATCTTCTAGATTATCATCTATATGTATCTTTTCCATCTTTAACTGTCCATCATCCAAAACTGACCGAATGAAATGGTACCAATACTATATGTGTTTTGTCTTTAAATGGAGAGAAAAATTCTTGGCAAGATGAATAGCACTTTGGGTATCTGTAAACAAATAATTTTCCATCTGTGGGTGTTTGATTCCTCCATGAAGAGTTGAAGCCATATCATCTCCTTGGCTGGCACTATAGCAACAACATACTCTACCTCAGTAGTGGATAAAGAATTCACCTTCTTTAATTGAGAAATCCAACTCGTTGTTATCCCATCAACAATAAATACATATCCTGTAGTACTCCATTTGGTATCAAGATACCTTGCCAAATATGAGTCAACATAGCCTTGTAAATCAATATTAGAGCCCCCAAAATGTAATCATTTACTAGATGTCCTTCTCAAATATTTGAGAATCCATTTGACTACATTCTAATGGTCAATCTCACGATGACTCGTATACTTTCTAACAACTCCCGCTGCATGTGCAATATCTGATCAAGTACATACCATAGCATACATTAAAATTCCTATAGTTGAAGCATAAGGTACCTTGGATATTTTAGTCTCCTCTTCTAGTGTCTTTGGACACATCTCCTTAGTCAATTTCAAATGACCAAACAAAGGTGTGCTGAAAACTTGGCATTCTACATAGAGAAACATTGCCACACCTTCTTAATATAAGCAGCTTGAGTAAGAGTCAATTTTTTGTGCTTCCTATCTTTTCATATTTTCATACTAAGGATTTGTTTTGTTTCCCCCAAATCCTTCATAGAAAATGAGTGTGCTAATTGTTGTTTCAATCCCTTAATGTGATCCATGTTAGACCCAGCTACAAGCATATCATCAACATATAAACATAAAATAATGGAGCTATCAACATCCAACCTCTTAAAATAAATGCAATGGTCTGAATGACACCTAGTATATCCATGCTCATGCATAAAATGTCAAATTTAAGATACCATTGCCAAGGTTCTTGCTTCAAGCCATAAAAACTTTTATTCAATTTGCACACCAAGTGCTCCTTACCTTTGACCTCAAATCCCTCTGATTGTGCCATATATATTTCTTCATCCAAATCACCATGAAGAATTTTTTTTAACATCAAGCTACTCTAAATGAAAATCTTCAGCGGCCACAATACTTAAAATAATACAAATAAAAGTCATTTTAACAACTGGAGAAAATATCTCATCAAAATAAATACCCTTTTTCTGTGCAAATCCTTTTACAACTAACCTAGATTTAAATCTTTTCTTACTTGCATCCTCTTATTTCAACTTGTAAACCCATTTATTATGTAAAGCCCTTTTACCTACAAGTAACTTACATAAATCCCAAGTTTGATTTTTCAGCAAGGAGTCCATTTCATCTGTCATTGTAGACTCCCATTGAAGCTTTGTATCCACTTGCAAAGCTTCATCATAACATTCTATTTCACCAGCATTTGTTAATAAAATAGAATACAAAGAGGGATAAAATATTTCTCTGGGTCTACTTAACCTTGTTGACCATCTAACATTTACTGGGGTTTGTGGTATTTGTTGTTACTTTTGTTGCAGAGCATAAGGAACTAATGAAACATCATCTTTTCAAGTATCATCCAGTACTACATAATCATTTTCTTTCTTCTCATACTGCTGCAACAAATCTTTGTACAATACTTTCTCATTTAATATGACATCTCTGCTTCTTACAATTTTATGATTTTCAAAATCCCAAAGCCTATAACCAAATTCATCAATTTTATATCCAACAAATACACATTTCTTAGATTTAGCTTCCAACTTGGTTCTATTTTCAGAATCTATATGTGCAAATGCTTCATAATCAAAGGTTTTGAGAAAAGAATAACTGACCTTCTTACCAGTCCATGCTTCCTCTGGAATACCACAAACCAAAGGAGTAGATGGACCTCTATTGATTAAATATATAGTTTTATTAACAACCTCTACCCACATGTTTAATGGCAGCCCAACATGAAACCTCATACTCCTTGCACGCTCCATTATTGTCTTATTCATCTGTTCAACCACTCCATTTTCTTGTGGAGTCCTTGGTTCACTTTTCTTCCTGCAAATACCATAAAGAGGAACAATAATATTCAAATTTTGTGCTGCAATACTCAACACCATTATTAGATCTGAGATATTTTAGCCTTTTACCATTCTCATTCTCAACCAAGCATTTCCATTTCTTAAAAGTTTAAAATATATCATATTTCTATCTAAGGAAAGTTTCTTGTTGCATCATCTATAAATGTAACATAATACAGAGAGCCACCAAGGAAGATACCTAAGCTAGTCCCCATACATCGTATGCACAAGATCTAATTTCTCATTTTTCTTTTCATTCCCACTCTTCACAAAACTAAGTCTCTTTTGTTTTCCATACACACAACTTTCACATAAATCCATATTGACACATTTTAGACCTAGTAAAAATTTATTTGAATGAATTAATTTCATACCTTTTTGACTCATGTGCCCAAATCTGTTGTGCCATAGTCCTGTGTTAGAATCTACAACAATTGTTTGATGATCTTCCTACGCAATTGTAGCAACTATTCTTGAACATTCATTTTTCTCTGAAATAATTAAAGTAGAAGGAACAATATGTCCTGTACAAAGATATAAGGTCACTACTTTCACACCTTTTTTTACTACTAAGGAACCTTTTGAAACCTTCCAATTTATATCATTAAAAGTAACTGTGAAACCCTCATCACCCAGTTGCCCTGCTGAAATTAAGTTCCTACTCAGCCTTGGAACATGTCTTACCTCTTGTAGTAGCCAATGATTCCCATTTTGCAACTTAATCTTAATTTTCCCCTTTCCAACAATCTCATAGGCTTCATTATCTTCCAAATAAACTATCCCAAAATCCTCTTGGACATAATCAAGAAAATAAGCTCTATGGGGTGTAGCATGAAATGAAGCCCCTGAATCTAAAACCCATGAATCATCAACACTTTCTAAAGAAAGAAGCAAAACATCTTCTTCAGATTTATTGCTTAGCACATTTTCCTTTGTGTTTCCTTCTTTTTTGTCTCCCTCATTGTTCTTTCAAGACCAACAATATTTCTTCTTATGCCCTAGTTTCCCATAATACCTACAATCTCTTGGTCCTTTGGATTCAAACCTCTTTTCCTTTGATTTTCCTCTTAATTTCCCACGATTTCCAGAATTGTTTCCTCTCTCATTCATTCTGCCTCTTCTTTGTGTGTTCAATACACTACCTAATGTGGATCCACCTGAGCTTTTCCTACAAATTTCCTCACTTAGAATAACACCAATAACATTATAAAATTTTAGGGTATTTGAACCAGAAAAAAAGTTACTAACAACCATTACCAAGCCATTCCCGCTTTCAGGCAAAGAACACAAAATCAAGAGAGCCCTAATTTCTTCATAAAAAATAACATTACTAGAAGATAATTAATTGCTAAATGTATTAAACTCATTTAAATTATCAACAAATGACCCACCTTCTACTATTTTTATATTAAATAAATGCTTCATCAGAAATACCTTATTTGCAGCGGAAGGCTTTCCATATAACTTCACTAGGGTTTCCATCAAATCTTCAGTTGTCTTTTCTTGTGTAATATTGAATGCCACCAATTGTTCCAGTCATAAATAAATACTACCAAGTGCCTTCCTATATAAAATATTCTAATCCTCATCAGCCATTGTTGTTGGTTTCTTGGATTTTCTTTCCATTGGCCGCCATAAATCCTTCTGATAGAGATAGTCCTCCATTTTCATTTTCTATAACTGAAAGTTCTACCCATTAAAATTATCAACCTTCAACTTACCCTTGTCTTCCATTACTCCCACTCAACCATGAGACCTTCCTGCAAAGGATAATTGAAAAAAAAATCTCACTCTGATACCACTTGTTAGAATTAACAAGGCAAAAATAATAGTTACCTGAAAATATGACCAATATCAAAAAATAATAAACACACAAAAGATAACACAATACACAAAGATTTAACGTGGTTCACCCAATCCCTGGGCTACATCCACCAAAAAATGAGTCCAATATTCTTATTAACCAATGATTACAACTTGATTACAATCCGCAATCCCTTACAGCTCAATACTGCCTCAAGAAGCTACTAAAAAAGAATACATAATGAAATCCCTAACCCTAAGCCATTTTTATACAAGTTTTTTTGTCTTCTTTAGGGTTATAATTAGTTACAACATGTCGGCCCAAAAATAGCCAAAAAATAGCCCCAATTTTTTGTCCCTCAGGGGCTACACCCCAAAACCTCCAACAGTCATGGGCTATCGACCCCAAACCCCCGCTCAGGGCCTGGCTCGAACCCAAACCCTGATGAGGATACATGGAAAGTGTACAATACTTCCCCAATCAATCAACATAGACATACACCTTCCAATTTACCTATCTCTTTTTCCACTAATTTGGCCTCCAAATTGCATACTAATTAGCCTCATCCTTTCTCTTTCATCTCTCTCCTAATTGTGCAAGCTAACTTGTGCTTCCATTTTGGATCTCAACTCTATAAATTGAGCCTCTTTGCATAAATTTGGCTAACCACCTTGAATAATTAATCACTCATAGTATTCTCACCTTTTTTCTTTCAACTTGTCATAAGTGTATTTCAATCATTTCAAGAGCTACATCCATCCACATTATGGAGAAGAAAGGAGAACATGGGAACAATTGGTTGAATGGGTTTTATTGTTTTTAATTCCTTTGATTTCAAGTAGTTTTGATGAAAGGATTAGATAGATTTTCATATCTTTAAGGTTTTTTGGTTGCCTTGATATGTTAATTGAACCTAAATCTGGTCTTACATTTGGTGAACTCGACGTGAAAAACTCATATACCATTGGTTTCTTTTTTGTTTTGTGCATGTGTAGGTCTTGGAACACTTTCTAGCACCTAATTATAGGTCAAACTGCACAATTGGTTGGAGAATCTACACAATTGGTTAGAGAAGCTACACAATTGGCTAGAGAAGCTACATAGTTGGTCAGAGAAATTGCATAGTTGGTAGCTAGAACTGCGCAGTTGGGGGGCTTGAGCTTGCATTTTGGATTTTACGGTTTCTGCATAGTTTGGATATTTCTAGTTATTTTTCCTTCATTCTCAAGGCCTAAAATGAACCCTAAATGCATCAAACCATCTTTTAAAGGACTTTAATGAACATCATATTTCAATTTGCATTACTTTAAAAGAACCTCACATTTCAATTGGGTTGATAAAACAAACCTCACATAGACTAGGTTTCAATCAAGAAATCATTTTCAATTGGTTAATCACATGTCCCTAATTATTTCAAAATCTACAAATTAGTCTAATCAGGGGTTAAAATTGATCAAATACCTTTCCTAATCTGCAAATTAATGGCTTCATAAGTTCAAAATACATACTTTGCATGTTTTTAGGGTTGATTTGTAGTTTATGCTTGGTTAGAAGGTTTTGAAGTGCAATTTGTTTTTGTAATTAAAGAATTGTGCAGTTGGTGCCTGAAGCTGCGTAGTTGGTAGAACTGTGCAATTGGTAAGAGAAACTATGCAGTTGGTTAAAATGCGCAGTTGGTTCTCTGAACTGCACATTTGGTAAGTTCTTTCCTTTGCACTTGAAAATCTACTTCATTTACTATCAAATCTCTATTTTTGCACTTAGGGTAGCAAGTTTTTTGTTACTAATTATTTGTTTTAGCTTGTGGCAATCATGGGATGAAGACATAAACAAAACTACTAACACATTTGATGTAGGACATGTGACGAAGACCTTGTGTGTCTTCTAAAACAATCATGTATGTGTTTTGTAGATAGAAAACACTTTGCTTGGTCCTTTAAAATGAGCCTTTTTCTTTCAAGTTTTTGGCGTGTCTTATCTTTTTAATCACAAAGAATTGTATGGACGTATCCTCTCCCCTTGCCTTCGTAGATCTTGGGTGTAAGAGAAATCTATGCAATTCTTTTAGAGAGGCTTGTCTTGGACCAAGGCATTCACTTTGAACATGCCAAGGGATGACCTCAAGTGGTAACAAGACAAAGCTAGGTCTCCATCCAAAGCACTATATAAATGCACAATTATGACTAATAATCCAATTGACAGTGTGGATGGGTGATAGCTCTCCTCTAATAACCTTGAGGTGTGTAAAACCTTGGTTCTCAAGGCTAGGAGACCTCCTGTAGGAGTTTATCACACCACCCATTGAACTGGATGTCCCATACTAAAATATTTGTTGTACTTTTTGTTGGCAATTTGGCTGAGGTATGTACATAGATGTTGTCATTATGGCAACATATGTTCCCTATGAAGATCACATAAGCTGGAAAGTAAGTATGGAAGATCACAGACTAAAATTGTCTAAGTATGAAACAATGTTTTTGATAGAGCACCCGATATAGTTTGTTTTGGTGACGTTTACTAGTGCATGATCAAAGTTTGCACAGTTGAACATAGACTCTATGGTATCTAAGGATACCCCATCTCAGTGCACAAAAGAGTATAGATAGTACGGAAAAAGTTATGATTGTTTTACCGATGACAGAGTACAGCCAATAGAGAAGTTTTGAAGATAGAACTAGTAAATGAATTAAGGGATTATTTTACTTGTCAAAATAATGACTTTATATTATAAAGAGATGACATCCTAGCTATTTACTCTTGGATAAAGATATGCAAGCTGATAGGAGAAAGATATTATGTTTTTATCTTGTATAAATAAGATGTACTGGACATACTTGAAATGTAACATGTAATATATGTAACTTGTGATAGCAATGAAATTTGTTGATGCGAAGTTGTAAGCAGTACCATATTGTAATCAATAAAAATTTGTATTACTTGTTTGGGCAGTGAGCTCATTTGGTAATCAGGTTTTGTATCTACAACTCCTAATAGGGTGGAGGCTTCTAACAAGGCCTATAGTCCCTTAACCAGGACTGATACACTATATGATTGTAACAGGCTCCTAATAGGGTCAACATCCTTAATCAGATATCTTTTGATTAGTGGATCTTTGTGGGTACCATCCCCACCAAGGTTTTCCCTTGGCCAAGGTTTCCTTGAGAACATATCATGTGTTATGAGTTCTTTACATTTACTATTATGTATGCTATTTAGTTTCTTATTTAAAGTAATCTGTTATATCCATAAGTGGGCAAAAGTAAAAGTTTGTGAAATACCGATTCACCCCCCCTCTCAGTATTTCCTATTTCTAACAATTGGTATCAGAGCTCAGTTACTCAGAGAAGAAACATTCAAGGAAAGCCTAGTAGCTTGAGTAAGATCTCTATGGATATGGATCAATTACAGAAGAATCTTGAAGAAGCTTTTGAGCAAATTGATATGCTTACTAATGAAAGAAACACTTTGAAAAGAAAGTATGATGATGCAAAGAATCTTATTGACAAATTGAAAGGTAAGATAGAAGATCTGAAATCTGAGAAGGAATCTGAAATTCTTGTTGAAGATTGTGATGATTTAGAAAAAGAAAATGTGATCCTTAAACATGAATTGAAGATAGCAAATCTGAAGCTTAGCTTGAAAGATGGAAATGACAATTCAAGATCTAAGAATGAAAACTTGAAAAATGAAAATGAAGATCTAAAATCTAAACTTGACAAGGTAACATCTGAATTTGATAAAGTCAAACTGCAGTATGATGAACTTGAGAAATACAACAAAATTGTGAAAGGTGAATTGACTCAATCCAAACAACAACTTGAGAGGCTATATTCAAATAGTGAAAAGATTGATAAGAAAGTATCTTATGGAAAACCATTCTATGACAAAACTGGTCTTGGATTTAACATATTGAAGATAGTTAGTGAAAGCAAGAAACCAGATCTGAATGAATGTGAAAGCAGTGAAGAAAAGAAGTTAGATGAGAACAAATCTAAAGATGCACCGAAGCAAGAAGATGCACCAAAGCAAGAAGAATCACTGAAGCAAGAAGATGCACCAAAGCAAGAAGAACCACCGAAGCAAGATGAATCATCCAAAGGTATGCAAAGAGAATTCAAAGGTAGATGTTTTTCTTGTAATACTATTGGTCATATGAAGAGAGATTGTACAGGTAAAAAATTCAAACCTCTTAATGGATATTGTTATAATTGTCATGGTTTTGGACATAGAGCTATTGAATGTAGAAGATCTAAAGTTATTGAGAATAATTACAATAGTAGAATGCTTAGAAATACTAACAATGCAGATCAGAGATCAACTGAAGACATGAAAAGAGGAAATGGAATAGTATGTTTCAGATGCAACAAAATTGGACATATTGCTAGAAATTGCAGGACACAAATCAATCAGCAAACACCTAGATATGGAACCAATGGAATCACTTGTTAGATATGTAACAAGATTGGACACACAACAAGATTTTGCAGAATGAACAATGGAGGTTATCATCATAACCCTAACCCTAGAAACTATGCAAGAAGGAATGAAAATGGAGGAAAAAAAGAGAAAGGTTGTTGTAGCAATGAAGATGAAGTAAAATTTGTTAAAGGCACAGATCAAGGAGGTATATTAAGCATTGAAGGTAATCAGGAAGGTAATGTATCTGATGGTAAGAATGAGTCTTTACCTAACCCTTCTTTAAGAACTTAAATTATGTAAATTTTTGTAGTTTAGGAACTTAGAATTAGTATAGAATTAGATTTTGAATGAGTTAAGTTTTGCACAGTTAGATGAAGGTTTGTTATGCTATACTAATGCTATGGTTAAGTGCACAAAAATAAATATTGTGTTTTGCGAGGTCGCAAGAAAATTTATGGTTGCAGGTTTACATAATTAGCTTTTTGACATTTTAGCAGCAAAATAATTGAATGCAATGTCAGATCGAGTAAATGCTAAGTATTAAAAGATTGAAATCAAATTTATTGTGATTATCAAGTGATTAGAAGTGATTTGGGAGTGAAGAAAGAAGTTTGGAAGTGATTTGTAGAAGTTTGAAGCGTCGATCAAGCGAAAGCCCTAATTTTGTGAATTTAAGGTATTTATTCGACTAAGATCTTGAATCAGCTTAAAGTAATCAGATATAATCATGGATGTATCGTTGATTCACAACATCAAGGATAAGAATAGACCTAGAACTAAGAAAGATCCAGTTGAACCCTCAGAAAGAGATGCTAGTTTAGCCTTATCATCTGTACCAGACAGAGTTCTTCATTTAGAGAATGTTAAAAGTTATCTTGGATGCAAGTATGAAACCCTAAGGGAGAGTGATTTTAATGGTGAATATAAGAAATTGCACAACACAGATATGTTAGTGAAACAAGGTTATGAACATCTAGAAAATAATGAAATCATTGAGTACTCTATGAATTATGAATTTGATGATGAGGAGTGTACTAAGATCATTTTGAGTAGGATACATAATGGTAAATTTTGGTTAGAAGATAGAGTTATAGACATAACTGTAGACCTAATTCATGATGTGACTGGATTATCAAAAGATGGTGCAATTCCATTGAATGAGAAAAACATGAGAAAGATTGTGATTGAAAACACCGGTTCAAAATACAATGGCAGAGGTATAGTCATTAGTAAGATTAAGCAAGATGATGTAAAATACTTGTGTAAGATTTTGACAGCAAAGTTCTATGGAATCTCTAGAGAAGATGATATGCCAGTAGGTATGGTACACATTGCTTATTTGATGTGTGTGGAGAAGAAGCCTGTGGATACATGTGAAATTCTAAGAATATAGTTGTTTGAGAATTTGGAAAAGATAAATACACTCACTTTAGATTTTCCTCATTGGTTACTTACATGTTCTTCCACTTGCTAAGAAGATTTCCTTACACTATTGAATGGAATGATGGTGAGAATACTATGGAAAGAATCAATAAAGTTTACATGAAACATCTTATTGAGAAGGTTAATGACAGTGTAAAGTTAGTGTTGAAAACTTTTCAGAACATTGTGGTAAATAGATCAAGAATTCCTCCATCCCTAGTTGAGAAATACAAAGATGATATATGTTTTATGGTTGATACTGATTTCACTTACATTAAGGTAGTAGAACCTAGACATGAATTCATAGACCCTCTTGGCTATGAAATCTCTGAAGTTGAAACAGAAGGATATGTTAGTAGATTGTTGAAAAGTAAAGTTGATGCTCATGGCAACAGATTTGGAACATATGATGAAAACTTTGATTCAGCAAAGACACTTAAGGAAGAAAAACAATCAAAGAAGAGAGTGGAATCTACAATAAAGAAAATTCTAAAAGAATCAGGTATGAGTGAGCAGGAATTTGATATTGCAAGAAAGATTGCAGAAGCAATAAGGCAAAGTGAGATACTATCAGTCCCACCCTTGGCATCAAGTGCAGAACATATTCAAGTTAAGGTAAAGGTTGAAGAACCTGAGAAGGAACAAGAAATTAGTCAGATAGAGAAACCCTTTTCTTTAGCACCAAGCAAAAGAATGAAGGCAAGTGCTTCAGGACTGGGTAAAAGAAAAAAAAAAATTGTTCCACCAGTACCTAGAAGAGTTGCAGAGATAAAAGATGATGAAGTGACAATAAAGAAGAAATCATGGAAACCAAGGATAGAAAGAGTTAATGAAGATATAATGCAGCATGGAGACTTTACCAAAATGAACAAATACTATGATTTATATGGATCCTCTGACAGATTAAATCTAGAGAATGCAATGGTTACACATATGATTTTGACAAACAAGAAATTTGATACTATTCATGGAAAGATACCACAAGATTTGTACAACAGACTTGTGAGAAGAAAGATGAGAGCACAAGAAGAAGATACTAAAATGAGAGAGAATGTGATTAGATAGTTCTATGAGATAAGAAATAATGACCACCTTAAACAGATCCTCAAGCCACTTGAAACCCTATTAAGAACCAAAATAAGAATTATACAAATAATGGGAGGTCAGTATGAACAAGTGAAGATTGAAACTGAACAGGCAGTTGTGCAAGTGCTAGCAAACTTGGTAGCAAGAAAAGATAACAAAGATCAATCAATTGCAGAACCAGCAGAGAAATAGAGTTCAGAACAAGCAGAGGTAGTAGCAGAGGTAGTTGAAGCTGAAGATATTCCCTCTTCTTCTATAAACATTGGCACAAAATCTATGGACATTGAAGGAACAAAAGTTACTTTAGATTCAGATGATGCGGTACTCAATAGTTTGGATAACATTGTTGACAATTTGGTTTTGGGAGAGCAAGAAAAGAGTATTGAAATAGAGACTACTTGAACTGAAGTGCAAATGGAAATAGAGGCCCATACACCTATTGAACCACAAGAAGACATCAGTCTTACTCCTAAGACTCGATAGGAGAAAGGAATAGGAACATTGATTGAAGATTTGAGCAAGGAAGTTGATGATGATGATCAATTAGAGTTGATCACTTCTTTGAACAAAATTATTGGAAAGAACAAGAAAGTTAAGAATTTGGAAGGTAGTCTAAAAGATTTGACTGAGAAGCTACAAAGTGTTATATCTAAAAAAGTCTTTGATTCAGATCCACTTGAAAGAGAAAAGATGGTAATTAATTATTTTGATGTTGAGTTCACTAATTTGACTGATATTGCTAAGGTTAAGGCTCAGGCAGCTTATGAAGCTGAGATGTTGCAGAATATAAGTTAGAATATCAAAAATGGCATTGACAGCCTTGACATAAACATTAAGAACTTAAGGAAACATCTTGAGACTGGAAAGTGTTTGTACATTCAGTGTACAAAATCTGAAAATATTTTAATTGAGGAAGAGAAGAAGATAAAAGAGAAGCAAGATGAAATTGCAGCAGAGTCAAACTCTTTGGCCAGCCTAAACATAAAGATCAATGCAGTTGAGAAAAAGATCAGAAAATTATGTGATGAGATAAGGACTTTGAATGATGAGAAGAACAAGAAAATTATCAGAATAAACATCTTGAGAGAGCATGTCTCAATCAAGTTGACTATAATAGAAGAGTAGCTAGATGCATGTCTTACTGCTTAGACAACATTTCAGAAGTTCAATTTTGAGTCCCTTCAAGCTTGTCAGATTGTAGCATATGGATTGAGTACTTTACTCAATGTAGTAGAATCAATAAAGAAGGCATGGGAGAAAGATTTTAAGACTTGGAAGATAGATTTTGCAGATTGTGTTGCAAGCCTACTAGCTTTGCAATAAGACAGTAAGGTAAAAGTTTTGACACAATTTTGTATATCCCTTTCCATCCTTTATTTTGTCATTGTTGCCAAAGGGGGAGATATACTTAGAAAATTGTCTATATATGATAAGGAAGGATACTCATAGGGAGAGTTCTATGGAGTATTATGAAGTCTTATAGATTATGTGTATATTTTGAGGAGATATAAGGATACTATACTTATTTTATACTATGGCCACAATTTTGATACAAATTTTGAGATTTTGACTTGTACACTTAGCCAATTTTCTCATATGTTGCCACCAATGACAAAGGGGGAGATTGTTGGAAATTTGGCTAAGGTATGTACATAGATGTTGTCATTATGGAAACATATGTTCCCTATGAAGATCACATAAGCTGGAAAGTAAGTATGGAAGATCGTAGACTAAAATTGTCTAAGTATGAAACAGTGTTTTTGATAGAGCACCCGATACAGTTTGTTTTGGTGAAATTCACTGGTGGATGATCAAAGTTTGCACAATTGAACATAGACTCTATGGTGTCTAAGGATACCCCATCTCAATGTGCAAAAGAGTATGGATAGTACAGACAAATTTATGATTGTTTTACCGATGACAAAGTACACCTGACAGAATAGTTTTGAAGACAGAACTAGTAAATGAATTAAGGGATTATTTTTCTTGTCAAAATAATGACTTTATATTATAAAGAGACAACATCCTAGATGTTTACTCTTGGATAAAGATATGCAAGCTGATAGGAGAAAGATATTATATTTGTATCTTGTATAAATAAGATGTATCGAACATAATTGAAATGTAACATGTAATATATGTAACTTGTGAAAGCAGTGAAAGTTGTTGATGCGAAGTTGTAAGCAGTACCATATTGTAATCAGTAAAAATTTTTATTACTTGTTTGGGCAGTGAGCTCATCTAGTAATCAGGTTTTGTATCTACAACTCCTAACAGGGTTAAGGCTTCTAACAAGGCCTATAGTCCCTTAACCAGGACTGATACACTATATGATTGTAACAGGCTCCTAATAGGGTCAACATCCTTAACCAAATATCTTTTGATTAGTGGATCTTTGTGGGTACCATCCCCATCAGGGTTTTCCCTTGGCTAGGGTTTCCTCGAGAACATATCATGTGTTATGAGTTCTTTACATTTACTATTATGTATGCTATTTAGTTTCTTATGCTTTAAAGTAATCTATTATATCCATAAGTGGGAAAAAGTAAAAGCTTGTGAAATACTGATTCACCCCCCCTCTCAGTATTTCCTATTTCTAACACTTTTCCAAAAGCCTTCTATGCATTGATGCAATGGGTCACCCATGCCCATGAAGACATCCCACACTTTTGCAGCTCATAGTAGAGATAGCAGTTCATTGGGAAGTGATGCCCCTTGGAATTCAAAGCTTGGTGTTTCTGAGAAGTGAGTGCACTGTAAGGGGGAGCCCGTGCCTCCAAGCTTCTAGGCTATCCACTATGAGTAAGCATGGCTAAACTTTGTTCAAGTGGTAATTTAGTGGATATTGTCCTTCAAGCCTAGGTTGTGACTTCTTTGTTCTATTTTACAACAACCATTCTATTTAATGCATCTTTTGTGAGTGGTCAAAAAAATATTTAATAACACTTTAAAAGCACTCATCCTTAATCTCACAAATTTTGCAAGAACATAAAAGAATTCATTTAGTCACAAACATCCCCAATTTCAAAGCCTTGTGAACATAATAAATCTTCATGAATATAAATCTTGGAACCTTATGGCATGATTAAGAGTCCTCATTTTGCATAGTTTAACCCTCATTTTTCATGTCCTAATCCTCATTCTTTTTTGCATGTCCTAGTCCCCATTTTGCATACCTTAATTTGCATTGCATTTTTCCTTTTTACATTAATCATTCCCAAGTCCTTACATTTAGCCCTCATTCCAAGTCTTTATAATATCCTTTTTGCATAGTTCTTATCTTGCATATAGAACCCTTGATATGTTTTGTAAAAAAATACAAACAAAATGCAAATCTTAGAGTCTTTCCTTATGTTGATGAATAAAGTATCTTGATTTTGTTTCCCTTCTTTCAATATTTTGTATTTTGTCCTTTTTCAAATCAAATTATACCTATGTCTTGGAGAGTTTGATTTGGTCCTTTTATCATTTTGATCTTTCTTTTATCTCCTTTTCAAAGTCAAGATCTAATATTCAACTTCCTAAGGTTATACTCCTAGGTTAGTATTTTCCAAAGATTTTTTCTTTCAAAAACTTTCAAAGTCCTAAATCAATTTGCATAAAGCCCTATCTTGCATATCATATCTTAAGTTCAAAAAAACCCAAAAATATATTTGTATTTTACATAATCATTCCAAATTCCCAAAAATCCAAAAACATTTTGCATTTGCATATCTCCTAAGTTTCATTTTGCATTATCATTTCTTTAAAGTCCTTAAGTTGCATTGTCATCTCCTCAGACTTCAAAAAAGCCAAAAAAATATTGCATTTGCATATAGACATCATGCCAGTCTTTACAAGGTCACAAATATCTAAAAAGAAACAAGATAATTACACACCCATTTTCATGTCACAAGGAGAATCTCAACCTCCCTTTGATCCAAGACAAGGTGTGACCTTTCAACAAGTTGACCCAATCAACATGAAACCTCCAAGAGAGATGACACAAATTCCCTATGACCCAAGACATGTCACATTTTCATAAATTCCTACAAACACCCAATCATTTTATAATGTATGAAAAAGTGATGATCTAGGCAACTTGGGGTACCCCTCCAATACCTCACCAAGTAATGGCATGATTTAATGGGGTCATCCACCAAATTTTGAACTTGTATTTGTACATTTGCAACTAGGATGTGGAAGTGTTCCAATCACACCTTAAGAGGAACAACATATGACATTTGATCAAGCTCCTCAAGAATCCTTTCAACCAAGATTTTTCCTAGAACAAATGCATGACCCTCAATACACTTTTGATACCTGAGAACACGTCAGGTACCTCTTCAAATTCAAGAGATTCCCATACAAGACATCTTTCATTCAAGGATTTTACAAAAGAATAAATCAATGAAGCTATAAAAAATAAGACACTTCAAAAGAAATTGAAATACCTCATATCTCAAGATCCAGACTGATATCTCAAGGTATTGAAGAAAAAAAATCCTTAATTATTATTGGAAGAACAAAAGAAAGAACAACCTTGTTTGGAAGAAACTCAACCTTTTATTGTTTTGGACGAAGCTAACGGGAAACAATTTTTGAAAGAACTAACTACAAAGGTAATGCCAAAAATACCATGACAAGAGTTGACTATTGAAATTCCTCAAAATAATACCTTTGGAAAAATTAATAACCCCTTATTCAAGACAACATCTTCTCTCAGAATAATTGGTACATATAACACTCTAAAAATGTATCGTAAAAGGACATTAAGGATTAATTTCAAGCAACTCAACAAGAAGTTACAAAAGATGCATTCTTGTTTTCTTTGGGGATACCACATGTACCTTCTTTGGAAGAAAACAATAATACACAACAAAGTGGTCCTTTTATATTAACTTATCCATTAATGCTAGAGAATACTTTAATTATGACACAAGGGAAAAATATAAGTGCACCAAATGTATCTATGACACAAATGACAGATGCATCTCATATGACAACAATGATTATGCCAGGTACGTTGAATGAACCCAAGAAGAAAAGTATCATATATATTTCTCTAATTCCACCAAGGATGATACAACAAGAAAGTGTACCACAAAAAATGAGTGTGCATGTATCACAACAAGTACCTATTTCACTGCAAGTACCTATTTCACATCAAGTACCTATATCATAGAAAATACTTATAAGATAACAAGCACAAGCATAAGTTAATATGATACCCAAACAAAGAAGAACAAATCAAAGCATAAAATCCAAAATCTTACTGAGATACTTGCGCTATTGGGATGTTATCAGGAACCAAAGCAACAACAACAAAAAATGGAGCAAAGGAAACAATATCAAGTGCGGCAAGGATATCATCCTTCACAAAATTCTCAATACCCACCCAAAATGCAAAAAGTGTATCAACAACCACCTTTGCAACAATAATTCCAGCACCAAAGATTTGTGCAACAAGTTCAACAAAAATTCCCACAACATGCACAATAGCAACAATTTTTTGGGTACCCTCAACAACAAAAATTCATACAAGAACATCAACAACAATAATTTTTACAAGCACATCAATAGCAACAATTTGTACAAGGACCTCAACAACAACTATTTGTACAAGAACCTCAACAACAACAATTTATACAAGCATCTTAGCAACAATAGTTTGTACAAAGACCTCAACAAAAAAAATTGGTACAAGGACCTCAACAATAAAAAATTGTACAACAACCTCAATATGTGCCATAATATCATGAGAAAGTGCCTCCACTTTATCAAAAACCATATGAACAATAATTAGAGGATCTTCAACCAACAAGATAGTGTCAGTCTCAATGGATACTTCAATGACCTCTCAAATTATGATTGGGAAATGATCAAGATCCTCTTATACCTCCACATAATACAATATCTATTGAATCTTCAGAAATAGAGACTCCCAAAACTGCAAAATAGACAAAGAAAGATCCTTCTCCCAATGATGACATGCCTCAGGAAATCAAATGTTTAGAGAAATAAATGGAGGCATTTGAAATGAAACGTAAGAGGATAAATTATATAGAAAGAGATTTGTGTCCAAATCCATTCACCAAGGATTTATATATGCCTCCTTTTCCAACCAATTTTGAAGTACCCAAGTTTGAGAAATACAGAGGGAAAGTTAATCCAATTGATCATATCTAAGAATTCTCTACCTCATGTATAGAATTGCATAATGAGAAAACATACCTCATGCATCTCTTCCCTCACAGTCTCAGTGGGCAGAAAATGGAATGGTACTCTAAGTTTCTTGGGAATGGTACTCCAAGTAATTGAATCGCAATGCATAATTAGCCAATCAAAATTTAAATCAAGTCTTAATTCGAGATAAATCAAAATTGAGAGTGTTTTAATCAAATGCAATCAAATCAAAATACAATTAAATCAAATAATTGTATAGTCTTGGATTAAATCAATTTCAACCCAATCAAGGGGTACATGGCTAAATTAAATCAATCAATAAATCTTAATTACTCTCAACAACCCAAAAGGAGAGGAAATTCAATCACCCAATGAGATTTAAAGAAAGGCATTCACATGGATCAAGCCAAATTCAATCTCAACCACCCAAAGTGAAAGAGAATCTTGTTCATCCATCTTGTCTACTTGTCCCAAGCTTTGAGGACACAAACTTTGCATTGTCTTCAAAGGTTGGAACCAAAGACTCAACCAAGGTTTAATCATGGTCAACTACACTACACCCCCTACCATTGGGAAAATCTATAAAAGGAAGGCCTAAATTCATCATAATTAATAACCACACATCTTAGAATTGCATCAAACCTCTTGCATTTTATAGCTAGAAAGGCATTTAAGAACTTAATTACCATTCAATTTGATCTAATTGTTAGCTTTAGCTTGTTTATCTTATCAATTCTCATTCTAGGACTATCATTAATGGTAGCTTGCTGAGAGTTTCTATTAACATCCTTAGATAGAGAGCCATAAGATGCTCAATTGATCATTAATTTTCTAAATAGTTTCTTAATTGTGGTTTATTTAGTTTCTATTTCAATTATTGTCAATACTAATTCTATGAAGATACTATTTCTAGTATACAAAATGGCACCCACCGTGGGCTAGAATGCTTCACTTTACTAAATGATTAGATTCATATCATTTTTGTCAAATTTGCATGTCTTTAACTCTCGACTTTTTCAGGAAACAATGCTTTTGACAGGTGAAGCAACACTTTTACACAATAAAATGACGCTTTCAAGCACTGTTCCAACACTTTCGCAATAAATTTGGGCGCCTTTGCCCCGATCAGTGGTGCTTTTGATCTTTCTATCATCTGTCTATCATTATTTTAGTGCTTTTGCTATTTTACTGCGCACATTTTTCCTAACTACTAGGCACTTTTGATAATTTATTGAGTGCTTTTGCTATTATTTTACCACCTTTAATCAATTCAGTAGAGCTTCTACTAGTTATTTGTGTGCTTTTGAATTTTCTGATAGAATTGAAGCAACGCTTTTAATTTGGTAGACCACACTTTTAAGTAATAAAGCAGCGCTTTTAAGCAATAAAATAGCACTTTTAACTGTTTTAGGAGTGCTTTTGCATAATTTGCTAATCTGATTAATCTAACTGTGGTAAAATGATTTACTATTTTCTGTAGGATGTCTGATCACAAAAATGCGAGAAAACTAGAGAGAAAGTTTAATCACGAAGGCAAGGCTTTGGCTAGGAAGATCAAGAGGGAAAACTTTTCTCATATCAAAGCGGTTCTTGAGGAGTCACAAGAAGAAGAAAACTAGGTATATCAGAATTATCTTAAGATTGTAGAAGCTTACAAAACCAAATTCGTATCACTTAATTGGATTTTTACTCCTTAAGTTCAAGTTTTCTTAAAATTTGCAAATAAGGTTTTTAAGATTCAATACATAAACTTTTCTTCTTCAAATTCGATTTGGTTTCCCCTCATTGTGATTTTTTGTGTTGACTAACTTGCTAGTGGAAAAGCACATTGGGAAAGGAAAACTATTGCCAAGGTAATGTTAAAAATGATAAAAATCACTCAAAAATGCCCCTAACTTTGGTTAGCTATAAGGAAAGGTAAGCCTCAAACTAGTCAATATTTCCCTTAAATTGTGGCATTGGAGCATTTCAAAATCTAGTAATTATAAAACAACCTCTCTTTGTTTGGAAAGTTTAGCATTTAGGCCTATGCTCTTCACTTCTTCTGGTGAATCAAAATGCCAAAGGTGTTGAACTTTTTGATTAATAAGAAAGGTTGAGGAATCAAGCACATAAAATCAAAGCCCCTTGTTTGTGGAAGAGAGTAGAAATACTCAAATCCCTATAGTTAGTGGGTGAAAGAAATTGAACAACATTGTTTATTGTGTTTGGGAACTAAAGGAAAAGTTAGGGATATGTTCTTCACCTTTTGGTGAACCAAATTCCCAAAAACTTGACCTTTACTCCATTTCCTTGCTTTACATGAACATGCTAGAACATTAGTGGGCTCGCCTCCTGAGAATTTTTCTTAACGAGGCCAGTGAGAGGGACAACCCAAAGTGGGATACGCTCACTTTTGTTGCAGGAATCCAACTGACTATAAAATGAAACACATGCATCCTTAATGGGGTGTGTGACAAATGGATTTTAAATTTTTTGAACTTCCTCTAGTAGTCCTCACAAATTGTGCCAAATCATACTTTTGTGCATGTGGGAAGCCCCTTAACATACTTGGGGGATGAAAGTTTAAGATCTATTTGAACGGAATCTACATTAAATCCTTGATAAAATAGCAAGACCACCTTTTAGATCCATGTTTACAAACCAAATCTTGTGCTAGGTAGGTTCTTGAAGTGTCTTTTTGTACAAAACACCTGACAACGTTCTTCAAATCAAACATTTTGTGTTAAGTGGGTAAAAAGAGACAAGTGAATGTGTGATTGTTGTGTTTGAAATACATAAACAAGTGAGAGAGATATCCATTGAAAAAGTCATCTTACCTTTTAATCTCTTCAATTTAAAATCAACAATTCTTGGACCAAAGATCATTCCAAATCAAACCCTTGTTGGATGCCAGTTTCCATGTGGTCCCACACATATAGGGTATCTTTACAAGGAGATAACACTCTTGCTACAAATGAAGAACAAGAATACCAAAGTCTTTTCAAAGGTCCTAATCAAGAAGAAATTTTCACAAAATTGTTTGACAAAAGACTTGGAGAAATGGAGAGAAATTATGCATATCATAATTACCAGCCAGGAGGGAATAATAATAACACCAACAATGCCAATAATAATTCTACTGAAACACTCAAAGAAAAGGTTGATAGAGCAACCCAAGATCAGGAATTCCTAGAGGTCATGGAAAAAGTAATAGATAAGGATAGGGAGAAGTTTTTCCTAAGTTTAGCTCAAGTGGGAGTAAAGCTTCCCCATGATTTTGATATAGAACAACTTAATAAAGATCAAGAGCAAGATGATCCCATGAATTCTATGACTAGGAAAATAAAGGCCTTTCAAGAACAAATAGATACCTTTTCCTTTTAGTACCATTTTTCCTAAATACGATAAATATATGGGTAAAATAGACCCACACGATCATTTAAGGGAGTTTTGTGCCCTAAGCATTGAGTTCATGCATAATGACACATACCTAATGAGACTCTTTCCTAGGAGTTTAGGAGGTCTTGCCATGGAGTGGTTTTCAAAACTAACCCAAGGAATAAAGACCTTTGAGGAATTAGCCTCCAAGTTCATAACCCATTATTCTTATAAAATTGAGCATGAAATCACAATGCTCAAGTTGTGTGATACCAAACAGAAAGATGGAGAGTCCTTTCTAGGATTCCTACAAAGGTGGAGGATCATTTTCACAAGGTATCCACAAAGTATCCCTGAGAAAGAAAAGATGGAGATCTTCACCAATAATTTGGCCACATAAATGAATTATAGATTACAACTCCAATGTCCCCCAACATTTGAAAAACTCATTGAAAATGGGATCAAGATTGAGGAGGTATTAGTCAAGAGAGGTGAAATAAAATTATTTAAAGATAATAAATCCAATAACACCAACAACAACAACAACAATAATTATGTGCCTAAATATTTCAATAATCAAGGGTCCAATAATTACAATGATAAATCTAAATCATGGATAAAGAATAACAACAAAAACCTTGTGAATGATGGAGTTGTGGAGGCCCACAACTTGAAGGCAACCCCTTTTACCTTGTCATATGGAGCTAATTCTTCAAACAATGTCAATCAATCAAATAAAGCTCCATTTAATTCCAATAATGCCAATAACAATTCCAACAATTCCAACAATAATGCCAATAATCCTAATGGGAATAAGGCCAAATCTTTTTTCTCCAATTATAACAAAAGAAAATTCACCTATTTAGGTGAACCTTTGGAAAATGAATTAAGGACCTTGGTTTCCAACAAAGTCATCACATTACCCAATACAAAATATTATAAACCTCAAGATAAACCTTATTGGTGGAATGACTCTCATCATTGTGAATATCATTGAAATAGAGGTCATCCAACCAATGAATGCATGAGATTGAAACACTTGGTGCAAGACTTAATAGATAATGGAACCATCAAAATTGAAGGACCTCAAAACAATGAGGACCACACGGCTTTCAAGAATCCCTTTTTGAATCATGAAAAGGGTGAGTCATCTAAGGATAATCAAAATTAAAAAAAAGGCAATGAGAAAGTGAACTTTGCTCATACTTATGATAACATGATTAATACTTTAAGAGAAGAGGATAATACCATAAATGTTGTCATAGTAAAGAAAAATTCAAGAGAAGCATCATCAAATGTTGTCACTAGGGGGCAAGCATAAAAAATTATTCTACCTACTAATGCTCCTAAGGTTGTGGTATCAAATCAAGCTTCAACCTCGTCATCAAAACAATACAACTTGGTTGATCAATTACAAAGAACTCCCACTCAAATCTCTATCTTGGAGTTACTCAAATTATCACCAATCCATAAAGACATTTTGGAGAAAGCTTTATTTGAAACCAATGTGCCTCTAGATTTTGAGGTAGACAAATTCCAAAATATGGTGGGGCACCTCATTGCACCCCATTGCCTATCATTTTTTGAACAAGATGACATGTCCCTTAATCATCCTCAAAATCTTCCCTTACACATAGAAGTCTTGATTCACAAGCATAGGGTGAAAAGAGTCCTTATAGATGGAGGAGCTGACCTAAACATTTGTACCCTTAGCCTAGTAAAAGCCCTAGGATTTTTTGAGGAGGCTATTGACCCTAAGAAAAAGATAACCATAAAATCCTACGATGATGAAGAAAGAGATTCAAAAGGAGTCATAGTGTTACCCATAAGAGTTGGTCCTATGCAAAAAGAGACCATATGCCAAGTGTCGGACCTAAAATTGACTTAAAATATCTTACTAGGAAGGCTGTGGATTCACAAGATGCAAGTCGTGTTGTCTACTTATCATCAATGCCTAAAGTTTCCTTATTTAGGGAAAGAAATAATGGTAAGTGGGGATCTAAACCCATTCCAATATTGTAACAATGTTAAGACTATCAATGAATCCTTAGTCCCACACAATGTAGAAGGGTCTATACCTAAACAAATGGAGCAAGGTCAAAGTTCTAAGGACATCATTTTATTGAAAGGAAAAGAAAAGATGGAAGAAGAGGTTGTTATTAAAGATACACCAAAATTCATTAACCTAGCTACATCAACTAAAGGAAATGAGAAGGTTAATGAGGATAACATTATTGAAGAACCAAAAGAAGACCATGCCAAAGATATCCAAGTGTACACTAAAGAGGCCCATTATCAAAAAATGGACCAAATGATGAAGAATTTTGATAAGCAATGCAAGATCAAGGAAAAAGGTGTAGGTGAATACTCCTTATCTATGATGGACTTACCTTTATCACCCAAATCCTTTGGAAGACCCTCAAATATACTCCATAGATACAATGATAACTTTGTGAGGGAAATTACATCATTCGCCATGGATGAAGAAGACAATGAGATCCTAAATTGGTTATATAAAGATGAAGAATCAAGTGCACATGCTAAACATATTCAAAATATAACCATTCCCAAACATCAATATGGGAAAGGGTTTTCAATCATGAAAAAGATGGGGTACAAAGGTCAAGGACCTTTAGGTACAAGGAATGAAGGACTTGTTGAACCAATAGAAAGTACATGGCGAGATACCAAGGAGAAAATAGGATTAGGGTACCTTGAAGAAGGATACACTCAAAAATATTATCCCAAACTTCATAGCCAAATATTACAATTAGAATCTCATAGTGATGAGGATTCTAATGAATGGGAATGGGAGACACTATCAGATGATTCATGCCATGATAAGGGTATTGATGTTATTCATACCTATGCTTCTACCAAAGATAAAGGACCAATAGCAGAATCAAGTTCAAATCAAGCATCTAGTTCTAGCCAAGTGGTTTTCAATGATGTAACAAGTATAGAAATAGAGATAAATTAATGGGTAGGTGAACCATACGTTCCTTAATGGAGACCTACTATAGAAGAATCAAACATTAGGTTTAATCCCATGAATTTTATCCAACAGAAACCCTAGAGGAGTCTAGTGAGGAGGACTTTGATCCTTCTTCTTTAGAACATTTAAAGGAAGCCCATGTTAGAGAATTTCAAGATACAATGTATGAACCATCCAATAATGAGATATACACCTTGAATACAATTGAAACAAACCTAAGTGTTGATCCATTAACCCTCATACATCTGAACTTAATTGAATGGAATTCCATTGAACCCACTACCCTTCCAACCTTCTTGAATGACAATGTGGTGTCCCAATACCTCAATGTGGTTGAACCTTCTTCTATCCAAAAATATCAAGAAGAATTGATCAAGGGGAGCATCCAAACTTTCAATCCGAGAAAAAATGAAAAAAATAGAAAAAGAAAAGAATCAAGTGTTGAAAACCACATTGTGGAAACATTAGATCAAGAAGAAAAAAAAAAGAAATAAAGGATGTTTCCAAAGGTGAAAACCCAACTGAGGCACCTAAGGAAGGGAGTTTGGATGCTCTACCAGAAAATTATGAGGAAAGATCTCCAATCTTAATTGAGCCAACAGAAAAGATAAATATTGGATCAAAAATAGAGTCGAAGATCATCCACCTAGCGGCATCACTATCTAGCGAAGAAACAACATAATTCATTAAGTTATTTAAGGAAAAAAAAGTCAACTTCACATGGTCTTATGATGATATGTCAGGTTTAGACCCAAATTTGATAATGCATCATCTACATATCAAGGAAGGAGCCAAACCTATTAAGAAAAAGCTAAGGAAGATGCATCCTCATATAACACTACTTGTCAAGGTAGAGTTAGAAAAATTATTGAAAGTGGGATTTATAAGGGCCATTGATTATGCACAATGGATCTCAGATATAGTGCCAGTATCAAAAGTAGACAAATCCATCAGAATCTGCATAAATTTTAGAGACTTAAATTTGGCATGTCCTAAAGATGACTTCCCACTTCCGAGCATAGATGCCATTGTGGACTTAACAATAGGACACTCTATGTTTTCACTCATGGATGAATTTAGCGGATATAACTAGATAAAAATAGCACCAAAAAACCAAGATAAGACCACTTTTATATGTGCATGTGATGCAGGAGCATCCTGGGTGTAAGAGCAATCTTGCATCACCCAAAAATATTTATGTTTTTGTATTCAATAAGGGCTATCTTGTGCAGAGCTACTATTTATGGAAACTTTCTATTTTTAGTAAGTTGGTCATAAATCGTGGCATGTTCTGATTCTACATGTGGAGGTTCATCTCAGTCATATTAGCCTACCAGTAAAGTTTCATGGCTAGATCAGGTCTAGTTTTGAAGATATTGAAGATTTTTAGTATTGGCAGTAGGGTACAGAAACTTTGAACTCAATTTTGAAGGATTTAGAGGCTTCGAATGAGGTCAAAAATTTGGGTGACAGACACTAGCATGAGTCAAGCCTGTACAACACTTCGTAGCCTTTCTGAAATGGGGTTATAATAGTCAATTGGGTCAACTGGTGATGACTTATGGTCTCCGGAAGTTGGGTCACTTGAAATGGTGGAAAATAATTTTCCTTCAAAATTTTTGTTTGGGTTTCAAAAGTTATTTTGAGCCGACTCTGATGTAATAAATTGAAAAATAAAATAATTCTAAGTTTGGACAGCCCTAAGGGCTAAATTTATGGAACCTTCTCGGGCGATGGAAAATGCCTATATAAAGAAAGCCCATAGTGTTGTCTAGGGCAGTCCAGCTTAGTAGATCTAGGTATTGATTCGAGGCTTTGTTCTACAAAATATTGTAAGGGAATGCCCATGTGGCTTTGCATATTGTAATTCTGAAATTTTGTAATTCCACATTTGTGGAGATAATAAGAAGACAATTTTTTGTTCTTGCATATTGTTGTTTCTTTGCTTCTGTTATGTGTTTGTGGTATTAAGGGGAGCACCCTTCATTAAGTGGTATCAGAGTAGGAGTTCCTGAGTGTGTAAACAGATCACTGACTGTGAGGCAGTTTGCACCAGGACCATGGTTAGGGTTTTAGCTCGCATTGTGAAAATGCCTCCACAAAGAGAACGTGGTGGAAGAGCTGGTGTCGTAACACCTAAGGTTAGAGCACTCCAGAGACAAGTGTGAGCATTGCAAGAAGAGATTTGCAGAGGAATGAATCTTAATGTCAGAGACGAAAGTGAGGATGAAGCTGAAGAAGAAGATCAAGAAGGAGAAGTTAGAGTTGTGAACCAGGAGGAAGAAAGACTTTTTTGAGCCATTTCCAAGATTGGAAAAAGACCTAAGATCAAGGTTCTGACATTTTCTAGAAATCTTAACCCAGAAGAATTGATCGACTGGATCAATGAATGTGAAGAATATTTTGAGTATGAAGATATTGAGGATCCTGATAGGGTCAAATTCATGAAGGCCAGACTGAAAGGTCATGCAAAGATCTGGTGGCAAGAGATTCAATTGGAGCAAAATAGAAGAGGGAAAGATAAAATCAAAAGATGGGATCAGATGGTGGATAAATTGAAGCGACAGTTCATCCCTATTGATTATGAGCTTGACCTACTGAAGAAAATACAAAGTTTGAAGCAAGCGGGATGATCTGTTTAAGAGTATACAGAGGAGTTCTATCAAATCCTCATCAGAATAGGCCATGCGGAAGCTAATAAGGAGAAAGTTGCTTGTTACCTTAATGGGTTGAGGCCAAGCATTTAAGAGGAGCTGAATCTGGTTTGAATGAACAGTATTGAAGAGGCATACTAGTTTGCCCTAAAAGTGGAGGAAAAGTTGAACAAGAAGTTCAAGAGCAGACAAAATGGAAGAGGTCATGGTGGATGGTCATATGGAGGCTGAAATGAAGATCTGAAAAAGAAGGATGAGGCTAGTAGCAGTCAAAATTAGAGAGGAAATAATTCCAATCATTTCCAAGATCAGAATAATAGAGATCAGAGAGGAAGAGGAAGAGGACAAGGTTCAGGAAGAGGAGGCTTCTGTGGAACATGTTTTCACTATGGAGAAGAAGGTCATAGGGCATTTGAATGTCCTCAATGCCAAGGAAGGATAGATAGGAGGAATGAAGGCTAGGCTAGAGTTGCACATGTAGATGAAGATGCCAGTTCATTAAATTTAGAATATGTTGAAAGAGGAGAAACGCGGATTAACAGAAGAGTCCTGCTAAGTGGTGATAATGAACCTGAAGAAAGGAGGAGCTTGTTTTGCACTAGATGCAAGTGTGAGGGTAAATGTTGTAATGTGTTTATTGATAGTGGAAGCACTAACAATTTGGTGTCAGAAGAGATGGTTACAAAGTTGAAGCTCAAGAGATAGAAAGACCCACATCCATATCAGATTGCCTAGGTGCAGGATGACCACAAGGTCATGGTCAGTGAATAGTGTCTAGTAAAGTTGAAGATTGGTGGGTACCAAGATGAGGTACTATGTGATATCATATCTATGGACGCATGTCATATGTTGTTGGGTAGACTGTGGCAGTTTGATAGATGTGTTGTACATGATGGTTGTGCGAATACCTATTCCCTGACAAAGGATGAAGTGCGACATAAGCTAAAGCCATTGAAGGAGACCGAAGAAAAGGTATGTGGTAATGGAAGAATAACATTTGTTGATGGAAAAAAATTCCTAGATGATATGAGGCATGAGCATGTGTATTTTTCTTTGATTCCAAAGGCTGGTAAAGGGGAAGTAGAGGATGTACCTATAGAGGTTGTAGATTTGTTGAATGAGTTTCAATATATTGTATCTGATAATGTACCTGATGGATTACCACTGGTAAGGAAGATCAGTCATCAGATGGATTTGATTCTAGGAGCCAGTTTGCCAAACAAGGCAGCACATAGAATGACACCAGCAGAAAGTGAAGAGTTGAATAGACAAGTACATGAGTTATTGCAAAAGGGGTTGATTTGAGAGTCTGAGTCCCTGTACTGTACTAGCAGTATTAGCACCAAAGAAGAATGGAGAATGGAGGATGTGTACAAATTCCAGAGCAATAAACAAGATCACAATCAAGTATAGGTTTCCATTGCCACGAATGGATGATATTATGGATTGTTTGAGTGGAGCTGTGTATTTTTCAAAGATAGATCTAAAGAGTGGATATCACCAGATTTGAATCAGAGAAGGAGATGAATGGAAGACTTCCTTCAAGACAAAGGAAGGATTGTATGAGTGGTTATTCATGCCTTTTGGGATAACCAATGCACCGAGCATTTTCATGCGGCTCATCAACGAGGTTCTGAAAGAGTTTTTGGGGAAGCTTGTCATTGTTTACCTAGATGATATTTTGATCTTTAGCAAGACATTAGATGAACATATGATGAACATATGATGCATATTCATATGGTGTTTGAGAAGTTGAGAGATGATAAATTGTTGATTAATTCAAAGTGAAGAAAGAGTTAGTGTATTTGGGATTTGTAGTTTCAACAGAAGGTCTAAAAATGGATGTAGAGAAAGTACATTCTATCCTTGAATGGCCTACTCCAAGGAGTGCAACTGAGGTAAGATCTTTTCATGGTTTGGCTAGCTTTTACAGAAATTTTATCATAAATTTTAGTAGTATTTGTGGACCCTTGACTGAAACAATGAGAGGGGATAGAAAAGAGTTCAAGTGGACTAATGGGGCAGATAAGAGTTTTAAACTGTTGAAACAGAAAGTCACAGAACAACCTATTTTAGCACTTCTAGATTTTAATAAGGTGTTTCAAGTAGATTGTGATGCTAGTGGTACTATAATAGGAGCTGTTATGAGCCAAGTAGGTAAACCTATTGCTTATTTCAGTGAGAAGTTAAATGATGCCAAGAGGAAATATTTTGTTTATGATCAGGAATTTTATGCTATAGTTCAGGCATTAAAGAAGTGGAGACACTATCTTCTTCCTAAGGAGTTTTTTTTATATACTGATCATCAAGCTTTGCAATATTTGAATAGTCAAGGAAAGTTGAATCAAAGGCATTTGAAATGGGTTGAGTTTTTGCAGAGTTATACATTTTTTTTGAAACACAGAAGTGGAAAGTCTAATAGGGTTGTAGATGCGCTTAGTAGAAGGAAACTATTACTGACAGAGATGCAGATTGAGGTGGTTGGGTTCAGGGAACTCAAGAATTTGTATCTAGAGGATCCTGATTTTGGTGAAGCTTGGAAACCTTGTAAAGAACCTGTTACTCTAGATAGAATGAAGTGGCTGGATTTTATCATTCAGGATGATATGCTATTTAGAGGGAGTCAGTTGTGCATTCCAAGAAGTTCTATGAGGGAGAATCTCATCAAGGAGAAGCATAGCGGAGGATTGGCTAGACATTTTAGTCGAGATAAAACCCTTGCTTTGGTTAGTGATAATTATTATTGGCCACAGTTGCAGCAAGACATCAAGAAGTTTGTACAGAGTTGCAGAGTATGTCAGATGGAAAAAGGAGTGAAGCAGAATATAGGGTTGTATTAGCCATTACCTGTACTAGAAAAGCCTTGGGAGGATATCATTATGGACTTTGTTCTTGGTTTACCAAGGACACAGTGGGGACATGATTCAATTTTTGTAGTAGTTGATAGATTTTCAAAGATGGCACATTTTGTTCCTTGCAAGAAGACTAATGATGTTGTTCATGTAGTAGAATTATTTTTCAAAGAAGTGGTGAGACTACATGGTTTTCCAAAGAGTATAGTTTTAGATAGGGACACTAAGTTCGTTGGATATTTCTGGTGTACATTATGGAAGAAGTTGAAGATAGATTTGAAATTGAGTTCATCATATCATCCATAGACTGATGGACAAACAAAGGTGGTGAATAGGAGTTTGAGAAATTTGCTGAGATGTTTGGTTGGAGATAAGCCAACAAGATGGGATTTGATTTTACCATAGGCAGAATTTTCATAAAATAATTCTATCAATAGGAGCACTAGTAAATCACCATTCCAGATTGTATATGGGAGTAGTCCTAGAAATGCATCCAAGTTGAAAAAGATAGATAAAGGAGAAATAAGTAGTGCTGAAGCTAAGGATTTTGCAGAACATTGAAGAACATCCATGAGGAGGTGAGGGAGCATATTACCAAAATGAATGCACAGTATAAGGCTAAGGTAGATGAGAAAAGGAGGCATAAGGAGTTTCAGGTGGGAGATGAAGTCATGGTTCATTTTCAGAAGGAAAGATTTCCAGTTGGTACATATAACAAGTTGAAAATGAAGAAGTTTGAGCCATGCAAGATACTGAAGAAGCATGATTTGGGAAATGCATATGAGGTAGAATTGCCTATTGAGCTGAATATTTCACCAGTGTTTAACATTTTAGATCTAATAGAGTATCATGAAGGAGGTGTTGAAGATGAGGTTACAACAGCACAGTGGAGTATTCTAGCAACCAGTTTAGATATCATGGAGATTGAAGACATACTAGATAGTCGTGTTGGAAGAAGCACAAGGAACATGACATATGAAGAATATCTAGTCATGTGGAAAGGACAACCTATTGAAAATTCATCATGGCTAACAAAGGAGGAGGTTAACCATCTTGGTTTTCCTCTACACACCTGAGACGTGACGGGGTCACTTCTCAAATTACCCCGGGTGTCTGATGTAGGAGCATCCTATGTGTAAGAGAAATCTTGCATCACCCAAAAAATTTTATGCTTTTGTATTCAATAAGGTCTATCTTGTGCAAAGCTTCTATTTATGGAAACTTTTTGGTTTTAGTAAGTTGGTCATAAATCTTGGAATGTTCTGATTTTACATGTGGAGGTTCATCTCAGTCATATCAGCCTGCCAGTAAAGTTTCATGGCTAGATCAGGTCTAGTTTTGAAGATATTGAAGATTTTCAGTATTGGTAGCAGGGTACAGAAACTTTGAACTTAGTTTTGAAGGCTTTAGAGGCTCTGGATAAGGTCAAAAATTTGGGTGATAGGCGCTTGCGTGAGTCAAGCCTATAAAGCGCTTCGTGGCCTTTCTAAAATGGGGTTATAATAGTCAATCGGGTCAACTGGTGATGACTTATGGTCTCCGAAAGTCAGGTCACCTGAAATGGTGGAAAATAATTTTCTTTCAAAATTTTTGGTTCAAAAGTTATTTTGAGCCGACTCTGATGTAATAAATTGAAAAATAAAATAATTCTAAGTTTGGTTGGCCCTAAGGGCTAAATTTTTGGAACCTTCTCGAGCGGTGGAAAATGCCTATATAAAGAAGGCCCGTAGTGTTGTCTAGGGAAGTTCAGAGTAGTAGATCTGGGTATTGATTCGAGGCTTTGTCCTATAGAATATTGTAAGGGAATGCCCATGTGGCTTTGCATATTGTAATTCTGAAAGTTTGTAATTCCACATTTGTGGAGATAATAAGAAGCCAATTTTATGTTCTTGCATATTGTTGTTGTTTCTTTGTTTCTATTATGTGTTTGTGGTATTAAGGGGAGCACCCTTCATCAACATGGGGTACTTTTTGCTAGAATGTCATGCCTTTTGGGTTAAAGAATGCTGGAGTGACCTATCAATGGGCAATGACCACAATATTTCATGATAAGATGCATAAGTTCATGGAGGACTATGTGGATGACATATTAGCCAAATCCCATTCAAGAAAAGAGCACCTTCCAATTTTGGCAAATTTTTTTGAAAGATTAGAAGAATTCAAAGTGAGACTTAACCCAAAGAAATGTACATTCAGAGTCCAATCTGGCAAACTACTAGGCTATATTGTATCTGCAAAGGGAATAGAGGTAGATCCCGCTAAAGTGAAGGCTATTATGGAAATGGAAGCACCTAAAAATATTAATTAGATGAGATCTTTACAAGGAAGGATCCAATCCATTAGGATATTTATCTCCCAATTAGCAGAAAAATGTCATAATTTCACCCAACTTTTGCATAAGGATACAATTTTCAAATGGGATGAAAAATGTGAAGAAGCCTTTAATCTATTAAAGAAATATCTCATGAATCCACCAATCTTGATGCTACCAATCAGAGGCAATCCCTTGATCCTATACATTTCAGCAACAGAGAATTCATTGGGGGCACTTTTAGCACAAGAAGATGAAACAGGAAAAGAAAAGGCAATTTACTACATAAGTAGAACCTTGGTCAAATACTAACTGAATTATACATTCATAGAAAGGGCATGCTTGGATGTAGTTTTTGCTTCACAAAAATTACACCATTATATGCTAGCCCACAAGATAAGGCTCATTTCCAAAAATTGACCCTTTGAAGTATCTACTTAGTAAAACAACATTGAATGGAAGGCTAGCAATGGTGCTAAGCGAGTTTGACATAGAATATGTTGATAGAAAATCAATCAAAGGGAAAGTCATTGCAAACCAATTAGTAGAAGCACCACTTCAAGATTATCATCCCATTCAAGTGGAATTCCTAGATTTGGAGATTGTGAAAGTTGAGACAAAAACATGGCAACTATATTTTGATGGTTCCTACACTCGTCATGGATCAGGAGCCAGCATACTTCTCATTACTCCTCAAGGCTCTACTATCCCTAAGTCCTAAAAATTATTATTTCCATGCACAAATAACATAGCAGAATATGAAGCCTTGGTTATTGGAATCAAGTTGGCATTAGAGTGGACAGTGACAGAATTAAAAGTTTATGGAGATTCATAATTAGTCATTAATCAAGTCAATGAAGAATATCAGATGAAAGATGACAAATTGATACCCTACAAAAACATGGTGGAAAGTCTTTAAAAGTATTTCATACTTATTACATTTGAGCAAGTGCTAAGAGAAAAGAACAAAGTAGCATATGCAATGGCAACTTTGGCTTCACTTCTGCAGATGCCTGATTAGAGTACAACATATGAATTCCCGGTAGAAGAAGTGGATCAACCCACGTTTGACCCTACCCACCCTTACACCATTTTCTTGTTAACTAAAAATGAATCACCTTGGTATGGACCTATTTACACTTACTTGAAAGATCAAATCCTTCCCATAGACCAAACCGGGAATCAAAAGAAAAGCTTCATTCGCTAAGCTGCCCAATACACTATAATTTCTGAAACATTGTATCGCAAAAGTCTAGATGGAATGCTCCTTAGATGTTTAGAAGAAGAAGAATCAAATGTAGCCTTACGAGAAATCTATGAAGGAATTTGTGGATCACACTCAAATGGATTAACCCTAGCTAAGAAACTTCTTAGGATAGGATATTTTTGGCCTACGATGGAGAAAGATGCGTGTAACTTTGCAAAAAGTTGTAGAAAGTGTCAATTCCATGGAAACTTCATACATGTGCCCACACAAGAGCTTTATCCATTGACAACACCTTGGTCATTCTATCAATGGGGTCTAGACCTAATAGGCATGATTTATCCACCATCCTCGAATGGTCATAAATTCATCATCATGATAACTAAGTACTTTACCAAGTGGGTGGAAGTTGTACCCTTATCAACTACAATAGGAAAGAAGATTTCTTTGTTTATCCTCAATCATATTATTTGTAGGTATGACATACCTCATGCTATCATAATAGATAATGCAAAGCATTTAAAAAATAAAGACCTAAAGGAATTATGCACCAAGTTTCACATGATTCATCATTCTTCTTCAATCTATTCCCCCCAAGGTAATGGACAAGCCGAGGCAACAAATAAAAACAACTTGAAAATTTTGAAGAGAATGGTGGACAATTCAGGTAGAGATTGGCACATCAAAATAAACCCGACCTTATGGGCTTATAGAACAAGCATAAGAATGCCAACAGGAGCTACACCTTTTTCCTTAGTCTTTGGAGCAGAAGCAGTTTTTCCTTTGGAGGTAGAACTCCCATCTTTGAGGGTATCTCTTCATGGCTTGATAAGTGAGGAAGACTATAGGGTTGCTAGATTACAAGAACTAGAACTCTTAGATGAGAAACAGAAGCAAGCATTTGATCATTTGAAGGTGTACCAAAATAGAATGTCAAGGACTTATAATAAGCACATCAAGGCAAGAACATTTCAAATAGGTGACCTAGGTTTGTGAGAAAATCCCAAGAATCAAGTAGAAAGAGAAAATAAATGAAAATGGGAAACAAACTGGTTAGAACCATTTATCATTGTTGAAAATTTTGGGACCGACACATACAAACTAGCAGATTGTGATGGTGAAGAACTACACAAACCTATCAATAGCATACATCTAAAAAAGTTCTACACATGAGGTAGACGAAAGAGTATAAAGAGTATCAGATGACAGAGCATCATATTTATTGTACATAGTCAAAAGAGATCCTAAAAATACCAAAAATATTTAAAAAGTAGAAAAGCACAAACAAATTGAAAAGCAGAAAAGGTAAAAAATAGTGGAAAATTGAGCTTGAAGAAAGTAAAAACATTCATATATGATCCTCAAAAAGATGTTGTCTTGGTGAAAACCTAGCAAATACGCACCTTGATGATATGAAAAAAAGAAAAATACAAAAAAATCAGAAAAGAAAAAAAGTGCCTTGGTGAAAATCTAGGTGCCTTGGTAGCAAAAAAAGAGAAAAGCTTTAAGAACAGAAAAAAGAGCAAGATCTATTCAATCGGTGAAAACCTGGTAAACAAGCTCCATTGAAAGTCCAAGTCAGTCACATAACTAGAAGGTCACCTTGTAAATATTGCATTCGCCAACATTTGTATATATTGCATAATAAAACCCCACAGTTGCATTTGCGAGTACCTCAAGATTTTGGTCACCTAATCTACAAATGGTCCTAAGTCCCACAAAAGAAATTATCTCACACTGGGGGCAATCTACTCAAAAAGGAGAAAGGATTCATCAAAGAAATCTTTATTCAATCACGGAATCAATTCATCAAATTTGAAAGAGGAACACTTAATCAAATCTACATTCTAATCCAATTTGAGCCAAAATGCAAAATTTGATCCAAGATCTCACATGACCTTACCTTTATCAGGATTAAAAGTATGAAATGGATGGAAATACACTTGAAATATGGATTTGAAAAACATTGCAAGAAAATTTTCTAAGTGTTGACTCAATTGATGAAATCATGTCTTTCTAGCGAATCGATGAAAGTTTTAGACTAGACAAGCTATGATGAAAGGATGATATTTTTGTTGATTTCTAAATGACTATCTTAAAATCAAAGTTTTAAATCATGTATTATTTTTCTAAGGACATGATCATCAAAGAATCATTGAGGACTTGTACATAGGATAAAACTGAGATTTCTGCTTGTTTACGCAAAAGGATACCTTGGTTATTTTGATCTTCAATATCATAATACCAACATCCACTTGCAACATAGAATCTAACAAAATCAATATTCGCACTCTCATGATTGGTTTCAATTAGTGACAGTCATACTGAAGAGAGATGGGAAAGAAGATAAAGAGGTGCAAAAAGTATTCATATCATCATAGTTGAACTAGTGATGGTTGTACTAAAATAGGATCCAAAAAATGCTCAATGATGATTATAAGCTCCAAATTTTGAATAATGACAGTTAGCTGCATACATCTTAGATTAAGTGCATTGTATATATTGTTTTTCCTTTCTTAGCTTAATTTGCAAGAGGAAAATTAAAAGGGGGTGTACTCAAATAAAAAATCAAAAGATCATAAAAATAACTATATAGGATTGAGTGTGTTGGAAATAAAAAACAAATCAAAACAAAGTACATTTCATTAGTTCACTTGCATTGCATTAAGGTCATTTTTTAAGTTGCATTAAGTCATCTTCATTAAATGTTGCATATATTTAGATGTGTATAACATTTGAATTATTAGGTGCATTGCATTAAGGCATTATCATTAGATTGCATTCATCTCATTTAAGGTGCATACTTTAAGTGCATTGCATTAGTTAGAAATCATTCATCACATCCATTAAGATCATTCAACATTAAATGCACATCATACATGATAGTACCATACATATATCATTAAAATCTCATAAATCATTACATCAATACATCACATTTACATATCAAAAGAAATGCATTCATTAGATTCATTATCTATCTATTACCCATTGCATATATCAATATCATTAAGTAAAACCATTACATATTGCATTCATCTATTCTATGTCATACATAAGACAAAACATTTAAGAATCATTAGGACATATGCATACATTGAAAATTGCATTCTGAAAAGCATAAAACAAAGCATATAGAATCATATAGAGATGCATATCATGTAAAACTTCTAAAAAAGAGATCCAACACATAAAGACATCATATATAGTCAAATCTATCAAAGAGAGTATCAGAGTCCATGGTACCATCATCATAAAAGGAACAAGATAAAAAAGTCTATAACATGATGATCAAAGCAATATCTGAAGATCAATGTCCATCAGCTATCAAAGTATCAACATAAACAACATCAATCGATAAAAAATGATACAAAAAAGGTCTAATGTCTCGATCATAGCAACAAAAAGAAGATCGTATATCATCAAAGTATAAAGGAAATAATGGAAATATCTCATGAGAGATCAACTGATAAAGTCACCGGTACCACCAGTACCATCGGTATCACCAAGACCATCAGTACCATCACAATCAAAAGCACTATCAGGAAGCCGACTAGAACTGGCCTATAACCCATGATGACTCATAGTAGCCATAAAACTATGCATCATCAAGCTCATCTGTGAAACTTGCTATTGAATATATGATATTTGAGTCTGCAAAGATGCAACATTTGATGCTGAGGCTAGCCCATGACCCTCTATTGCAGAAGACTGTGGAGGAGGAATAGAAGTAGATGGCATAACTAAAGAAGATGGAACAAACTGAGAAGATGAAGGATGTGAAGATGATGAAGGCATGGAAGCTAAAATAGAAGCAGAAGCAGAAGAAGCTGCCTAAACCATAGGAACAATTAGAGGAACAACTTACTGAGCAGGAGGACCTTGTACCTAATCAAGCAATACCTGTGCAACACCTGCATCCATCTCCTTCTAGTGCCTAGCCCTAGGCCTATCCACTGGATCTCTAGCCACCTGATGTAAAACCCTATCAACTTGTCGACCTCTAGCCTGATCATCACCTCTAGGAGGAATCAGAGCAGCAACTATCACTGGCATCTGTACTCTACCTACTCTAGCTCTATGATGACCCTGTCATCTGCATTGACCCTAATCCTACCACAACCACCACCTCTATCATCATCACCGCCATCTCCACCAGCACCATCACCACCACCATCATCCCCATCTAATAACTACTCAATAGTGGGAATCCTCTTGGCAGGATCTGTGAACTTTAGAAAAGGATGCCGATGTAACCAAGCACCATACTCATCAATAATACCGACATCCATGATATGTGACCTAGGAGCCCAAGGACAATACCCAATCTCTTGTATCTCACATATAGTTGTACCATAGTCTACACAAGGGCCCCACAATGACCTCTCAGCCTATACACGAGCATACATAGCTATGCCCTATGGCATATCCTGAACACACCCATACTGATGGAAAAAATGGCGAAAGCAGAATCTCTCGATAACAAATGTAGAGCGACCGATCATCCAATGAGGGTAGAATATGTAAGGAAGATCACCATCATCCTCTAGCCAAGCCTCAGATTCAAGATAAGGCCTCCACATGATGGTATCCAGGTCATCAATCTGATGTCGCCAGTAATCCAGCTTACCCATATGGGTCTAGATAATGATACCACTGTACATCCATGCAAAAGGCCAACCTGGCTGATGATCTCATGCTGTCATAGGACATGACACAAGGTTGTACTCCCAAGTCCAAAGCTGTAATAAAATAGCTCCAACAGTCAAAGTGGTAGAATGCCTATACACAACAGTGTGCAAATCATGATATAACTATGCCAACACATAGGAACCCCAATCAAACTGATGAGGCTCCACCATTAGATCCTCCAGAATGGGACCCTACCCAACAACAAACCCATGTCCATGCCTATCAGGAAGTAGGAAACCACTGATTAGAGTACCCAGAATAGCTGGTAACACAGGGAGTGAAATGAACTAATCCCACTGGATATGACAATCACCAATGGAAGGATCATCAAAGAATCGTCGACATGCTAAGCCATCATAGACAGTATCATAGTAGACAAGCTCTCCTCGAGTAGGTAGTTGCATGATGTGATAGACATCCTTGGGTGTAATCATTATTTCCCCCATGGGAAGATGAAAGGTGTTATGGTCTGAGTGCCAATGCTCAACCATAGCAGTGATAAGACCTTGATTCACTCAGAATCAAGGAAGATACAGAAGGAAGGACAAGCCACACCGACAAATATGATGATGATCAACAACACTCAAATCAGGTATCATATCCCATGACAAAGGATACGAACCATGGATATGTAAGGACCCAAGATCCTCCTACAAAAAGAAAGTTTAAACACATCAGAATTGAAATAAAAAATTATGGGACTAGCCTAAGTCAATCAAAAACTTATAAAAACCTATCAAATCACAATCAAATTTTGTGTTTCTACTCAAATAGAACAGAAATTTTATCATCACCCATCATCTGAATCTAGATTGATGAATGATATTCTAATTATGACTGATTCCTAACTGACATATCACAACTTGTTATAAAATATCAAGATTGAGAACTTAACCTATCAATTGATCAATGACATTGAAAAAATTGCAATTTGGACTCAAACAAAAATTCAAATTTTTTTTGCAAAGTAAAAGCGTTGTTTCATGGTGCAAAAGCGAATAAAATCAAAAGCATTTCTTAAAGGTGTGAAAGTACTTACTAATGTTTTAAAAGCAGAAAACTAATCAAAAGCACTCAAATATATAGTGGAAGTGCTCCTAAAAGTTGTAAAAGCAAAAAACATGATCAAAAGCGCACATTAACATGGTAAAAGTAGAGAAGGGCATAATATTGATGAGCAAAAGTGCTCAACCGATTCACGGAAGTGCACATTAAAAGTGCGGAAGTGCACATTAAAAGTGCGGAAGTGCACATTCAAAGGTGAAAGTGCCATTAAAAGAGGCAAAAGTGCCCATTCAAGGAAAAAAGAGAAAAAAAGGGCTACTTATTAGGAAAAAATTGGAAAAAATTGAAATAAATGCATGGACGGAAAAAATAAAGAGGTATACGGACTCACCAGAGGTGCAGAGCTAGGTAGACGTAGATACTGATGACATTTCTCAAACCGATGCTCACAAAGAGGGACATACATCATGGAAAGGTAAAAAAAGTCAGAAAGGGTAAAAGTCAAAAGTGGAGGTAAAAATGAATAGTAAAAAGGGATTTTGACCCCTTTATATAGCTTTTTGACCTAAAAAGAGGTGACTTTGACCTAAGAGATGAATTTTTCATCACAATTGACCTAGAAAATCAAATTTATCATCAAATTAGCCAAATCAGGGGCATTTGAAATCAAACGGACCAAACAGTGATATCGGAAATCAAAATAAAATTTCCTAAAATTTGAAATAAATCAACATCAAATTGACCTAAATCATCGAGATTATCAAACAACGATCAAATTTTATTTCATTTCCAAGGGGGCATACCATCGGATAATCAACATCAGCAAGATCATCATCAAGAATTGAGAGACCGATCATCAAATTAAAGTGAAAGCTTTAATCTGGAAATTTTTTGTAATCAATAGAATGGGGCATCACATCAAGATCAATCATCAAATCAGGTTTTGCATCAGAATGTTTCATCAAATTCTAACATCATATCGAGGATCCATCATCAGAATGACCATTAGAATCAATATGATCATCAGAATTGCATCAAGGGTATTAAATCAATCAAAATCCACATCAATCTCATATCAGATATCAAGGATCAACCATCGAAAGACATCGAACGAACATCAAAGATCGACCATCAGTTGAATCAGGACCTATCATCAGCAAGATCAGAGTATTCTTTGAATCCACATGCTTCGCACGTCAACTCAAAGAGGGGCATTTGTAATCACCTAAAATTGGACAAAGACAATTTAATGATAAATCAAGTCAAATCAAGGAAAATCAAGGACAAAATTGAAGTAATTGAATCACAATGCATAATTAGCCAATCAAAATTTAAATCAAATATTAATTCGAGATAAATCAAAATTGAGAGAAATCAAAATTGAGAGTGTTTTAATCAAATGCAATCAAATCAAAATACAATTAAATCAAATACTTGTATAGTCTTGGATTAAATCAATTTAAACCTAATCAAGGGGTACATGGCTAAAATAAATCAATTAATAAATCTTAATTACTCTCAACAACCCAAAAGGAGAGGAAATTCAATCAACCAATGAGATTTAAAGAAAGGCATTCACATGGATCAAGCCAAATTCAATCTCAACCACCCAAAGTGAAAGAGAATCTTGTTCATCCATCTTGTCTACTTGTTCCAAGCTTTGAGGACACAAACTTTGCATTGTCTTCAAAGGTTGGAACCAAAGACTCAACCAAGGTTTAATCATGGTCAACTACACTACACCCCCTACCATTGGGAAAATCTATAAAAGGAAGGCCTAAATTCATCATAATTAATAACCACACATCTTAGAATTGCATCAAACCTCTTGCATTTTATAGCTAGAAAGACATTTAAGAGCTTAATTACCATTCAATTTGATCTAATTGTTAGCTTTAGCTTTTTTATCTTATCAATTCTCATTCTAGGACTATCATTAATGGTAGCTTGTTGAGAGTTTCTATTGACATCCTTAGATAGAGAGCCATAGGATGCTCAATTGATCATTAATTTTCTAAATAGTTTCTTAATTGTGGTTTATTTAGTTTCTATTTCAATTATTGTCAATACTAATTCTATGAAGATACTATTTCTTTTATACAACAGAAACTAGAATAGAACAAGTAACACATGCTACCAATATGAGGCCCAATATCAGTGAAATACCAAAAGAAAAAATAATTGAGAAACAAATAATAAATTTGGAAAAGGAAAAGGAAAAAATAGTAGAATCTAAGAAAGAACAAGTTGCAAGAACACTACAAAATATGACAATGATAACAACACAAGAAAAGAGGAAAAGTGATTTTGAATCTGAAGAAGAAGAAGACCTTGATGAAAGAACTAAGTTTTAAAATTTTGAAGAGAGATCCTACGAAGATATATTATGAGGAACAAATATTATATGCAAAAAAAACTCAAAGAGAAAACAACCGTTGAAGGACAAACAAAGGAAAAATATTATGAAGAAGACAGTTCAAACATTTTCAAGCTTACTATCAAAGATTATAGTAGATGAAGAAGAATCAAGTATGAAACAATTGACAACATATGTAGATATAATACAAAGTGAAGGTGGAACTAGAAGCAAAGATACATCATAATTCACAGTCTAACAAAAGAGAAGACAAGCTAGCAGAAGTAATAGAAATACTATTAGAGAAACTTGAAAGTCTAAAGGAATCATTGACTGAAGCAACTGAAATTTCCAAGAAGCTATTTGAGAAAGGAAATATAGTAATTGAGAAATCATGTATAATAGTTATAAATATGGATTTAATGCAAAAACTTATTCAAGCTACAATTGATCTATTGGGTACACTAGAAAAGAATGATGATGAAGACTTTATTGAAAAAATAATAAGAGTCAAAGGACATATCAATGCTATAAATAATGTGAAGAAGAAATGGAACACAATGTTGATGGATTTTAAGAACAAGCATAGAACTATTCAAGCCGACGCAGAAACCAGTTGACACCCAAAGGACACCATTTTTTTTATTTTCGCCTTTGACATTGCTATCAAAGGGGGAGAGATTAGTATGGGGGAGATAAGTAATGAAAGGGAGAAATAGTATAGTCAAAGGGAAATTGAGATAAGTACATTCAGAAACATCTAAGAAAGAGAGCTATAGAATGATGCAGAACAAAGAAGGAGAGATGAAGAATAAATAGAAAGGTTTTGTAGAAAGTAGAAAGGTTTTTCCGTCAATGCCAAAGGGGGAGATTTATACTTGAAAAAATCCTCAACAGATAATTAATAGACAATCAATGATGATTTTAATAAGATCTTCATTGCTGGAAAATAACAATAAGTATATAGATGAAGAAAGGAAAGCCATATCGGCATAAACACTATTGGGAAGTGTTATCAGAAATGGGAAGTGTTATCGGCATAAAGGAAGGGTTATCGTAAAATTTTATTGGAAAGCATTAGCAGTGAAAGAAATAAAAGGTTACGAACAAGGATGACATCAAATTAGAAAAATGACTTATGGAAGATCAAGAAACCCTAATCAAGGCAATAAACTATAAGAAGAGATCTAAGGTAAAGGAGAAAATATGGAGAGAGAAATATATGTAGACAAAGATATAGATCATAGGACGTGGATTGAAGAGAACTGAAGACTAATGTTATCAAAAAAGATTAAAGGATCAAAGATCAAAATAAGATCAGTGTAGAAGAAGAGCAAAATGAGATCTAACAAGATTTTGGAGAAAGCATCTACAGATCAAATTTCTTGTTGATTTATTCCTAACAGTTTAGCAACAAGAATGTGAAATCCCTTAACCGGGTAGTCTCTAACCGGACTTAGAAGTTCTATTTAGGAACTTAATGTAAATTATTCAACAGGGTGAACACTGTATAAGTGGAATAAAATATCTTAACAGAGTAGTCTTTAACAAGACTTTCAATACTCTTAATAGGGTATTAGACACTCCTAACAGGGTGAAGTAATTCAGAAGATGACATTTTTGTAAGCAACTAATGAAGCACCTTATTACTAGAGTGATGAGTTGTGGGTATCATCCCCATTGCAGTTTTTCCCTCTAATCAAGGGTTTTCTATGATACCAAAATATTATGTTAAGTGTTTGAATGTTTATGTGTTGTATGTTTAATTTGCATTTAATCAATTATCAGTTAAAATTACAATAGCTAATGATAAAAGACAAAATAATTATCGGTATAAGTAATCTACTAGCTATTGACTTATGTTCATAAAGTTGAATAAGTGTGAAATCCCTATGGTACTGATTCACCCCCTCCCCTCCTCTCAGTACCCTACCTAGAACTTTCCAATAGCAACACCATAAACAAGGTAAACTCCACTCTAAAAAACATAAAAGAATCACTTCATTCAAATCACTAAAATCAGAACTTGACATGCAATACCTAATCATGAATTAGAGCTCAACTTCCTAACCTTGTTTTTATCAAACCCTCTTTGCATGATTAATTCTAATTTTAACTTCCAGTTAACAACTCCTAACTCAACTTTAACTTAAATTTCTAATTCAATTTTATTAAACTAAATGTGCAACTTAAATTGCATATTAATATTTAATTAAACAATTAATATTTTAGAACATTAATAATTATGCAATCAATAATTAAATATTAAATAAATCAATTATGCCTATTATCTCATATTTGGATTTAATAATTAATTAAATCCTTTTATTCCAAACTAGACTTTTAATTTAGTCTTTTAATTAAACAAAGGTATTTAATTAACTCTCAATAATTAAATATTCTTATATTTAATATTTTGATATTCCCAAGATATAATTAATCTTAATTTATTTATTTTTTAATAAATAAAACATGCAACAAAACTCATATGACTGCAACACGTGAAAATCAACTAACTCAAAATAACTATCGTGCTCAAAGGAAGGGTTCACGGATTCATGTCACCTTGACAAATTCAGATAGGTAGTCAATAAGATACTTGTCCCCTAGTTTAGGACAAATGATGGCTTAGGTTGGGATTAGACTTGTCTTCTATCTCCCCTCTCTTACCACTAAGATATTATGATAGGGCACGCTCATCCTGATAATTCAGGAAAGTCAATGTTCAGTACCTAAAATCCTACATAATTAAAAATAAGCTTGTACATACATGTATAAATATATAATAGAAAATGGCAGGGTTTGGCTGATCATGTGGATCTTGCAAGAAAGTAACTATGACTCTGTCCCTCAACCACATCAGGCCTATCAAACATAAATATAAAACATACATGCAATCCACACACATGCATGCATGGGGTCAGTAAATCCATAAATATAACTGACATCATAATATATAGAAAATCAAACTATGGGAGGGGCATTACAACCTCTAACCCTACCTCTCATTGGAAAGTCTCTACTAGTCTTGCATCAGTTGGTGTACTCGAGGATGATCTAGATCTATAATTACATTGCTTTGGGCCGTGTTGAGTTATTGCTAGAGCTCGCTAACCTAGAGATGAAGGGTGTCACATGCATAATCAATACTACTAGTCCTAGTTTCCTCGAGGTATCACTCCTAGATGACCTGGTCCTACTCCCTTAGAGTACCTTATAGCTCAAGGATTATTTGGTCCCTCTTCCCTATCATGATGGCTCATTGTGCATCTCTCTAGATCAAGGAGTTGTGCACCTTCTCATAAGTGGTCCTTAGTTGAGCCACTAGCTCGAGAAACTCTATATGGTGCCTTGCTATCATATGAGGCCTATAAGCATCCAACACCTCACCTTGAATAGGCATGATAGGTGACGCCTCCTCTAAAACTATGAAAATGAAGCTTAGCCACTAGTTTACACTCTCTGTATCTACATAAGATAAGAGACATGCCAATATCAGTATGATGTGTGTGTGTGTGAAGAAAATCATCTACACCTAATACATCAAATGAATTGTCTATACCTAGATCCCAAACCTACCAATCTAGGTCAGATAGGGCACTCAACTACCTAAGGCCCCTGAATTCCTCACAAATGGTACTAGTAGTCATGGTGACCTCACCCTAACCAACCATGGAGACAAGGGTGCTAGTGATGAATTTACTAGTGACCCCATATGTGGTTGCCTTAATAGTGTAGCTATGGTGAGCAATGGAAATGCCACCCTTTATCTCTACCACAAACTCTCCTCCTACTACTACTACTATGGAGGACCCCTTAGAGGACTCCTCATAGGAGAGACATGATCAACTAGTTGTAGAGGAAACATATCCTTTGTATTCTTTCCTATGGGGCCAAGATCTCCTATCATGTTGCATCTGCTAAAAAATAGGGGTAGGCCCCACATTGGCCCACTACTAAGAAAAATCATTTGTGACCCTAATGTCATCTATGTCCAACATTGGAGGTGCATCATTGCAGTTTACCTCTCTAGGTTGCTCTCAAGAGTATCCTTGAGGGTAGGAGAATGATGATCTTGTGGTTGTACAAGACTCCATGTTGATCTAACATAGGTGGGAGGTGAAATAGGCAAGGTTTACACCTATTTGAATTGGTGCATGCATCACCTCTAGTAGTATGAAATCATAATATAACTGTGACATCTTGCAATAAAGTGATCATGCTACATGTGGTCCAATTCGTTGAGTCTCAAAATATTTATACCTTAATATGGGTTCCATAGAAGATCGCCCACACCTAAATGGTCTATAATTAGTCATGAGTAGGTCAAATCATGAAATCTCCAATTTCTTTTCCATAAGGGATAGGCATGGGAACAAGGAAGAAAAATGGAAATGGGATGTGGGAACCCCATTAGTCAGGTATAAGTAATCTGCTAAAAATCCACAACTACAATAGGGTATAAGTGGTGATACTATAGAACTTTTAGTGGATGTAGCAGCTCAAATCATAGTAAAGGTGAGCCAGCTTTCTATGCCTCCATGCACACACATTCCTTGTTTATTCCATCACTCTGATACAGGGTATGAGGCCCCTACATAGGTTTTTGCCTCAACCATCTATGGTGACCCACCATACCATTGTAGTGATCAAAATATGGTGCATCAAATGAATGACCACATGTACCTACTCAAGGCACCACATGTAGATATGTTTAGTATCAGCCACAATGCAACCACACCCTATTGCCGACCCTCTCACAAGTGTTGTACTATGAGATGGTTATCCATCGATATGCACTACCCATAGATGAGAAAAAAAAGGATGTGGTATATGTATATCATTGTCACCATCATCTCCCTAGTAGGGGATAAAAGCACATAGTATCAACCTCTCACCTCTCTATTAGTGCCATCAAAAAATGCATGTGAAATCACATCTATGGTAGCTGGTAGACCCACCATAGGTGTTAGGATTAAAAAGATAGAAATAACAGTTAGATGCAAATATAACCAATATCAGAAAAATGATAAACCACATAGAAAAGAACACAAGACACAAATATTTAACGTGGTTCACCCAATCCCTGGGCTATGTCCACCAACAGTGAGTCCAATATTCTTATTATCCAATTATTACAATCTGAAATATCTTACATCTCAATACCACCGCAAGAAGCTACTAAAAATATGCATCATATTGAAATCCCTAACCCTAAGCCATTTTATACAAGCTTATTTTTCTTCTTTAGGGTTAGAATCGATTACAACATGTCAGCCCAAAAAGTGTATAGTATTTCCCTGATCAATCACCATAAGATAACAATCTCCCACTTTGGGATTGATCGGGCTCCACACAAAGAAACAATCTCCCACTTGGAGACTGATCATGTAGCTAAACCACTACCTTGTGAAGCTCCCACTAGATCCAACCACCCTGGACTCAGTTGTTCCTTTATTTTGTTCAGTTTAGTAGACCAACTGAAGCTGAAAAAGACTTCAACTTCTCTTTTGTTACTACCTTTGTAAACATATTTTCTATATTATCATTTACATGTGTAGCTTTTCTAGCTTTAACTTCCCACTATCCAAAACTAGCCGAATGAAATGGTACCACAACTGTATGTGTTTTGTCTTTGTGTGCAAAGAAAAATTATTTGCAAGATGAATGGAACTCTAGCTATCTATATATAGATAATTATCCATCTGTGGATGTCCCAATTCTTCTATGAAGAATTTAAGCCATATCATCTCCTTGGCTGCCTTTGTAGCAACAACATACTCTGCCTCTGTAGTGGATAAAGCATTCACCTTTTGTAACTGATAAATCCAACTCATTGTTGTCCCACCAATAGTAAATACATAGCTTGTTATACTTTGCTTTCTATCTATATCTCCTACCAAATCTGAGTCAACATAGACTTGTACAGTAGTAGTAGATCCCCCAAAGTGTAAACACTTACTAGATGTACCTCTCAAATATCTAAGAATCCATTTGACTGCATTCCAATGCTCAATCCCAGGGTGACTCATATATCTTCTAATGACTCCCATTGCATATGGAATATCTAGCCTAGTACATACCATAGCATACATTAAGCTCCCTCCAGCTGAAGCATAAGGTACCTTGGACATTTTAGCCTCCTCTTCTAGTTTCTTCAGACACATTGCCTTAGTTAATTTCAAATGACCAGACAAAGGTGTGCTGACAGCTTTGACATTCTCCATAGAGAAATGTTGCAACACCTTCTCAATATAATTAGCCTGAGATAAAGTCAATTTTCTATTTTTCTTATCTCTACAAATTTTTATACCAATGATTTGTTTTTCTGCCCCCAAATCCTTCGTAGCAAATGAATATGCTAACTGTTGTTTCAACCCCTTAATGTGATCCATGTTAGACCCATCTACAAGCATATCATCAACATATAAACATAATATAATGTAGCTATCATCATCCAACCTCTTAAAATAAACACAATGGTCAAAATAACATTGAGTGTATCCATGCTCATTCATAAAAGTGTCAAATTTAATATACCATTTCCGAGGTTCTTGCTTCAAGCCATATAAAATTTTATGCAATCTGCACACTAAATTCTCCTTACCCTTGACCTCAAATTCTTGTGGTTGTACCATATATATTTCTTCATCCAAATCACCATGAAGAAAATTTATTTTAACATCAAGCTGCTCTAAATGCAAATCTTCAATAGCCACAATACTTAAAACAATACGAATAGAAGTCATTTTAACAACTGGAGAAAATATATCATCAAAATCAATACCCTTTTTCTATGCAAATCCTTTTACGAATAATCTAGCTTTAAATATTTTCTTACCTCCTTCCTCTTCTTTCATCCTATAAACCCATTTATTCTATAAAGCCCTTTTACCTACAGCTAACTTACATAAATCTCAAGTTTTATTTTTCAGCAAGGAGTCCATTCCATCTGTTATTGCAGACTCACACTGAAGCTTTGTATCCACCTACATTGCTTCATCATAACATTCTGACTCACCAACATCTGTTAATAAAATAGAATACAAAGAGGGAGAAAATATTTATGGAGGTCTATTTAACCTTGTTGACTACCTAACATTCACTGGGGTTTGTGGTATTTGTGGTTGTTGTTGTTGCAGAGCATAAGGAACTCCCAGAACATCATCTTTTGGAGTATCATCTAGTACTACATAATCATTTTCTTTCTTCTCATGCTACTACAACTGATCTTTGTACAACACTTTCTCATTGAATATGATTTCCCTACTTCTTACAATTTTATGATTTTAAAAATCCCAAAACCTATAACAAAATTCATCAATGTCATATCCAAAAAATACACATTTCTTTGACTTAGCTTCCAGCTTGGTTCTATTTTCAGAATCTATATGTGCAAATTCTTCACAACTAAAGGTTTTGAGAAAAGAATGACTGACATTCTTACTAGTCCATGTTTCCTCTGGAATACCACAACCCAAAGGATTAGAGGGTCCTCTATTGATTAAATATACATTTGTATTAATATCCTCCACCCACATGTTTAAGGGAAGCCTAGCATGAGACCTTGTACTCCTTGCACGCTCCATTATTGTCCCGTTCATGCATTCAGCCACTCCATTTTCTTATGGAGTCCTTGGTATAGTTTTCTACCTATGAATACCATTAGAGGAACGATAACATTCAAATTTGTTGCTACAATACTCACTACCATTATCAGATCTGAGACATTTTATCATTTTACTAGTCTCATTCTCAACCAATCATTTCCATTTCTTAAAAGTTTCAAATACATCAAATTTCTGTCTAAGGAAATAAATCCATAATTTTCTTGTTGCATCATCTATAAATGTAACATAATAAAAAGAGCCACCAAGGGAAGATCCCTGAGCTAGTCCCCATACATTTTTATGCACAAGCTCTAATTTATCATTTTTCTTTTCCTTCCCACTCTTCACAAAACTAACTCTCTTTTGTTTTCCATACAAACAAATTTCATAGAAATCCATATCAACACATTTTACACCAGGTAAAAATTTCTTTAAATGAATTAATTTCATACCTTATTTACTCATGTGCACAAGCTTGTTGTTCCAAAGTGATGTGTCAGAATCTATAATTGTTTGATGTTCTTCCTACTAAATTGCAACAATTGTTCATGAACATTCATTTTTCTCTGAAACAATTAAAGTAGAATGAACAATATGACCTGTACAAAGATATAAGGTCCCTACTTTCACACCTTTTACCAAGGAACCTTTTGAAACCTTCCAAATTCTATCATTAAAAGTAACTATGTAACCCTCATCACCTAGTCGCCCTACTAAAATTAAATTCCTACCCAGCATTGGAACATGCCTTACCTCTTATAGTAGCCAATGATTCCTATTATGCAATTTAATCTTATTTTTCCCCTTTCCAATTGTCTGATAGGGTTCATTATCTCCCAAATAAACTAGCCCAAAATCCCCTTGGACATAATCAGGAAAATAACCTCTATGGGGTGTAGCATGAAATGAAGCCCCTGAATCTAAAACCCATGAATCATCAACCTTTTCTAAAGAAAGAAGAAGACCATCCTCTTCAAATTTATTACTTACCACATTTTCCTCCTTGTTACCTTCTTTTTTTTCTCCTTCTTTATTCTTCTGACACCAGAAATCTTTCTTCTTATGACCTAGTTTTCCATAGTACCAACAATCATTTGGTCCTTTGGATTCAAACCTCTTTCCCTTTGATTTTCCTTTTGATTTCCCATGATTTCCATAATGGTTTCCTCTCTCATTTGTTCTGCCTCTGCTTTGTGCATTCAAGCCACTTCTAGATGTAGATCCACCTGAGCTTTTCCTATGAGTTTCCTCACTCAGAATCACACTGATAACATCATCAAATTTTAGGGTATTAGAACCAAAAATAGAGTTACTGACATCCATTACCATTCCATCTTTCATGAAAAGAACACAAAATCAAGAGAGCCCTAATTTCTTCATCAAAAATAACATTTAATGAACATAATTGATTGGTAACTACATTAAACTCATTCAAATGATTAGTAAGAGATCCACCTTCTGCCATCTTCATATTAAACAAATGCTTCATGAGAAATACCTTGTTTGAAGTGGAGGGCTTTTCATACAACCTTGCTAGGGTTTCCATCAACTCTTTAGTTGTCTTCACTTTCATAATATTAAAAGCCACTAATTGTACCAAGCATAATCGAATACTTCCAAGTGCATTTCTACCAAGAATATCCCAATCCTCATTAGTCATTGTTGATGGTTTCTTGGAATTTCCTTCCAATGGTCGCCATGGATCCTTCTGATAGAGATAGTCCTCCATTTTCATTTTCCATAATTGAAAGTTTTGCCCATTAAACTTCTCAACCTTTAGCTTACCCTTGTCTTCCATTGTTCCCACTCAACTATGAGACTCCCACTAAACTATGAGATCTTCTTGCATAGGATAACCAAAAAAAAAAAAACCTTTCTTTGATACCACTTGTTAAGATTAACAAGACAAAAATAATAGTTACATGCAAATACAACCAATATCAAAAAAATGATAAACCATACATAAAAGAACACAAGACACAAATATTTAATGTAGTTCACCCAATCCCTGGGCTACATCCACCAACAATGAGTCCAGTATTCTTATTATCCAGTGATTACAATCTGATTACAATTTGCAATCCCTTATAGCTCAATACCACTGTAAGAAGCTAATAAAAACATGCATCGTATTGAAATCTCTAACCCTAATCCATTTTATACAAGCTTATTTTGTTGGACGAGGAGAAAAGTATATAGTACTTCCTTGATCAATCACCACAAGATAACAATAGGCCTACTTGTTGAAGTCTCTTCCTCTCTACCATAGTGAGCTCCTCTACACGATCTCATAGAATAGGCAAAAAATGCTCTGTAATACTCTCTCAAAATTCTTAGAGTATGTACAAAAAAAGTGATAGAAATGTGTCAGATACACACTCAATCGACTATGTGAGAAATCACTAAAAGTTGATGTAGACACCTAAAATTGTCCATTCACACTAATGTTAATTTTTATTAATTTTTTCCCTTAACATTATGGTTAATTTTATTAATTGACTATAATCATTATATTCTTCTATTTATATAATTTAATTTAATAAATTCATTTTCCCTTTGTATTTAAATTTTATTTAAATACTTTAATATATAATCCCTCCATTTCCCTTTATAAAATAAATTATATTTATTTTATTCCTCCACTAGCCTAAAGTTCTTCTAAACCATGATTAAATTAAATTTATTTTAATTTAATTCCTTTTCCCTTTTTCCCATTCTTACATTTTTCTAATATTCCTCTAATCTTAATTAAAAGGTGAATTACCTCTAATCATGTGCACAATCTCATTTTCCAAAGTAGGCACCTCTCCATCTTTTTTCTCCAACAATCATTTTTAAATTTTTCTTTCCCTCTAAAAGTAAAGTTTGACTTTTGCATCTTTTGCCTCTCAAACCCTACCTAACATCCTTTTGTCTCTTAATCCTAGCCACTCATTTGTAGGCCAATCTTGTAAGGATAATCATGAATCATTATAGAGCACTTAGGCACTCATTTGAGCATATATCATTTTAACATTCTAGCATTTTTAGCATTTCATTTTTTTAGCATAGTTGTTGCACTTTCATTCTTAACTTAGATTTCAATTCTTGCATGGTAGAATAGTTTTGATTTTATAGCTTAGTTGGAATCTTGCATTTTCATTCTTAGTTAACTTTCATTGCATTTCTTATTCAAAAAAATATCGTGCATCATCTTGCTTATGCAATATCTTCTTCATAGATCTTGCACTTGCACATCATTGTGAGATTTGGGACAAGTTCCTCATACTTATTTCCAAAACCCTCATTTTGAATCTTATAATATTTCCATTAGATTGCAATCTATTGTGTTGGGAGAGCAAACCCACAATAATTTTGAAGAGAAAATCAAACAAGGTTATTGGATGCCCTAAAGCTCATTGAGGTTGTAGTGAAAGTTACTTATTTTGTTGCTTTTGAAATGACTAACATCTAATGTGATTTTGTTTGGTGTTTTAGAGGCCAACCATTTTAGCTGTGTGAATTCCTTTGTGTAAGGATTGATCCAAGTGGGCTTACCCAGATCACCCCAAGATACTCACCATATGTGTTCCCTTGGACACTAAATCTTGAATATGGCAATGTGGAAAGACATGCGCTATGAGCATTGATCTCTTCCAATTGATCCATAACTTGCATAGTCCTAGGAAAGGCCATTCAACCACTTAATTGTGGGGATAAGAGCATCAAGTTGTGGGAAAAGTTTGGAACACTTCCTTTTTGACCTTAGGTAGAGTGTGTTTTAAGTGTCTTCGATTGTACAAGATTCATGAAAATATTTTGGAAATACACATTAGGCTATTGCTTTCTATCATTTGGACTTGTCATAATTTCTTGTATCCATCAAGGTTGCTTTGTCCCTTGTTGGATAATTTTCAAACTTGTGTTTGTTCCCTTGTTTGAGTGTGAAAATCATTTCTTTCCCTTGAACATGTTGGTTAACCAAATCATCACTTTTATAGGCTATCCCATACCTCCAAACACAAGAAAACTAAACTCCCACTACCTTTGGCCTATAGAGAAAGGAAAGAAGCCAATAAAAAAGATAGGAAGTATCATCACATCATCAAATCCATTCAACAAGATCTCCAAGATCAAGAGAAATTTGACAAGATTGTCTTCAATAACAAGCTCTCTAACTACTTGCGTAAACCTGGCCTAAATCAAGACTTTGTTAGCTTTGAGACCTATGATTAAACCTTCCTCTTTCATCCATCCTTCGTCATCTTAATCAGTCATATCCATTCATCCTCTTGCTAGAGCACAACATCATTTCCCTAGACCTAAATCAATCCTTTGTCTTCATTAACCTTCGATCCACCTTCATCATTCATCCTAGGTGGAAAGATTTATCAAGGTGTCTTAGAGATCCTAATCTTTAATTAAAGTCAAATCTTGTCACTTGAGAACATCAGTCTGTCTTAAGTGGCTTGATCTAATCAATCTTATCCCCTTATTTTCTTGTGATCATTAGTCTATGTACAAGTAGAACGAAGGTTTTATCATTTCTTTTTCAAAGGATCTCTTTTTCACTAAGGTTTTCCTAAATCAAATCATACTTTGAGGCCCTTCCCTCGCCAATCAATCATCAATCCTTCATCAAGTAAAATCAATCAAACCTTTGAGTCACTGCCCTCTCAATTAAAACAAGGTCCAAACCTATGCTCCTAAGTCCATCTCTCTTCATCCTTTTCTTTCTAATCATATAGTCATAACCCATTCACAAGTTAAGATGACAAGTCAACATTTTCTAGACATAAAGAATCCCTTTTCCTCTGTACCTCTTGGAGGTTTAGGGATGCCAAATATGACTAATCGAGAAGAGTCTAAAATTGAATATGTTGAGAAAGCTAAGAAATCTAAAATACTACCAAATCCATAAGTTGACGACTTCCTCAAAGACCCACATAATGTGGAGATGGTTGAGAAAGTGATTTGGCCCAAGAAAATAGAAATCTTTATGAACCTTTTCCATTACGGGGTCGTAGTCCTTGATAATTTTGATGAATTACCATTGTACAACAATATTACTAAAGAAGGTACTTCTACAACAACTACTATAGTATTTCATACTACGCCATCTCAAGACAATGGCAAGGCCATTTTTGGTGGGCCTTTTACATCAATAACTATATCAACAACACAACCAACATTTCAATTGACACCTAAACAAATTCAAAAAATTATCAGTGATATACCTAATAGCACTTCACATACTAGTACTCATGGAATGATAAATACATCTACTCCTTTTGATGCTAGTGTCTTGAACGTGGGCCAAACATCATTACCAGAAGAATCAATTCCCCAATATTTAGTTAACTGTGTTTCGTCACTCTTCAAAATTCCTTCTAGGGTCCTAAAAACATCTACCTCAGAAACATCACAAGCTTATCATCGTGTACCTCCTCCCATAATTGGATTTACATCAGCTAGATTTTTGACATCAAAATTCGGAGGGGTACAACCTTTTGGTTTGTATCTTGTTGGCTCTTGATTTAACAAGATTTTAACAACCTAAAAAATGCAGAGATGCACCTATGGGGTAGCTTATTTCCCACAATCAGTACATTCATACAAGAACAAGGACCAATGAACAAATCATAAAGGCTTTCTACACTTTGAACTCTGCAGAATTCAAGTGAGTGTACCTAGGATTAGGATCACTTAATTTTCCCTTTTCCACTAATCCTCACAAAGAAGATATGTGCCCATAATACTTCTTATTATCTATGACATAAAGGGATAGGGTGTGAAGCTAAACACACTACCAAGTTACTCACAAACAAAGCAGGGGCTTTTGCTATTAAGTCCACAACTACTGACTTGAAGATTTAGAATTTGATTTGTTAGGGGTAGAACTGATAGACAAGAATAAATATCTATTAGACAAAGTGTATGTGATCAGTCCCTTATCAATTGGGAATATTCAAAACAATTCCTCACTATATTGTTGATTCTTATCATTCACCTTGCAAATAAAAATCAGATTAAGAACCTCACTACTTACGACTATCCTCCTTAACAACTTAAATTTCTGCCAAGTTACATCAAGCATTTACTTAACTCTTTGAGTTAATAGAAAAACATATCAAGACATACATAATTATGTTTGTAGCTATCAAACTTGAGCTTATTAATTCACAAGACAATAGGAAATTACAAACCATTAAACATGAGACAAGGTTCAAAGCAATTCCTGAAATCCTAGTATTAGTTGCCACAGACAGATACATGAGTGATTCATTGAGAATAGAATATTGCACAAAATAAATAAGAAAACTATAGATTCATTAAGATCTTTTATGAAATAGAGAGGTTACAGACCTCTTCTATGAATTCTTGACTGAAAAACAACATACATGTGTTTCATGTTTAAGTTTTGCAGCCAAGTCCTTTCTTAACCCCAAAAGAGACTTCTTCTAAATGACCTTGGGAATCCTTTTATAGGAACAAGGACTGCAAAAAGCTTCAGGTCATTTAGGGAAACATTAGGGAAATATTTTCACTCCAATAGGATGAAATCAGGAAACAATTTATTATAGAAGTGACAAGGAAGAAACCCTAAATTAATTAGAAAATATCAGAGACAAATATGATATCTTTTACATTGTGGAAACCCTAGTAGTCAAACTGAAAATTAGAGCATGATTCTTTAATCCCTTCGGCAAGAATCTTAAAACAAATATCTCATCTACCATATCATGCCAAGGACATAAAAGTTTTGACAAATTGGCCCAAACATAACTACTACATTAGGAAATCTTTTTGCAAAATATCAGATTCAGGGTGGCAAGAAAATCTCATCATATTCGGCCTAGCCACCACAGAGTTGACTTAATTGCCCAACTGCAAATTTGTCCTTATAGCCCAAGAAGATATCAGATTTATCATTTTTTCCTCTAGCACGCTGACACTTTTATTTTATGGAAACCCTAGCTCAGAAAATTCAAATATGTGACCGACAACGGTTAATTTATCAACTTTAAAACATGACCGTCGATCCTAATCTTTTCCCGGCACATCAAATGATTCTCATCAATTTACAACAATCACTTAAGATTTTTAAAATTTACCGGACACATCATAATTTCCCTCGGTGACCAATCAGGAGCAAGCACGCCATCACACCTGGCATCATCTTTATCTTAACTTCAGCAAGCCTCCCTCAACTCTAAGTCATCTAGTGAACTAGTGACTATCTCCCAATCTTAGAATATTTCACTTAACGTGGGTCTAGTCTAAAGATTGGGTGACAAAGGCATTCGCAAGATCGCTCAATATTTCCTTTAACTATGGTTTCATTTGGAGATCTGGCAACCACCGTCCGATCTCATCTGAATCTACGGTGCATGCTAAGTCATGAAACTTTTAACTTAACTCATCATTTTCCTGGTGATTGAGCGACAAAAGGAATCACATGATTTCTCAATGTTTCACTTGACTCTAGTTAAATCTCATGATTAAATGTTGGCCATTGATATTTCTTGTCATCTGCAGTTCTTGTTCGTCACCCAAAGCCCTATCTTAACTCAACTTGGATTTGGAGATTAAGCAACTGAAGAAACTCATGATTGCTGTATCCTAGCATTAACCCTTGTTCCATCTGGAGAATGAGTGACCAAGGAAATTCTCGTGATCATTGAATATTTTCTTGACTCATGGTTACATTCAGAGAATACGCGACCACCACCTGATCTTATTTTCATCCATGGTTCATATTCAATCTCCAATTCTTTATCTTAGCTCAACCTTATATGGTGATCTAGCAACTGAAGAAATATCCCATTCGCTAAATGTTTGACTTAAGTCATGCTTGGTTCAGAGAACACACGACTGAAGGCTTTCGCTCAATCACTGGATACTTTCTTAACCCTGAGTTCCATTAAGAGATCAAGTGTCAACCCTTGATCAAGATCAACATCAATGGTTCTCACCTATTCACTGAATGTTAAGTTCCTTAGCCATTTTATTATGAGAATTGGCAACTAAAGGAAAACAAGACTGCCTGTTGGATCACTAAATGTTAGACACATAACCACCAAGATTAGGAGATCACGCAAACACTACAGTCGTAGAGTCGCTGAATAGACACTTAACTGCCTGGGCTTAGAAAATAAAACATGTGCAGAATGGGAACTTTGAGTGGCCTAAAAAGGTAGTGTGAAAATAGAATAATGGTAGGGTTTTGCAGATTTAGACAAATTTTGAAACCCTCACACATGGAATAAAACCTATTTCTCATACACTTTCAAACTATAATATCTCACTGGTTTTTGCATTTAAGCACATGTGATCTTGATTGGAGCTTGCATACACCCTGAACTATCCTTGACTAATTTTGCAAGCCACAAAACATCTTATATCTTCTTCACTGATCAAAACTGTGTTGCAGTAAGGCATGACAATTTCACAAGATTTTTGCAGGATAAGACTATTTTCTCATGATTTTGCATTTTATAGGAAAATGGGCTAACAGTGGCTCTGACTGGGGATGTATGCCTCTTTCAGGCATAGCAAGAATTTAGAATCTTTGGGAGACCAGACCACCTACTGGACAAAACTTGCAGGGCACCTCCTCAAAAAACTACTAGACTAAAAATAGGAAAGCAAGAAGGAACACACAACTGAAAGGGAAAATATTTACAAATTTACAAGATTTAAAAATTCACTTGGTGGCCCCAGGCCACCGAAGGAAAATCAAGACCCTCCTAAATAAAAATTCTAATTCTCATCCACATATGAAACCTACCACCTGAAAATCTCATGACAATTCTATTGCCAACATATGTGAACACCTATGGGCTAAAGAATAAAACTACATTTGTCACTGCCCATGTTTTTCCAGTCATAGCCATCATCTTCATACTCCAAGAAGTATGGAGTATCATTTATCTCTTCTTGATGACTAGAAATAAAAAAATTCATCTAGTAATGCATCAGAATATAAAACATAATGATTGTCATGCATTACTACAGACAAACCTAGCTAGGAAGGACTTGGATCCTCATATTTACCTTTATGCACTGCTTCAGCCACTGGGCAACTTGGTTCCTCCATGATATCTCCATGAAATGGAAAATGAACCAAGTGAAGGTCTCTTTCACAAATACTATGGCACGGGGATAACTAATCTACATCATCATTCTCATTAAAAATAATTACTGTCCCTATTATTGAAAATACTACCTTCAACACTATCACAGTCACTATCATACTTATCAAAAGAAGGAAAAGGGAATGAACAAGAAACTTGTTCATCACTGGAATCTTTGTGACAGAATAACACATTGTCATGGCCTTCATCTTCTTCTTCTACAAATTTACTACATGAGGGGAACTCAAGCAAACATGGATCACTTTCTTCATCACTTTGGACACCTGCCTCATTATCAGTGTCAAAGCATATATCAATTGGGTACTGGAAAACAGAGTCCACATTAGGGGCATACCTTTGAAAATCCACAACCAAGAAAGATGAGATCTTCTCAGTGCTTAATGGACCTTGAATCCCATCCTCATTTTTGATGGTCTCACTATTGATGTTGTAAACATCCTCCTTATCTAGAACAAGCACTAAAATTCCCTAACTTATATTGTCTTATGCAAAGCAATCACTGCAATAACTTTCATTTGCATCATAATAATTTTTTTGTTGCTTACACAAAACCTCCTTATATTGAGACAATAATGTTGTCCTCTTATGCTGATATAAGGGAAGATCTACAAACTTGATGGAAACACTATTAATTGTAGACTCTTTTCCAACATCTTGATATCCACTGACCTCACTATTAGAATTAGAATCAACATCCTTAGCACAAATAGAGTTAGCATCATCATCAATTTTAGACTCAAAATGTTCTATTGAATTTATCCACTTGTAAGTCTACTTAATGCCTTCTTTTGATATAACTTTGTCATTTTGAGAAATATTCTCAGCATCAAACATGGGCTGTTTAAGAACACTATTTGTATTATTTTCTTGCTGACGGTCCTTTAGTAGCTTATTCCATTCACCATCATCAGCAAATTCTTTTAGGAAAAACCATTTACAATCATTCAATGAAGAGACACATTTTGAGGGTAAACTTAAATACAATCAGCTACAACCCCTTTGAAGGATCTCCCAAAAAGTATCATGCTAACATCTTCATAAATCTCATATTTTACAACAAATCTAAACAATATTAGAACATGCATAAGTGTTGATTCAAACTGATCATCAAAGACTGGGATTAATTCAATGAGCTTACTTGAAAAAGAATTAGGGAATCTTGGAACATGAGCACAATTTAAAGCCCTATCTGACTTAATAAAACACAACCTTCTAGGCTGGCTCCTTTCCTGGTTACTCATTTGGTTTGAAAAAAGATGAGAACCATTCATCTTGTTCTATCTTTACAAGAGGTATACCAAAACATTTTAATCTCTATGACAACATTTCAATGTTTCTTGTCGTTAACAAGATATTCAACATGAAAACATGAAACTGCCCAATATCACTCTTCCCTTCTTACTAGTGCTAAAACATTTAATAGGGAACAAAATACTTCACAACTGATCTTATGAAAAGATACACGTAAAGACCAAAAATACCTAGAAGTGTTGTGGTTGAAACTTAACCTACTGACTAGAAAGACTGAAAGATTTGAAGCTTGCCTCATTGAAATCTTTGTGGAGTCACCACCTTCTTGAAGAGGACAAAAATACTAATCACTGAAAACTACTTCTGTATCCTTTTCCATACAACAAAAACTTCACCAGAATCTTAGAAACTATTTATCAGGACTCCAAATACATCATTTCATACACTGATCAAACAGAGAAATCAAAATCGCCACTCACAACTTGGTGAGATGATATAATTTTTTTTATCTAACTCTATACTTTCAATGGTAACTACTGGATGTGATAAATAAGAAGGCCAGGAGTCTAGCTCTACACGTACCTGCATTATTTATGACAAGTTTATAACACCAAAGATATCAAATTGGATTTAGCATGACTATTACATCTCTATTCCCCATCAGAGTCACCATTTTGTTGGTGACTCAGATGGGCCAAGTTAGTCTGGTTAGTAAGATATTGATAATTTTTTATTTAACTAGAGATTCCTAACAAATGTATTTCTTTGTTATTGTTCTCCCCAGCAAAGTCGTCATCTTGTTGGCTCTTGATTTAACAAGATTTTGACAACCTCAAAAATGTAGAGATGCACCTATGGGGTAGCTTACTTCCCACAATCAGTACATTCATACAAGAACAAGGACTAATGAACAAAGCACAAAGGCTTTCTACACTTTGAACTCTACAGAATTCAGGCGGGGGTACCTAGGATTAGGATCACTTTATTTTCCCTTTTCCACTAATCCTCACAAAGTAGATATGTGCCCATAATACTTCTTATTATCCATGACATAAAGGGATAGGGTGTGAAGCTAAACACACTACCAAGTTACTCACAAACAAAGCAGGGGATTTTTCTATTAAGTCCACAACTACTGACGTGAAGATTTAGAATTTGATTTGTTTTAGGGGTAGAACTGATAGACAAGAATAAACATCTATTAGACAAAGTGTATGTGATCAGTCTCTTATCTATTGGGCATATTCAGAACAATTGCTCATTGTATTGTTGATTCTTATCATTCACCTTGCAAATGAAAATCAGATTAAGAACCTCACTACTTATGACTATCCTCCTTAACAACTTGCAATTCTGCCAAGTTACATCAAGCATTTACATAACTCTTTGAGTTAACAGCAAAACATATCAAGGCATACATAATTATGTCTGCATATATCAAACTTGAGCTTATTAATTCACAAGACAATAGGAAATTACAAACCATTAAACAAGAGACAAGGTTCAAAGAAATTCTTCAAATCCTAGTACTAGTTGCTACAAATTGATACATGAGTGATTCATTGAGCATATAATATTCCACAAAATAAATAAGAAAATTGTAGATTCATTAATATATTTATGAAATAGAGAGGTTACAGACCTCTTCTACCAATTCTTGACTAAAAAACAATAGACATGTGTTTCCTATTTAAGTTTTGTAGCCAAGTCCTTTCTTAACCCCAAAAGAGACTTCTTCTAAATGACCTTGGGAATCTTTTTATAGGAACAAGGACTGCAACAAGATTCATGTCATTTAGGGAAACATTGTCACTTCAATGACATGAAATCAAGAAACAATTTATTACAGAATTGACAAGGAAGAAACCCTAAATTAATCAAAAAATGTCAGAGATAAATATGATATCTTTTACATTGTGGAAACCCTAGCAGTCAAACTAAAAATTAGGGCATGGTTATTTAATCTCTTCAGCAAGATCTTAAAACAAATATCTTATCTACCACAGTACGCCAAGGACATAAAAGTTTTAAGAATTTGGCCCAAACATAACTGTTGCATTAGGAAAGCTTTTTGCAAAATATTAGATTCAGGGTGGCAAGCAAATCTAATCATATTCAGCCAAGCCACCATAGAGTCGACTTAATTGCCCAACTGTAAATTTTTCATTATAACCCAAGAAGAAATTAGATTTATTGTTTGTTACTCTGGCATGCCGCCACTTTTATTTTTTGCAAACCCTAGGTCAGAAAATTCAAATATGTGACCGACAACGGTTAATTTATAAATTTTAAAACATGACTGTCGATCTTGATATTTTATTGGCACATCAAACGATTCTCATCAATTTACAACAATCACTTAAGCTTTTGCAAATTTACCAGACACATCATAATTTCTCTCGATGACCAATCAAGAGCAAGCATGTCATCACACCTAGCACCCTCTTTATCTTAACCTTAGCAAACCTCCCTTAACTCTAAGTCATCTAGCGAACTGGCGACTGAAGACTATCTCCCAATCTTGGAATATTTCACTTAACCTGGGTCTGGTATAAAGATTGGGTGACAAAGGAATTCGCGAGATCGCTCAATATTTCCTTTAACTATGGTTTGATTTGGAGATCTGGCAACCATCGTCCGATCTCATCTGAATCTATGGCGCATGCCGAGTCACGAAAATTTTAACTTAACTCATCCTTTTCTTGGTGATTGAGCGACTGAAGGAATCTCATGATCTCTCAATGTTTCACTTGACCCTGGTTAAATCTCATGATTAAACATCGGTCGTTGATGTTTCTTGTCATCTGTGGTTCTCATCTATCTCCCAAAGCCTTGTCTTAACTCAACCTAGATCTGGAGATTAAGCGACTGAAGGAGCTCATGATCACTGGATCCTGGCATTAACCCTAGTACCATCTGGAGAATGAGTGACCAAGGAAATTCTCTTAATTTCTTAATCTTTTCTTGACTCATGGTTACATTCAGAGAATATGTGACCATCGCTCGATCTTATCTGCATCGACGGTTCATATTTAATCTCCAATTCTTTTTCTTTACTCAACCTTATTTGGCGATCCAGTGACTAAAGAAATCTCCCAGTCGCTAAATGTTTGACTTAACTCATGCTTGGTTCAAAGAACATGCGACTGAAGGGTTTCATTGAATCGCTGGATACTTTCTTAACTCTAAGTTCCATTAAGAGATCAAGCACCAGCCGTTGATCAAGATCAAGATCAACATCAACGGTTCTTTCCTATTCATTGAATGTTAAGTGCCTTAGCCATTTTATTATGAGAATCGACAACTGAAGGAAAACAAGACCATCCACTAGATCGCTGAATGTTAGACACATAACTCCCAAGATCATGAGATCATGCGAACACTACAGTCGCAAAGTCACTGAATAGAAACTTAACTGCCTGGGCTTAGAAAATAAAACAAGTGCAAAATGGGGACGTTAAGTGGCCCAAAAAGGTAGTGATAAAATAGAATAAGGGTAGAGTTTTGTAGATTTATACAAATTTTGAAACCCTCGCACATGGAATAAACCCTATTTCTCATACACTTTCAAACTACAATATCTCACTAGTTTTTGCATTTAAGCACATGCGATCTTGACTGGAGCTTGCATATACCTTGAACTATTCTTGACTAATTTTGCAAGCCACAAAACATCTTATATCTTCTTCACTGATCAAAACTATGTTGCAGTAAGGCATGGCAATTTCACAAGATTTTTGCAAGATAAGACCATTTTCTTAGGATTTTGAATTTTATAGGAAAATGGCCTAGCATATCTTACAAATCATAATGCTCCTGACTTGGAAAAATAAATAAATGAACTTAAAAGCCTTGTCCATATCATGCAAAATGGAGGTAAAAAGGAATTTTCATTTGAGGAGATATGTCCTTATCCATTCAATAAATCAATTAACATGATGCCTTTCCTTGCAAACTTTGAGATCCCCAAATTTGATAAATATAATGGAAAGATATGCCCTATCCAACATCTCAAATAATTCTATGTTGCCTATCAAGAGGTCTCCCTTAATGAAGATTATCTTAAGAGACTCTTTATGAGGATTCTTGGAGGCCTAACACTTGTATGGTTTGTGAATCTACCTCTAGGGTCTATGTCTTATTTCCCTGATCTTACAGAGAAGTTTGTTGTGCAATAATTGTACTATACTGAACATCAAGCATCCTTAAGTGAATTGTGCAACACTAAGTAAAGGAATGGGGAAACTTTTTCTAGTTTCTTACAAAGGTGGAGACACCTGGCTAATAGAATGCCTTGGAAAATACTAGATAATAATCTTATTGACATATTTACTAGAAATCTAGTACTTGAAATGTCATTCTAAATGAAAATGGTTGCTCCTGATACTTTTGAAATTCTTCTTAGGAAGGGAAAATAATTGAGGATGGTCTCTTGCAAAAGGGATCCATTAAACACTATATTCCCTCTTCTAACAATGACAAACCAAAATTTTGGACTAAGAATAAAGGGGTAGTCAATGATGGAGTGACTGATGCTAAACACATTCAAAATATTCAAGCATCTAACCAAGGTAATAAAAACAAAAATCCTAATCAACAAAATTAGAACACCTCTTAGAAACAACCTTGCAATCAAGGCTATTTTTTCCCTCACAACAGTAATAATAACAACAACAATAATAATAATTCTACTTCACGTCCTCGATGACAGTTCACTTCTCTTTCAGAACCCCCAGATGTTATCTTTCAAAAACTTGTCAGTCAAAATATGATGATATATCCGAATACTCGACCATATGATGACAATCAACCCAAACCCGCTTGGTATAAGGATAATTAATATTGTGAATATCATTGCATCAAAGTTCATTATATTAAGAAATGTATGGAGTTCAAACACTATATCCAGGACATTCTTGATGATGGTAAAATTGAAGTTGAAGGTCATACACCTTCATCATGTTAAGCATGAATCTTGAATATGTCCTATGGGGGAGTATTCTAGTAGTTATGTAGCAGTTTCATGTTGCATTCATGACTATGTTTGTCATTGATGTTAGCATACTAATTATATTGGAGATTAGCAGAGAAGCAGATCGTGTTTGAATTAGTGCACACGGAGAATTCTAGATAAAGTTATGCAGAGTTGAGGAAATGTTCCTTATGGTTTCCTAATATCATGGTTAAGAGCGCATACATAAATTCAAATTATTTATGTCAATTATGATTAATCTAGTGGAAATTGTATTCTATCAGTGTTCCTGAGAAGCGGTTTGTAATAATCGGGTTATATCTCCTAACAGGGATAGTATCTAGACATATAAAGTTATACAGAGGTTGAAGACATTGTAGAGGTGACCTAGATAAGTCAGCTTAGTCAGAGGTCACATGTGTGAATATTTATTAAGTTTTTGAGCTGAAATTTTTATGTGGTTATGAAATATTATGTAATGTGTAATGTTTTGTATTTTGTAATTGGTTAAGCTTAATTGGCCGAATCAATTATGAATTATTGTGCATGATATAAAGAAAGGATTGTTTTCCTTAATTGATACAATAGTATGTGTGAATTGAGAATTATATGATGTGAAGGTGAAATAGTGATTGATGTGGAGTCAGCAGATCTGGTAGTGAGGTCTGGTGAAGCATTGGGTGAGGTTTTGGCATAGACAGAGGAGAGAAAATAAGTTGCTAAGATTAGTAATTATTGGTATTATTTTGTTTCAGATAATACAAAGCTTAGTTGGATAGTGTGCTCAGTGATCTTTCCCTTGAAGTTGTTTGGACAGTGGGTCCTTCTGCCTTCCTTAACTCCTAACAGGGTTATAATCTTCTCACGGGGATTCAAAGTCATCTAACAAGGACTGATATGTACTGAATGTAATTCATAAGAATCCTTATAGATTCCATCCTCTCACAAGGAATTTTCATATTAGTACATCTTTTGTGGGTACCATCCCCATTGGGGTTCACTCTTTGATCATGAAGTTCCCTAGTTAACAAATTTGGTGTCATTATGTATGATTATCTTTCTATGGTTGTTATTTATGTTGATTACATGTTTCAGATTTAATAAGGTTAATAAAAGTTGTTTTTATCATATAAATGATTAACCCCCCCCCCCCCCCCCCCCCCTCATTTATCTTGGTGGACTTTACTTTCTAAAAATTGGTATCAGAGCGGCAGGTTCTTGAAGGAAAAGTTTAACAACTTAAGGAGATCAATGGTGAGTCATTTTAGAAAAGAAAGTCCTAAGTTTGATGGAGTAAGCTATGATAGCTAGAAATAAAATATGAGGACACATCTACTATGTTTAGGACCAGGATATTGGTTGATTAAAAAAAATGACAAGAATATCATTGAAGAAGAAAAAATTGAAGACTGCACTGAGAAAGAAAGAGATCTATTTATGTGTAACATACTTGCCAGAGAATCACTTTTGTCAGCTCTTCTTGAGAATGAATACAGTCAGGTAAAAACTCTAAAGACATCTCATGAAATTTGGTTAGCTTTGGAATCTACTTTTGAAGGTGATAAACATGCTAAGAGAATCAGATTACAAAATTGGATATGTTTATTTCAAGAAGCAAAGATGATGGAAGATGAATCTATTAGAAGTTATATTGGTAGAATATCAGAGATTGTTGTAGGAATCAAAGCTTGTGAAGGAAATAAAATTGAAGATGAAATCATATGGAAGATCTTAAAAACTCTAACTCCAGCATTTAATCAGACAGTGCAGATGATTGAACAATTCATACCTTGTACTAAGAAATTCACCAGAGATACTCTTCTTGGAAGATTAGAAGCATCAGAGATAGGTTTGAGACAATTTGGAGATTTTCCTAGAATTGAAACTGCATTTAGCGCACTTAGTGTTCACCCTAATTTGTCAAGAAGTGCAAGTGTCAATGGAGATTATGTCAGTAGTAGCAGATCTAAGACTGAAGAAGACATAAAGATTAAAGAAGGAATCACCTTGCTTGTAAAAAGAGAACCAGAAGGTAAGAAAATATTTAAATGTTGGACATGTCAAGAATATGGTCATTTTTCATCTAAATGTCCTAAGAGAGTGAAGAAATATAAGAATAAATTTAAGCCTAGAAGACCTAAAGAATGTTATTATGCTAATGATGAAGAATTTGAAGCTAACATTGATAAATTCTTAAGTGAAAGTGATAAGGAAAGTGATGACATAGGATTTGTTTCAATAAAAGAAGAAAACTCTAAAACTGAAGTTAAAGAATAAAAAGCTTTAGTATCTCAAGTTGAAAAGAAAAATTATTGGATTATAGATAGTGGTTGTTCACATCATATGACTGGCGATATGAAAAATTTCATAAAGTTTAATAATTATGATGGAGGAATTGTTAGATTTGGAAACAATGCACCTTGCCAAATAAAAGGAATTGGATCTATTACTCTTAATAGAAAGACTAACACTGATGATGTTTACTTTGTGGATGGATTGAAACATAATATTTTAAGTGTTGGATAGTTAGTTGATAAGGGACATCAATTTTGGTTTACTGAGAAGACTTGTGTGATCAAGGATAAGAATGGTAAGATGATTGGAACATGAGCAAGAACAAGAGGTAATGTATTTCAGTTGAATCCTATTGAGATGACATGTTTGATTGCTAAAATTGATGACAGTTGGTTATGGCACAAAAGGTTTTGTCACATAAAATTTGATAACATTGTGAAAGAAAGTACCAAATTTGCAGTAAGAGATTTGCCTAAAATTGTGAAACCTACTAACATGGTATGCAAAGAATGTGTTATGGCAAAGTAGAAAAGAAGTTCACCACAATAGAAAAATTGGAGATTGTTCATACACATCTGAGTGGTTCCACAAGAACTAGAGGATTCTATGGTGAAAGGTATTTTATGATTCTTGTTGATGATTTTACTAGAATGATGTGGGTAGCATTTCTTAAAGAAAAATTAGAAGCATTTGATAAGTTTAGATTGCTTAAGAACAAAGTTGAGAATGAATCAGGAATGAAGATTAAATGTTTAAGATCTGATAGAGGTGGAGAATTTACTTCAAAATAATTTAATACTTTTTGTGAAGTGAATGGCATTAAAAGATAGCTTTCAGCCCCTAAAACACCTGATCAAAATGGCATTGCTGAAAGAAGAAACAGACCAGTAATTGAGGCAGCAAGAGCTATGTTATTTGAGAATGATGTATAGAAGATATTTTGGAGAGAAGTAGTGAATACAACAATGTATACAATGAATAGAGTACAAATTAGAGCAGATATAGACAAGACCCCTTATTAATTATGGTTTGGACATGTACCATCAGTAAAATATTTCAGAATTTTTGGAAGTAAGTGTCATATTAAGAGAGATGATGACATTAGTAAGTTTGATCTGAGAAGTGACAAAGGTATGTTTCTTGGCTATTCATTGAAAAGAAAACCTTATAGATGTTTTAATAAGAGAACTAAGACTATTGTTGAGAGCGCAAATGTTAAAGTGGATGAAAAGTTCAAAATTCAAGAAAGAATACTTGATTATGATTCAGATGAAGAAGTCTATTCTAAAAATGATCAAGAAAATGTTGAGTTTTTTTATGAAACTGACAATGATTTGTAGAATGAGATTCATGTTGAGGAATCAATAGAAGAACCTAGAATTGAAGTAATAATTGAGACAGTAACACCTAATAAGAATTTGATAAGGAATCATCCTACTGATCAGATTATTAGGAGAAAAGAAAAGGGAGTTATGACAAGAAATAAGGTACAAGAAAAATTATGTTTGATTTCTCAAATTGAACCTAAGACTACTGATGAATCTTACAAAGATAACAATTGGATTCAAGAAATGAAGGAAGAATTAGATCAAATTGAAAAGAACAATACTTGGGAATTGGTCCCTAGACCTAAGGACAAAAATGTTATATGAACTAAATGGGTTTTCAGAAATAAGATGAATGAACAAGGTGAAGTTCTAAGAAACAAAGAAAAATTTGTATGTAAAGGATACTTACAGAAAGAAGGTATCGATTATGAAGAAACATTTGCACCTATTGCAAGAATTGAAGAGTAAGAATGTTTTTGCCCTATGCAGCTTATAATAAATTCAAAGTGTATCAGATGGATGTGAAGTCAACATTTCTAAATGGAGAATTGGAAGAAGAAGTCTACATTGAGAAGCCTGATGGTTTTCCTTTGACTCAAGAAGGAGACATGGTATGTAAACTAAACAAAGATTTATAGGGACTAAAACAAGCACCTAGAACCTGGTATGCAAGATTGGACAAATATTTGGTAACATTGGGATTTTCTAAAGGCACCGCAGATAGTAATTTGTATCTAAAAGAAATAGAGAATGGTTTATTGATTGTAGTCATTTTCGTTGATGATATAATCTTTGGAGATGAATATGAAGTGAGTGATAAATTTCTTGATGAAATGAAGATAGAATTTGAGATGACCATGATTGGAGAAATGAAATTTTTCTTAGGATTACAGATTGTGCAGAATAGTGATGGTATTTTCTTATCTCAAACTAAGTATCTGAAAGACTTATTGCAAAGATTTGGTTTGGAAAATTGTAAGCCTATTGGTATACCTATGGTAACTGGCCAAAAGTTATCTAGCATAGATGAGACTCCTGCAGTTGAACAAAGAAAGTACATATCTATGATTGGAGGTTTCTAATATTTAACTCATATAATACTAGATATATCACATTAACTTGGCATTGTTGCGAGATTTCAAGTTGATCCTAAAGAATCACATTATGCAGCAGTAAAAAGAATATTTCAGTATTTGAAAGGCACAACTAACAATGGGTTGTGGTATGATAAATCAAATGATTTTATCCTATGTGCATATACATTTGTGGATTAGGGAGGTAGTGTGGATGACAGAAAGAGTACAAGTGGTGGATTATTTTTTCTTGGACGAAGATTAGTTTCTTGGCTAAGCAAAAAACATAATTGTATCTCACAAAGCACAATAGAAGTAGAATATGTAGCAGCAACAAATAATTGTAATCAGATAATATGGATGAAATTTTTTTTGAAGGATATTGGAATCAATTTGAATAAGCCTATTATTATACACTGTGATAACACAAGTACAATAAGTATATCTAAGAATCCTATGTTACATTCTAAAAAAAACATATAGAGATCAAGTATCATGTTATAAGAGAGAAAGTTGTAGAGAAGGAATTCAAACTTGAGTATATCAGTGCAAAGGAGAAGATTATAGATATATTTACAAAGCCCTTACCTAAAGATACATTTGAGTATTTGAGAGGTATGCTTGGGGTTATGCCCCAACTTACTTTTGAGTAGTGATGCAGAAAGTTGCATCACTCCAGTGGTATAAAGCACTATCTTTCTGGATTATATGTTGATGCTTCCTCTATGGGGGAGTATTTATATTTTTGAGCCAAGTCATAAAGGACTCTTTGGTAAAAATTATCTTTAGACAATATATTTGGACATTCAAGCTTGTATTGGATTGACATAGTGATGTTTACTTTGTCATTGATGTCAATGGGGGAGAAGGATACATGAAAAACATTTGATGATCTGATGATTGATGAAGAGGATTTGAAAAGTGAAGGATTCATTTGATGATCTGATTATTGATGAAGAGGATTTTAAAAGATAATGCAGAACAACAGAGTTGTACTTTGGTATTCGTGGAACTTGGATATTTTTCATCTATGTTGCCATAAATGCCAATGGGGAAGATTGTTAAGCATGAATTCTAAATATTTCATATGGGGGAGTATTCTAGTAGTTCTGTAGAAGTTGCATGTTGCATTCATGCCTATGTTTCTCATTAATGTCAACACTAATTATATTGGAGATTAGCAAAGAATTAGATGGTTCTTAAATTAGCACACATAGAGAATTCTAGATAAAGTTATATGGAGTTGAGGACATGTTCCTTATGGTGTCTTGATATCATGGTTAAGAGGTTGTACGAAAATTCAAATTATTTATGTCAATTATGAGTAATCTAGTGGAAATTATATTTTGTCACTATTCCTGAGAAGCAGTTTGTAATAATCAGGTTATATCTCCTAACAAGGATAGAATCTAGACACACAAAATTATACAGAGGTTGAAGACATTACGGAGGTGACCTAGATAAGTCAGCATATTTAGAGGTTGCACGTGTGAATATTTTTAAAGTTTGTGAGCTGATAGTTTTATGTGGTTATGAAATATTATATAACATGTAATGTTTTGTATTTTGTAATTGGTTAAGCTTAATTGGCTGACTCAATTATGAAATATTGTGCATGATATAAAGAAAGGATTGTTTTCCTTAATTGATATGGCATTATGTTTGAATTGAAAAGTATATGATGTGAAGGTGAAACATTGATTGATGCGGAGTGAGAAGATCTGGTAGTGAGATCTGGCGAAGCATTGGGTGTAGTTTTGGCACAGACAAAGGAGAGAAAATAAGTTGTTGAGATTAGTAATTATTGGTATTATTCTATTCAGATAATATAGAGATCAGTTGGACAGTGTGTTCAATGATCTTACCCTTGAAGTTGTTTGGACAGTGGGTCCTTCTGCATGCCTTAACTCCTAATAGGTTTAGAATCTTCTAACAGAGATTCAAAGTCTCTTAATAGAGACTGATATGTATTGAATGTAATTCATAAGACTCCTTATAGATTCCATCCTCTCAAAGAATTTTCATATTAGTACATCTTTTTTTGGTACCATCCCCATCGAGGTTTACTCTTTGATCAAGAGGTTCCCTACTTAACAAATTTGGTGTCATTGTGTATGATTATATTTCTATGGTTATTTTTTATGTTGATTACATGCTTCAAATTTAAAAAGGTTAATAAAAGTTGTTTTTATCAAATAATTGATTCACCCCCCCCCCCCTCAGTTATCTTGGTGGACTTTACTTTCTAACACATTGTCCAATGTGCAACTTAAGATCTACAATCAGTCATTCCCTAATCTTATTCAGAACAATGCCTCATCTTCCAAAAATGTATCTTATGACTATACCAACAATAATAGTAAGGGCTCTAAAATACATGAAAATGATTATTCTGGCTTTGACTCTCTTTGTGTTCACATAGAAGAATCTAACAACCATGTGTGCACTCTCAAGCTTAAAGCTGTTGATTACAATGCTACCACTATAAGAGGAACAATTATTGTTCAAGATGTCGATTCACCCACTGCACCATCCACATCTACTAGACATGCTTCATGCTATGACCTCTTGGCACAACTAGGGAAGACTCCTGCATAGATATCCATACTTGATCTACTTCATACATCACCTATGCATTAATAAGTCCTCAAAAAATCCCTTACCAAATCACGAGTCCTTGAAAACATCAATACATCCCAGTTTCAAGCTATGATTGAGAATTTAGCTACATAATCACACCTGGTTTTCATAGACAAAGACCTTCATGGTTCTAACCCTTATCAGAATAAGCCTCTTCACATTGAAGTCATCATCCACTCCACTAAAATAAAATGATTCTTGATAGACAAGGGATCTGGGTTGAATCTGTGTACTATGAGGATGATAAGAAGTATAGGAATTCTAGAAGATCTCATTGATATGAAAAAACACATTACTATAAAGGGTTATGATGATAGGGAGAGAGAATCCAAGGGACTAATCACACTTCCTTTATAGGTGGGCCCTACTGCAATTGAGACTTCTTGTCATGTTCTTGATCTAGATCTCCCTTACAACATACTTTTGGGAAGACCTTGGATACACGCTATTGTAGGTGTACCATCTACATACCATCAAAGTTTAAAATTTCCAAGTCATGGACGTGAAATCACTATTCCTGGAGATCAAGAACCATTTCAATACTGCAATAATTTAGAATCCAATCAATCTTACTATTGTCCTTTGAATGAATTGAAGATTTCCACTAAGTCTTCTCCTTAAAAATATCCCATTGAAGAAACAAATAAGGTATCTGATAAAGGAAAAGGTAAAGTCATTGAGGATAAGATTGTTGAATCAGAAAAGAAAGTAAAACTTACATATCAAGGAATGGGAGAATATAAATTTGAGAGTTCATTATGCATTGGAAAACTTCTATTATCCATGATGTCCTTTGGTAAACCTAAACAAATTTTTCCCAAAGGCAATAAGAAAACTATGACATGCAAAAAGACTACTTTTGAGTACTGGGGATCTCTTGTAGATGAACACATGGAGAATGATGTATTATCTTGGCTTTTCAATGATGATGAAGAGAAACTAGTGAACATTCCTAAGGAAAAATACCCAAAGGTCACTCCTATTATTGAAAGCATGGGATATCATGGAACTGGCCTAGGGGCAAATGAAAATGGGAGAAAGACAATTATTAAAAAAACTAGCTATCCTCGAGGCCGAGGACTGGGTTCCCTATAAAGCAAGGTGTCCTTCACTAAGGATTTTTGTTTAGCTAAGGCTAACGCAGACAACAAGGAAGAGTTCTATGAAGTCCCTTTCCAATATGTTGAATATTATCTCATCGGCTCTAACCATATCCTATCCATCACAGCCATAGACATTTCATCCCCCACCCTTCCCCTCAAACACCCTAAACTCATCAATAGGGACCAATTATATTCACCATTAGCTTTAGACATATGTAAATCAAATGAGGCAATTCTGTCACTATTTAGACTTAATAATCTCTAAGATCACGAGCACAACATAGTCTACAACAAGAAAGCCTACTTCGGTAGCCAAGTCAACTCTCTTAGTCGCAAAAGTGAAAATGAAAATTAAAAATAAAAAATAAAATAAAACACTCTCTATTGAAAACCTCTCTGAGGCATCTTTGGGTGAAGAAAAAGAGAAAATAAAGGATGCATCCTTTAGTGAAAACCTTTTTGAGGCACTAGAAGAGGGAGTAGTTGACTTTCCATTCATGTCAGAAAAATCTTCTATCTTGAATGAAGATACAATAGAGGTCAATCTTGGCACTATAGATAATACTAAGATCACATACATAGAAGCATCATTCAATGAGAAAGAAAAGAAAGATATGAATGAGTTTCTTCACTAGACACAAATAAATTTTGCATGGTCCTATAAAGATATGCTTGGTTTGGATCATGATCTAGTAGTACATCATCTAGTAGTAGATCCTAAAATCAAGCCTATCAAACAAAATTTAAGAAAGATGCATCCTCAAGTTGCCTTGCTTGTTAAATAAAAATTAAGAAAAATACTTGATGTCAACTTTATACGATCTATAGCTTATCCATAATGGGTCTCTAACATTGTGCCAGTGGGCAAGCCTTCTGAGGGAATAAGAATTTGTATTGAATTTAGAGATCTCAACTTGGCATGTCCTAAGGATGATTTTATACTAACTAACATTGATATTATAGTGGATTTTACTGCAAGACATGAGATGCTATCTCTTATGGATGGTTTCTCTGGATACAATCAAATTAGGATAGCAGTTGAGGATCAACACAAGACAACTTTTACTACTCCATGGGGTACATTTTTCTATCAAGTAATTCATTTTGGTCTTAAGAATACAAGAGCTACCTATTAAAGATCCATGACAACAATATTTCATGATCTCCTTCATCTCATTATGGAAAATTATGTGGATGATTTTCTTGGGAATTAAAAAACACATGAATTACATATATCCATCCTTACCACAATCTTTGAAAGATTGGAGAAGTACAAGGTATGGTTAAATCCTAAGAAATGTATCTTTGGTGTTAAGTAAGGTAAATTAATGGGGTACGTTGTGTCTCAAAGAGGGATTGAGGTAGATCCTAAGAAGGTGAAAGCCATGTTAGATATGCCACCCCCACAAACATTGAAGCAACTTCATAGTTTGCAAGGCAGACTTTAGTCTATTCATATCTCATTTGGTAGATAAGGTGCATCCTTTTTCACTTCTCCTGTGTAAAAATAATTTCTTATGCGGTTGTCTCTATCAAAAGGCATTTGAGTAGTTGAAACAATATCTAGCCAACCCACTAGTGTTGGTCCCACCTGCTCTAGGTCGACCTCTAATTCTTTACATATCAACTACAATAGTTGCACTTGGTGCCCTTCTTGCACAACTAGATGATAATGGAAAAAAGTGTTCTATTTATTACCTTAGTAGAACAGTTGTTGATTATGAGTTGAAGTATACTACTATTGATTGAGAATGTTTCATTGTAGTATTTTTCATGGAGAAGCTATGACATTACATGCTTAACAACAAGAAAAAACTTATTGCTAAGGTTGATCCTCTTAAGTACCTCTTGTCAAAAGCTTCTCTCACTAGACGCACAACAAAATGGGTTATGATACTGAGTGAATTTGACATTATTTATGCATATTGAAAAGCTATCAAAGCCCAAGATATCATAGATCAGTTAGCAGAATCTCCTGTTCAAGGTGATCATCCTATTGTTACGAATTTTCTAGATGAATCAATCATGACTATTACCTCAAGTATACAATAGAAAATTTATTTTGATGGATCTTATAACAAAAAAGGCTCAATGACAATATTCTTATTTGTGACACCACAAGGACATTTCATTCCTAAGTCTTATAAGCTTACATTTCCTTTCACAAACAATATTACAAAATATGAAGCTTTGGTAGCCGAACTTCGTCAAGCTATTTGTTGGAAGATCTCTAACTTGCTTGTTTTAGGTGACTCTCAGTTGGTTATTAAACAAGTTAATGAAAATTTTCAAACAAAGGATGATAAGCTAATTCCTTATTGCCACATGGTTGAGGATCTAAAAGAACACTTCATAAAAATAACCTTTCAACACATCCCGAGAGATAATAAAAAAATAACTGATGCAATGGATACCATTGCCTCTTTAATAGATATGCCAAAAAATAGTCAAAGGTATGAGTTTCTTGTTGAGAAACTTATGGTCCCTTCCTATGACCAACCGAAGTTTGAGATAGTATGTGAAATCATTGGTCCTGATTCCCCTTGGTACCAAGATATTTATGTTAGGAATAACAATCCACAATACAACTCAGAGGGGGGGGGGTGAATCAGTTGTATAACAAAATATTAAAATTTAAACTTTAAGGTCAACAATATTAGAAATAATGAACATAATGAATGCCAACATAATAACACAATATTTTGGTCTCGGGGAAAGCCTGTTAAAGGTAAAAACCCCGGTGGGAATCAACACCCACAAATGATGTACTAAGAGTATAGTAATCATTGTTAGAAGATATAGCCCTATTAGGAGCTTATTAAAACAGTATAGTACATACTCCTTGTTAGAGGATAGACCCTGTTAGGAGTCAAGAACAATAGAGGGCTCACTACCCAAAGAAGGTTAAATCTACCTTCAGAACTCACTACTTCACAACCGGTGTATATGAAGAAATACACAATCTTTTGAACTATTTTCCAAAAACTATCTTTGCTTGATCAGTTCCAATGAAGTCCACCAATAAACCTCTGCTCTACATGTAGAAGACACAAGCTCACAGCTTTCACAACCTCTTTATATCACATATATTCCATCCATATCTTTTAAAGACCTTTTATTTATACCTTATTACAATTTACCAAGATTAGGTCAGCCCATAAGGCTTTCCTAATTAAAAAAAATTACATCAACCCTTTCTAAGATACACACGGTATCTATAAAAAATTCTCAATGATTACATTACAACAATTAAGGACCGACATCCTTGATTTGTGCTTTCCAAACAAAACACACGCTTCATTCCCTGAGTTGGCTTCAGAATAAGCCATCGACAGAGCACACACCACAAATAATGTCACCAATCACTCTGTACCTTGCCCTGACCAATGAACATTTGTCAGTGCCTCTTCCATTATCCTTCAAGTTTTCATACCTTGAATCCAATCCCTCTGAAAGATATATCAAAAACTCAGAGACTAACTCTGTCAATTCTCATTGTCACAGTCCAGTGACTAGTCTTTACCAAAATAGTTGTAACTCTCTTAATATGCAATACTTAATTATGCAATCAAAGATATAAGATCACAACATCCACCTAAACTCTCATCTAACTTTGTAGCATCTGAAACATCTGTACACTAACCGTACATTGTGATTACCAGTCTGGTTCCTTCATAAAAGCATATGTTGACATCAATGACAAAACACAAATGAAAATAGTATGAGTGCCCATTCAGTAACATAGTGATTAAACATATTACATGTCTCAATCACCACCCATGAATTAGCAATATCCAACAATCTCCCCCTTTGGCATTGATGTCAACATATGGGAAAATCTTATCCCAAAGTTATATCAATCCAAAGTCCTTCAACTGAACAATCTCCCCAAATAGTAGAGATTTTCTCATAGCAAAAATCCCCCTTTGACAACAATGGCAAAGGGTGCCATGAGCCTTCAACTTCCTTCACATATAAACTTTCTTCCACAATCACTCCCCCTGAGGAGTAGATCCCTACATCCAGTCCAAAAAATGATGAGGCTCTAAACACTTCTGGACTGATGCATCTCTACATCATTTCGTTCTGACTAGGAGGGGCCTGAACCCCTAGCATACCTTTGAGATATTAAAAAAAATGTCTGCAATCTGCTCTTTTGTACTGATATATTCTAGCTTGATTTTTTTTTCATCACCTTGTCTCTCAAGAAGTGATACTTGATAGAAATGTGTTTAGTTTTAGAGTACATCACCAGATTCTTTGACATGTTTACTGTGCTGGTGTTATCACAATGGATAGCCATAGGCTCATTAAAAGTTATTCCAATTTTTGTCAGCATTTGTTTCATCCAAACAATCTGAGTGCAATTTATAGCAGCAGCAACATATTCTGATTCAGCAGTAGATTGTGCTATACAATCTTGTTTCTTACTTAGCCAAGAAACCAACTTTTTCTCAAGGAAAAATGCATCACCACAGGTACTTTTTCTGTCATCAATATTTCCTGCCCAATAACTGTCAGTATAAGCATGAAGTTCAAAGGTATCATTCCTATCATACCATAAACCATAGTCTATGGTTTCTCTAAGATGCCTCAGTATTCTTTTGATAGCAACTAGATGAGTCTCTCTAGGTTTTGCCTGATATCTAGCTACAATTCCAATAGCATTAGCAATATCTGGTCTGGTGTGAGTCTGATATTGTAGCCCTCCAACCATTGATCTAAACAAAGTCTGAAAAACACATTTTGATTCATCATCAATTGTTAGCTTGTTTCCAGTCACCATAGGTGTTCCTACTGGTTTATAGTCTTCCATACTGAATTTCTTAAGCAATTCTTTGAGATACTTGGTCTGAGAAATGAAAATGCCATTCTCATTCTGAGTTATTTTTAGTCCAAGGAAGAATTTCATTTCACCTATCATGGACATCTCAAATTCACTTTCCATTTCTTTAGCAAACTTCTTACATAGATCATCATTACCTCCAAAGATAATGTCATCCACAAATACTTCTACTATCAGGATTCCATCTTCAGTAGTTCTTAAATACAAATTACTGTCTGCACTACCTTTTCTAAAACCAAGTCCAAGTAGATACTTGTCCAACCTTGCATGCCAAGCCCTAGGAGATAATGTTTTTCTTTTTATCCCATGCTCTTCACAATATGAATTAAATAAATCTGATGTAAACTCTCCACCTCTGTTTGATCTTAAACACTTTATTTTTTAGTCCTAATTCATTCTATATTTTTTCTTTAAACAACTTGAATATGTCAAATGCTTCTAATTTCTCTCTCAAATAAGTAACCCACATCATTCTAGAAAAGTCATCAACAAAGAGTATAAAATACCTTTCACCATAGTATGACTTTTTTCTTGTAGGCCCACATAGATCTATATGTACCATATCTAACTTTCCTTTTGATGTAAATGTTTTGCTTTTATGACTTCTTTTAGTTTGCTTTCCCATAACACATTCTCTGCATATAGTGTTAGAAGGTTTCACAATCTTTGGTAGATCTCTTACTGCATTAGCCATACTTGCCTTCACAATGTTATCAAAGTTAACATGGGGTGACCCCACAATAGTGGGTTACACTTTTTTAGACATGTTGATTTTTGCTAAAATAATAGATTTTTAATAAAATATGATTATTTAAGCCTTGAGAGGTTCCATTTGAAGGAATTAATTACAAATGGTTAGTTCAAAGCCTCTTAGATAATAAAAAAACATTGATATAACATCTATACTCCTCATTTATACCTACAATAGAGTCTCCTTCGCACCTATTGAAATGCTGACAAAAAATCACTTTGACTTTATCTTTTGGCAGATCAAATGAATCCATTTGACAAAATTATCTATGTAGTAAGGTACTACTAAGAAAACTCTTTCCAATGATTATAATGTTAATATATATTAAGTTTATTATGACTTTGTATTTTTAGTTTTACTAAACATAGATATTTTACCGTATGTCTACCCCAATGTTTGATGCTTATGGAAAAATAGTAAATGAGAGAAATAAAATTCTTAAAAATATCTATGCCCTAGGTATTGAATTTCTCTTTGTATAAAAATAAAATAAAAATGAAATTGGACAAATACACAACAAGTTATAAGCTGTGTAGTCAAGGTATGTCAAAATTATGGTTTAGTCAACTTCAAACATTAATAAAATATGAAATAATCATGAAAATGTCATTAAACCAATTTCATGCCCTCCATATAGGTGTTGAAAAATTAAATTTGAAAGAAACATATTGATATCCATTTTAGAAAAAAAGTTATGCTCTATGAAAACAATGTAACTCTTTGAAAATGATGTTTTAAGAAACATACCAGTTTTCATGGGAGAAAAAAAATAAAAATCAATTCAATTCAAATATATATATATATATATATATATATATATATATATATATATATATATATATATATATATTTAAAATCTAGACATAAAATCCTAAAAGACTCTAGTTTACTTCATCTTCTGATTCCAAATAGTTTAATGAGAATATGCATTCGAATCTGAAGTTTTTTTCAAAATGTAGAGATCAGTGTCTGTTCAGGCAAAAAAGTGTAACCCACTATTGTGGGTTCACTCTATGACAAAATCTTCTATTCCATAACCAACTATCATCTACCTTTGCAAAAAAACAAGAGGCTCTAAATGTGTTTAGTTCAAATACATTACCTCTAGATCTTGAACTGGTAAAAATCAGTTTTCCTTCCTTGCTTCTGATAAAGCATTTACCATTAACAAAACTTAACTGAAAGTTTTTATCCATTAACTGTCCAACACTCAACAAGTTATGCTTCAATCCTTCAACTAGTAGTACATTTTCTATATTAGTCTTTCCGTCCAGAGTGATGGATCCAACTCCTATGATGGACTTTGGGAGATTGTCCCCAAACCTTACAACAACTCCATCATAATTTACAAATTTAACAAATTTATTCTTATCACCAGTCATGTGATGAGAACATCCACTATCAATTATCCATTCAATTTTCTTATCAACATGAGATACTAAAGCTTTTTCTTCATGAACTGGTTCATCTTTAATAGCAACAAAACCAATCTCTTCATTGTCTAAATCATCATCATCAGAGATTCCTTCACTAGCATAATAACATTCTTTGTCTCTTCTAATCTTTGCATAATCAAGTTTGTATTTAGGAACTCTTGTAGGACATCTAGATGCAAAATGACCTATCTTATTGCATGAAAAAAAATTCAAAGGTAATTTTCCTTCAAATTTTCCCTTACCTCTTTTCTCTCTTCTATCAATCAGTGCAACAAGTTCTTTAGTCTTCTTTTCTTCTTCCATTATCTTCTCCCATTCCTCAGCATACTCACCAAGCTCTTCTTTTAGGTCTTCTTTGCTTGTGCTCAGAAGTGTAGATACTTTCTTATGTGCGGATGCCCTAAATGTAGATTCAACTTTAGGTACAGCTTCTCCTAATTTCGCAGCTTCAAAGGTAGTTAACTTTGTGATCAACATCTCTCTACTAAAATTTAGAGTCAGGGGTATAGTTTCTTGAATTGACATTGCCTTGAATTTGTAAGTAGGAGTTAGAGATCTAAGAATCTTTGCAATGACTTCATCTTCATCATAAGCACCTCCCACTAATACATTTGGGGGCATTTTGCGACGGCTATGTGTCGCAATTGCGACAGCTATGTGTCACAATAGCAACACCTATAGACGTCGCTATTTTTTAGTCGCAAATTGCGACGTCTATGGGTAGCCGTCGCAATTGCGACACATATCCCGTCGCAATGTGACTAAGATTTGTTAGTGGCATGGGTGTCGCCCCCCTGTCGCATGGCTTCGGAGGGCCGTCACAATCACAACGGACCTCCCAAGCAATTGCGACGGGCGCCTGCATCGCATTGCGACGGGTTGCCGTCGCAATTGCGACGCCCGTGGGTGGATTAAAAAAAAATAATTTATTTAATACATTGCTAATGAACCACATTAATGCTTTTTTCTTTCAACAAATGAGGACAGCCACTGTAAAGACAACATGATAATGTACACTCACTGTAAGGACAGTCACAAATGAGGACATCTCACAGTGACTATCCCTAGTGTAATTGCCACTTGAATGTATTGCTATTCAGCCACATTAATGCTTTTATTCTTCAACAAATGAGGATAGTCACTCTAAAGACAACATGATAATGTACACTCACACAATACAATCATGTTGTCTTTAGAGTGACTATCCTCATTTGTTGAAGAATAAAAGCATTAATGTGGCTGAATAGCAATACATTCAAGTGGCAATTACACTAGGGACAGTCACTGTGAGATGTCCTCATTTGTGACTGTCCTTACAGTGAGTGTACATTATCATGTTGTCTTTACAGTGTCAATATATGCATTATTACTTAAACTGAAGAGTACTCTAAATAATATGTCATTGTGGAGTTCTGATTGCTTCCAATTTGATATACGCTTGTTCTACTTATGTATCCAGCATCATGTAAGAAAAGTTGATGCTTTTAAAATAGATTCATTTAGCCATGAAATGCCTGTGCATGTTACATACAAGATTCCAAGGCCCAAAACTGATTACTCATTATAATTCATGTACAGAATGATAATCAACCACAACGAGGCATGCGTAGGCGCTGCTTAGATTTTGAGGCATCAGAAGCTCGTAGAAGAAACTTGACCAATGGCTCATGGAATGCAACAAACTTATTGCCTAAAATAGGAGCATTGGTAACCACAGATGATGGTTTTGAAAAGAACACTTCACCATCAATGTCACGTGAGGGAACTGCAATTTCTGATGGCAAGTAACTTGTAGTATATAAGAGAGATGCAGGTACAGATGCTGGGAATACATTGCTAATGAACCACATTAATTCTTTTTTCCTTCAACAAATGAGGAAAGTCACTTTAAAGACAACATGATAATGTACACTCACTGTAAGGATAGTCACAAATGAGGACATCTCACAGTGACTGTCCCTTGTGTAATTGCCACTTGAATGTATTGCTATTCAGCCACATTAATGCTTTTCTTCTTCAACAAATGAGGATAGTCACTCTAAAGACAACATGATAATGTACACGGGCTGTAAGTGTACATTATCATGTTGTCTTTACAGTGACTGTCCTCCTTCAAGTGGCAATTACACAAGGGACAGTCACTGTAAAGGCAACATGATAATGTAGAGAAACGTTGTCATTTGTATTTTCAACAGTGCCGAGAGAGATTCCCTCCGCGAAATCACAGCTACAATTTCTGAGTACGTTGGGTTTATTTTTCTTTTGTCATTATTATGTAATCTGGTATTCAGCTGTTACAGAGCTAAAATACCCAGAAATGAGGACATATCTGTGTTGAATTTATTGTTAGCGGCTTTGGTTATTTAGAAGTTTAATTTTATTTGTTCATCTTTCAAGCACAAACATTTTGTGGACCGTAACATCTTCATTGTTTCAGGTATGCAATGAAACAGCCGTAACTTGCAACTACCTTCACGGTACTTGTGTACATTATCATGTTGTCTTTACAGTGACTGTCCTCATTCAAGTGGCAATTACACAAGGGACAGTCACTGTGAGATGTCCTCATTTGTGACAAGGACAGTCACACATGAGGACATCTCACAGTGACTGTCCCTTGTGTAATTGCCACTTGAATGTATTGCTATTCAACCACATTTATGGGCCCGTTTGGACCACAGCACATAGTAGCATCTGCAGAGAAGAATATCCCAGGTGTAACAAGTTGTAAGAATATACCAACAGTTCTAAGAAGTTCCCTAGCACATAGTAGCATCTACAGAGAAGAATATACAACATGAGGGCAGCCACTGTAAAGACAACATGATAATGTACACTCATTGTATGTGTACATTATCATGTTGTCTTTACAGTGACTGTCCTCATTCAAGTGGCAATTACAGAAGGGACAGTCATTGTGAGATGTCCTCATTTGTGACAAGGATAGTCACACATGAGGACATCTCATAGTGATCGATTGTCCCTTGTGTAATTGCCACTTGAATGTATTTCTATTGAACGACATTAATGCTTTTCTTCTTCAACAAATGAGGACAGTCACTCTAAAGACAACATGATAATGTACACTCATTGTAAGGACAGTCACAAATGAGGACATCTCACAGTGACTGTCCCTTGTGTAATTGCCACTTGAATTACACAAGGGACAGTCATTGTGAGATGTCCTCATTTGTGACAAGGATAGTCACACATGAGGACATCTCACAGTGATCGATTGTCCCTTGTGTAATTTCCACTTGAATGTATTGCTATTGAACCACATTAATGCTTTTCTTCTTCAAAAAATGAGGACAGTCACTCTAAAGACAACATGATAATGTACACTCACTGTAAGGACAGTCACAAATGAGGACATCTCACAGTGACTGTCCCTTGTGTGATTGCCACTTGAATGTATTGCTATTCAGCCACATTAATGCTTTTCTTCTTCAACAAATGAGGATAGTCACTCTAAAGACAACATGATAATGTACACGGGCTGTAAGTGTACATTATCATGTTGTCTTTACAGTGACTGTCCTCCTTCAAGTGGCAATTACACAAGGGACAGTCACTGTAAAGGCAACATGATAATGTAGAGAAACGTTTTCATTTGTATTTTCAACAGTGCCGAGAGAGATTCCCTCCGCGAAATCACAGCTACAATTTCTGAGTACGTTGGGTTTATTTTTCTTTTGTCATTATTATGTAATCTGGTATTCAGTTGTTACAGAGCTAAAATACCCAGAAATGAGGACATATCTGTGTTGAATTTATTGTTAGCGGCTTTGGTTATTTAGAAGTTTAATTTTATTTGTTCATCTTTCAAGCACAAACGTTTTGTGGACCGTAACATCTTCATTGTTTCGGGTATGCAATGAAACAGCCGTAACTTGCAACTACCTTCACGGTACTTGTGTACATTATCATGTTGTCTTTACAGTGACTGTCCTCATTCAAGTGGCAATTACACAAGGGACAGTCACTGTGAGATGTCCTCATTTGTGACAAGGACAGTCACACATGAGGACATCTCACAGTGACTGTCCCTTGTGTAATTTCCACTTGAATGTATTGCTATTCAACCACATTTATGGGCCCGTTTGGACCACAGCACACAGTAGCATCTACAGAGAAGAATATCCCAGGTGTAACAATTTGTAAGAATATACCAACAGTTCTAAGAAGTTCCCTAGCACATAGTAGCATCTACAGAGAAGAATATACAACATGAGGGCAGCCACTGTAAAGACAACATGATAATGTACACTCATTGTATGTGTACATTATCATGTTGTCTTTACAGTGACTGTCCTCATTCAAGTGGAAATTACACAAGGGACAGTCACTGTGAGATGTCCTCATTTGTGACAAGGACAGTCACACATGAGGACATCTCACAGTGACTGTCCCTTGTGTAATTGCCACTTGAATGTATTGCTATTCAACCACATTTATGGGCCCGTTTGGACCGCGGCACATAGTAGCATCTACAAAGAAGAATATCCCAGGTGTAACAAGTTGTAAGAATATACCAACAGTTCTAAGAAGTTCCCTAGCACATAGTAGCATCTACAGAGAAGAATATGGGTCAATGAGGTTGACTTCAAAGCCATGCAATCTAATGGTAATAGTAATATCATAATTTGACATACTATCAGAAATACTTCCTAAATAGACTATTCAATCTTATAAGAGATGGATTCATGAGAACTATTATTTATGAAATATGAGTCAATGACTTTAATTAAAAAAATTACACAATCTAATTCTTGTAAAAATATCAAAATTTGACACATTGAAAATACCTTCCAAAAGTATGGTTAATTGATTAATATGAATCACTACTCATGAAATATAATTTTATAAACCTAATCTAAAAACTACACAATAAAAATCTTAATAGCAATATTGTAAGAAACTATTCCCAAAAGCAAGCCTAACAAAATTTGATGAAAATAATTTTTGTTTCACTCAACTTTGACATTCACAACTTCCTCTTTTATTATAATAAGAAAAAAAATGTCTTTTTAGATATACCTCATGAACCATACTCGAATAATCTATCATTTTTCTTCTCAAAAACATATTTGCAGAGCCTGCTTCTTTTACTTGTTTGTACTTTTATCTCTCTGATGGAAAGGGTTCCTTCAGGACACATTTTTCCAAGTTCACTGCTTGAGATATTTGAGGAGGGTTCCCCTGCTTGAGTATCCATCCAACCCATATTCGAGTAGTTCTACAATTGCACAGTCTAAATTAATAATACTGACAATTGAATGACGAATGATGATACATAGAATTGATATAAACTAATCCTAAAAACACTAAAACATTATTAATATATTTATATTTCATAAATAAAATTGATATAAAAGATTTGGAAAGATACATTAAAAAATAGAAAAACAGTAATTTATAATAGAAGGAAACTTAAATTGCTATTTAAAAAAAAAACAAGAGTCTTAAATCTTATCATTTTGTTTCATTATCATCCATAAGTACACACCTCTAGCATAATAATTATATTTTACCACCCATAAAATGAAAAAAAGATTTTCACAAGAGAAATTGAAGCTAGATTATAAAAATGAACCATCTTATTGGAAACTGGAACTGTTATCATACCCAAAAGGACTACAAAATTTCACCTTATCATACCCAGATTGTTGCTTTGCCTGGCGGAGGGAAATTTGATCAGTAAAATTGACACAGAGTATGTTGTCTCCATTGTCATGCTGGATAACAAAACACCAACTTTAATGGGCATGTACTGTCCCTTGTGTAATTGCCACTTGAATGCACTGCTATTTGATGCAGGGGCATCCCTAATGCAAGCCAAAGACACCATGATTGAAGGAAGTTGCCATGAAGCCAAGGAGTCAAATCCTATCAATTGGAACATAAGATTTTCACCTTGGAGCTTTGAAGGATTGACTGGTGAAAGGTCCTTTTGATTGACAAATCAGAGTCTTTTTGAATGACAAATCAGAGTCTTTTTGAATGACAATAAATTAGAATAGGAGTTTTAGATGTTTTCTTGGTTTGTAATAAATATTAAGGATTGATTTTATCTCCTTATAAACATCCACTTGTTGGACACAAGACCCCTTGGTGACTTATAAACCTTGGGCATCTTTTGAGTCCTTGGATGAAATGAGCATAGTAAGTGTTTATTAGGTGTCTTTTAGATGTTGTTAAGAAGTTTGAAGGTCCAAAATAACTTTAATAAGGTTCCTAAAGTTTCACAACACATTTTTAACCTTCTCGGCAAAGTTGTTTGCAAAGTTGTAATGCAACTTTAAAAGTTGCTTAGCAAAGTTGACATTTGTTGGATAAACTGTTCTAACCACCTAGATGGTTGAACCAACATTTGGAGAGCCTATTTTAGGCTTCAAATGGTCGAAGACAGACAGAGAACCAGTATTGTAATCATTTTGCTTTCATAAAAAATAAAAATAACCCTGTTTTAGTGCATTTTTGGTGAAAAATGAACTCTGTACGGCTGTACGGATGGTGGTTGGATGATAAAATTTGCCTGGAAGTTGTAATAGTGACATCTGATGCTTTGGAAGTTGGTTTGATTGATTCTCTTTGTTTTATATCTAAGTTATTTCAAATTTTCTGTGCATTGTTTACAAACCCTCATTTTCAAGGTTTGACTGATGTAAAGACCTTAACTCACGTTTCAACCATTGGAATTCCTTCTTCCATAACTCCACCAACTCGTCAATAAGAGGCTCAATATATACATTCATATCTTTAACTTGATATTTACCTACTTGAATGAATAGTAACATTACATAATTATTGTGACCATTTTACTGTAAGATTTGTAAGTACATGTAAATTAATAACTATCAAATGATAAAATACCTGGAACAATCATTGCCAACATAATGTGCTCCCTCTTTATTGACATCCACGGAGGAATGTTATTGTTGATAACAAAAACAGGCCACACCGAGCAAACAGATCTCATCTCTCCAAATGGATTGACACCATCCGCTGCCAATGAAAGCCTGAGATTACGAGGTTCTTCTTTGAAGTGTTGCCACTTTTCCTCTATGTGCATAAATGCCGAACCATCTGCAGGGATTCAAATAATGTCATCTCGACTTCTATTGCGTGCATGGTAATCCATAAATTGTGCCAAGCTAGTACACCTGAATAATTGTCGCATTCGTGGAATAATGGGGATGTAACGAAGAACCTTGTGAGGCACCTTTTTTGTTATTCGATCTATTCGATATCTACTCGTATGACATACAGGGCATTGTGTTGCAAATTCATGTTCTTTATAATATATAATATGATCATTGGGACAAGCATGTATTGCTTGATACTCCATTCCAATATCTTTCATAATAGCAGATAATTCTCGATATGAGCGAGGTAGAATATTTGATGGTGGTAACAAAAACTCGCCTATCAATCTACAGCAAAAAATATAAGTTGTTAATATAAACAATATTAGTGGTACATTATTCACCCTTTGTTAACTATAAAGACATATATGACATACCTTAACATACGTGACATTGTTATGTTGGATAAACCATTCATAACCTTCAAGTTCAACAACAACAATACAGCAGAGAGAAGAGTTGTTTGGGAGTCTTTGTATAGGGGCTCGTATGCCTTCTCAAGTAGAGGTACATCAAGGCTATCATCATCATCATGATCAGATCCACTTGGACTAAATGTGTCATGGATCAATGTATTTATACCATCATCTTCAATTGTGTTTTCTAGCGCATGATCGTCATCTTCCATGGGATCATTATCTTCACCTTGGATATTCGCACCCCCATGTTCCTCCATATCATGTACTTCCCTGGGGAGATCAACCTATATAAAATTGATTAACATAAATAAACCATGATCTTCAACTCATCATCAAGTGATTTCATATGTATATAAATTGTTAAAATGATATAATGAACAACTTACCAGTGGATGATAGTCATGCCCCCCTTCAATGTGACCATTCTCCCTACAATGTCTCTTAACTGTTTTGATTAGCAATCTTCTACGGTTTAAGCCCTTACAAATTTTGCAGGGACAATAACATTTTCCATCACCTTTTCTTTTCAAGTTAGACCACAATCTAGCGATTGTCTCCCTATTTTTTTCTTCACTTATATTATCTGACATGATCGTTCTTCGCAGGAAGCAAAAATTGGGCTATGAAAACTTCGGTCTACAACTTTCAGTGACTAAGCAAAATTGTCAAAAGTACACAAATCTTCTTAGACCTAGTTAAATCCTTTAATATTTTAAAATTCTAGTTAAAATATACATTAGATTAAAAAATATACAATTTTCATGCCTGAGCGTGCGGCTACGACTAGTGCAATGGTCTTCTTGCTTAGCTCTAGAAGCTCTCTAGCAATCAAAACATATAAGCTACAAGGCCTAACAGCAATTTCAAAACATATAAGCTACAAGGCAAGACATATTACATGACATGGAAAAAGGATTAAAATATACATTAGATTAAAATATATACAATTTTCAAACCTGAGCGCATGGCTATAACTCGTGCAATGGTCTTCTTGCTTAGCTCTAGAAGCTCTCCAGCAATCAAAACATATAAGCTATTAGAATTCATTAACTTTCTGTAATTGGAAAACTCTATTTGATATTAGACCGTAAACTACTACTATTCTCTCCATAAGAACTAAGTACAAAATTCTTTCAAGTTCACATCCATGATTCCCTTTAGATTAAAATATACAGCAAAAATAAGCTAAAAGTCTAGTTAAAATATACATTAGATTAAAAAATATACAATTTTCAAACCTGAGCGCGCGGCTATAACTCGTGCAATGGTCTTCTTGCTTAGCTTTAGAAGCTCTCCAGCAATCAAAACATATAAGCTACAAGGCCTAATAGCAATTTCAAAACAAGGGTCATCAAAAGAACCAAAAACAATGTGTGCAAACAATACCTTGTGAAGTGGTATAGACAATTAGAAGATGCTACTATGTGCTAGGGAACTTCTTAGAACTGTTGGTATATTCTTACAACTTGTTACACTTGGGATATTCTTCTCTGTAGATGCTACTGTGTGCCGTGGTCCAAACGGGCCCATAAATGTGGTTGAATAGCAATACATTCAAGTGGCTTACACAAGGGATAGTCACTGTGAGATATCCTCATGTGTGACTGTCCTTGTCACAAATGAGGACATCTCACAGTGACTGTCCCTTGTGTAATTGCCACTTGAATGAGGTCAGTCACTGTAAAGACAACATGATAATGTACACATACAATGAGTGTACATTATCATGTTGTCTTTACAGTGGCTGCCCTCATGTTGTATATTCTTCTCTGTAGATGCTACTACGTGCTAGGGAACTTCTTAGAACTGTTGGTATATTCTTACAGCTTGTTACACCTGGGATATTCTTCTCTGTAGATGCTACTGTGTGTCGTGGTCCAAACGGGCCCATAAATGTGGTTGAATAGCAATACATTCAAGTGGCAATTACACAAGGGACAGTCACTGTGAGATGTCCTCATGTGTGACTGTCCTTGTCACAAATGAGGACATCTCACAGTGACTGTCCCTTGTGTAATTAAGTATTGTGGGGAAGCATTCTAAATAACCAAAGCCGCTAACAATAAATTCAACACAGATATGTCCTCATTTCTGGGTATTTTAGCTCTCTAACAGCTGAATACCAGATTAAATAATAATGACAAAAGAAAAATAAACCCAACGTACTCAGAAATTGTAGCTGTGATTTTGCGGAGGGAATCTCTCTCGGCGCTGTTGAAAACACAAATGACAACCCGCTTGATTTCACGGAGGGAATCTCTCTCGGTGCTGTTCAAAACACAAATGACAACCCGCTTTGTTCAAAACACAAATGATAACCCGCTTGATTTCGCGGAGGGAATCTCTCTCGGCGCTGTTGAAAACACAAATGACAACGTTCCTTTTTTTTTTTGCACTTATATCCCGACCAACATAAGGTCCATTTGTAATACAACATGATAATGTACACTTACAGTGAGTGTACATTATCATGTTGTCCTTAGAGTGACTATCCTCATTTGTTGAACAAGAAAAGCATTAATGTGGCTGAATAGCAATACATTCAAGTGGCAATTACACAAGGGACAGTCACTATGAGATGTCCTCATTTGTGACTGTCCTTATAGTGAGTGTACATTATCATGGTGTCTTTAGAGTGACTGTCCTCATTTGTTGAAGAAGAAAAGCATTAATGTGGTTCAATAGCAATACATTCAAGTGGCAATTACACAAGGGACAATCACTGTGAGATGTCCTCATGTGTGACTGTCCTTGTCACAAATGAGGACATCTCACAATGACTGTCCCTTGTGTAATTCAAGTGGCAATTACACAAGGGATAGTCACTGTGAGATGTCCTCATTTGTGACTGTCCTTACAATGAGTGTACATTATCATGTTGTCTTTAGAGTGACTGTCCTCATTTGTTGAAGAAGAAAAGCATTAATGTGGTTCAATAGCAATACATTCAAGTGGCAATTACACAAGGGACAATGTCATGAGCCGTGACATATTGAACTTAGTATAATAATAAAATGATTAGATGATATATAATAATCTATTATTAACGGTATATAACAATAATATATAATTATTATCAAAAGATAATAATAATATATAGTTAGCATAATAAGTAATATGTTAATTAAATAATATTAAAATATTAATAAATAATATAATTATGATTATAATTATAATATAAATTAATAATAAATAATTATTAATAAATTATATATATTATATTATAATAATATATTAAGTAATAATATTAAATCAATTATTGATATAATAATTTTAATATATAAATAATATTAATAAACCTCTCAATATAAAACAATATGTTATCACTATAATAATATTTATTATAATATTATTAATATTACTAACATCATTAATTATAATATTTAATAATAAAAATAACATTAATAATAATAATAATAATAACGTTTAAAGCAATATCGAATATCTGTAATCGATATACATCTACATTAAACATCTGCATTATCTATCACGATGAGGAATGAAGAAGTGATACAACAATCACTAGTCATTACACATCGATACCATGAGAGGATGATTAATGAACCAAATACTATGAAGTCAAGATCAACATGATATGAATAAGGGATAGGTCGCTATGTGTTTCAGAAGATGTATTGATAAGCAAGAAGGATAACCATTCATATATTATAAATAATCATTAATTGCACAAGTTTAGACAATGACATATCCGATAAAGCAATATCAAACATGAAGACCCGCTAGCAAATATGCACCATCACTTCCTATGTTATCATGACAATAACATAAACTAGATTGAATTCTACTATCTATATCAATAGACACCACATAGGAGGATATCGACTAAAGGATTGAAAGATTATCGATTGTCTGAGATAAACCACATCTTGTAGAAACACAAAAGCATCAGTGATTATATCACAAGCTATTGATGAATGAGGCATCAGTCATGGATAATAAGTACAATGTATCCTTAAGTATTAACAGGAATGGAAGTCAATTTGAAGATCAAACTCCATTACCAGCAATCAACCAATAAATGGACAATTATCAGAAAATGATATCGACTTATATCAGAGTAGAAAGATTGGATATCATCATAACAATATGGGATAAGGCAAGAGTTAATATCGATTGACTAAATACTAATGATAGTTAGACCAAACTAATACAAACACAATGGATGTTAACTACTGGTTGCACTACCAATTAGGGAAGATTACCTTCATAAAAAGATTTGATATTGAGTCAATCTGGGAGTTATCTATGATCAGAAAATAATGAAATAATATTATGTGAACTGTCGGATTATGGAAAGGTGTGATTAACAAAGGGACATGGAGGAAGAAACAAGACACGTCTCATTCATAGCATCTCTTCATTTGTTAAAGACAATATAAGAATGCATTCTCGTCAGTCACTCAAGGCATCATTAGAACTTTATTTACTTATCCATATTTGGATATACTCAATAGAGCATCTGCCTTTGGCAGTTTGGTTTCAAGTTTATCATTGCAGATCAGAGACAACACCATGATTGCACAGATAGAAAGGATAGTCAGAAACAGCATCAATATTTAAAGTTGCAAGCATATAATTCAGAATCTGAAATAGCAACATATCACTCATAGCGATATTACACATTTGCATAATTACATCATCATATCAGACACAGCAAATACATTGCTGTAAGCAATACTTATTGATTGTATATCGATATTGTTTATATCAGACATACCATCATTATACTATCACTATAAGTGATAGGAAACATCATATTCATAGCATATTTCATATCATTATATCCGACAGTGCTATTAAACATATTGGTATCAATATCATCTTGCACACATATTGTGATTGAATCTGAAATAGCGGTTGATATCTTAAGTAACCTCCATTACTTAGTTTAATTGTAAGTATCTGATAGAGTAAGTCTGAGAAGTGGAGTAATTGTTCCTGTTTTCCAAGTTAGCCAAAAAGGGGACATTACAGACAATCACTATGAGATATCCTCATGTGTGACTGTCCTTGTCACAAATGAGGACATCTCACAATGACTGTCCCTTGTGTAATTCAAGCGGCAATTACACAAGGGATAGTCACTGTGAGATGTCCTCATTTGTGACTGTCCTTACAATGAGTGTACATTATCATGTTGTCTTTAGAGTGACTGTCCTCATTTGTTGAAGAAGAAAAGCATTAATGTGGTTCAATAGCAATACATTCAAGTGACAATTACACAAGGGACAATCACTGTGAGATGTCCTCATGTGTGACTATCCTTGTCACAAATGAGGACATCTCACAATGACTGTCCCTTATGTAATTCAAGCGGAAATTACACAAGGGACAGTCACTGTGAGATGTCCTCATTTGTGACTGTCCTTACAGTGAGTGTACATTATCATGTTGTCTTTAGAGTGACTGTCCTCATTTGTTGAAGAAGAAAAGCATTAATGTGGTTCAATAGCAATACATTCAAGTGGCAATTACACAAGGGACAATCACTGTGAGATGTCCTCATGTGTGACTGTCCTTGTCACAAATGAGGACATCTCACAATGACTGTCCCTTGTGTAATTCAAGCAGCAATTACACAAGGGACAGTCACTGTGAGATGTCCTCATTTGTGACTATCCTTACAGTGAGTGTACATTATCATGTTGTCTTTAGAGTGACTGTCCTCATTTGTTGAAGAAGAAAAGCATTAATGTGGTTCAATAGCAATACATTCAAGCGGCAATTACACAAGGGACAGTCACTGTGAGATGTCCTCATTTGTGACTGTCCTTACAGTGAGTGTACATTATCATGTTGTCTTTAGAGTGACTGTCCTCATTTGTTGAAGAAGAAAAGCATTAATGTGGTTCAATAGCAATACATTCAAGTGGAAATTACACAAGGGACAATCGATCACTGTGAGATGTCCTCATGTGTGACCTTTGTGAAGGCAAGTGCCAATTTGTACCCAAGTTACCGATATTGTGGCAAAAGTGGGAATGAAGCATTTAGGGGTCAAATTGGGCAAAGAAGTGTAGAAGTGGCCTATGTGAGGTCTAAATAGCCTAACTAAGTCATGGTTAGGGTCTTATGGTGTTTGAACAATAAGTTTTGAACCAAAATCCCAAAGGTTGTAACAAGTTGTCAATGTTGTCATTCACAACATTGACAACATTTGTGCAAGGGAGCATTTTCGAGTAAGATGGTTATGTAACTATATGAAACCATTGAATTAGGCATCAGATCAACTATAAGAGGCCTCCATCGATCTGTGCAAAAGGTTGGGGGGAAAAACATTTGGAATTAAGAAGATTTGTAGAGTAACACGGTTTTAGTGAATTCTTGAGTTTTTTTGTTTCTTTGTTTTCAGTTGATTAATGGATTAGATAGCTCGCAGTGTCTATTGGAAAAGTTAGTACAAGTTGTTTTTTTATTCTGTGTTGTGTTTTTTTTGAGTTTTGAAGCATTCCAACTAGTTTGTTAATTCTTTTGTTAAGTACCCTATCATTGGTTTGAACCAGGCAGGTTGAACAAATGGAGTCTTAGCTCATCATTCCATTGTCAATTTTGTACGGGCTCTTGGAATGGGTGAGGGGACTCCATGTACTATATGTTTGGAAGGAGGGGCCTTGGGAAGCTCATTTTCTATGTTTGCAATGATGTCCTAGGTGAGTCAGTTGAGCACAGTTAGGGATGACAAATCATTACAAGAAGATTACAACAAGTTGAATGCATTGGTTGCTTCAACTAAAATCTCATGGAGAGGTAGACACACATCTAAAGAAGCCCCAAGTCAAATTAGAAGATTGGGTGAGTTTCTTTGGCTGCTAAGAAAACAAACTCTTAGTCAGACTGTCCAAGTTGTGTCAAAATACTTGTTTTCAGGCATGGCTGTAGCAGTTGGTGTACAAAAAATCTAGGAGGAGAAGACCTTAGATATCTTGGAGTTCTCAATAAAGGGCATCTGAATCCTAAGCCCTTTAGGTGGCTTAATATAAACAAAAAGGCTTGACAAAGGCCTAATTGCTAGCAGCCTATTTTTGGGTGCAATTGGCATGGTTTGATGAACTGGATTGAAGTACTGATGAAAAGTATAGGTGAAGGAGTAATATTGAAACCAATAGAGGTCCTAGTGGCCAGCCTCTCCATGGAGTAAAGTTCTAGTTGAATGTGTTTCAATTTGTGAAGACAAGACTAGGAGTGTCCTAGTAGCTAGATTGGTATTGAGCAGAGTTCGTTGTATTTCTTGTTGGTGTGCACTAGTTGAAGGAGTGGGATCTTGGGTAGAGATACCTAAAGAGTGTAGGGATAGTTAAGTACCCTATCAAGTCAAAACATTGGCCTAAAGAGACCCTAGTGAAGGATAGGGAGTGAGCAAGACAAAGTGTTACATCAATTAACAAGATCATTTTTTGGTAATTGTGTACATTATCATGTTGTCTTTACAGTGACTGTCCTCATTTGTTGAAGAAGAAAAGCATTAATGTGGTTCAATAGCAATACATTCAAGTGGAAATTACACAAGGGAATATCACTATGAGATGTCCTAAGTGTGACTGTCCTTGTCACAAATGAGGACATCTCACAGTGACTGTCCCTTGTGTAATTGCCACTTGAATGAGGACAGTCACTGTAAAGACAACATGATAATGTACACAAGTACCATGAAGGTAGTCGCAAGTTAGGGCTGTTTCATTGCATACCTGAAACAATGAAGACATTACAGTCCACAAAACGTTTGTGCTTGAAAGATGAACAAATAAAATTAAACTTCTAAATAACCAAAGCCGCTAACAATAAATTCAACACAGATATGTCCTCATTTCTGGGTATTTTAGCTCTCTAACAGCTGAATACTAGATTACATAATAATGACAAAAGAAAAATAAACCCAACGTACTCAGAAATTGTAGCTGTGATTTCGCGGAGGGAATCTCTCTCGGCGCTGTTGAAAACACAAATGACAACGTTCTTGTTTTTTTTGCCCTTGTATCCCGATGTGATTTCGCGGAGGGTTACGGTGCTGTTGAAAACACAAATGACAACGTTCCTTTTTTTTTTTGCCCTTATATCCCGACAACATCGCAATTGCAAGTTAGGGCTGTTTCACTGCATACCCGAAACAATGAAGACGTTACGGTCCACAAAATGTTTGTGCTTGAAAGATGAACAAATAAAATTAAACTTCTAAATAACCAAAGCCGCTAACAATAAATTCAACATAGATATGTCCTCATTTCTGGGTATTTTAGCTCTCTAACAGCTGAATACCAGATTACATAATAATGACAAAAGAAAAATAAACCCAACGTACTCAGAAATTGTAGCTGTGATTTCGCGGAGGGTTACGGCGCTGTTGAAAACACAAATGACAACGTTCTTGTTTTTTTTGCCCTTATATCCCAATGTGATTTCGCGGAGGGTTACGGCGCTGTTGAAAACACAAATGACAATGTTCTTATTTTTTTTGCCCTTATATCCTGATGTGATTTCGCAGAGGGTTACGGCGCTGTTGAAAACACACATGACAACGTTCCTTTTTAATTTTGCGCTTATATCCCGACAACGTTGCAATTGCGACAGTGCCAAATGTATTATCGTCGCAAATTGCGATGGTGTCGGGCTATATTTGAAAAAAAAAGGCCAAAACCGCATGACATTTGCCTGCCGTCGCAAATTGCTGTCGCAATTTCACCCCAAATGTATTAGTGTCCACAATTTATGATTCCAACTATAGCTTCAGTAACCCTTTGAACATAGGCTCTAATGCTTTCATCTTCATTCATTTGTAGCTTCTCCATCTTTGTCTTCTAGTTTTGCAATTTTTCTTGTTTGGTATACTTGTCCCCTTCATAGAGTGCCTCTAGTCTATTCCAAATTTCATGTGCCGAATCTAGATATTTAATTTCAGTAAACTCACCCTTAGATAGTGCGTTGATCAATGCTTCTCTTGCTACCATGTTGCATGAAAATAACATCTTTTCATCATCATTGACTATTTCCAAATCATTCTCAGCCTTCAGAGATTCCTTCTTCTTCACAATCATCTAGTAGTCTATGCCCATACATAGTAGATGTGTTCACATCTTATTTTTCCAACTGTCAAAGTTTTCAGGATCAAACTTAGGACTTTCCTTCCTATAGAATGCCATTTCGAAGATCACCTCAAGCCGTTAAGCTTTCTCTCTAATGGCCACAAGATCTGATACCAATTGTTAGGAATAATAGTCCACAATACAACTGAGAGGGAGGGTGAATCAGTTGTATAATAGAATATTAAACTTTAAACTTTAAGCTCAACAATATCAAAAATAATGAATACAATGAATACCAACACAATAACACAATATTTTGGTCTCGGGGAAACCTTGTTAAAGGTAAAAACCCCGGTGGGAATTAGCACCCACAAATGATGTACTGAGAGTATAGTAATCCTTGTTAGAAGATATAGCCCTGTTAGGAGCTTATTGAAACATTACATTACATAGTCCTTGTTAGAGGATAGACCCTGTTAGGAGTCAAGAACAATAGAGGGCTCACTGCCCAAAGAAGGTTAAATCCAAATTTAGAACTTGTATACACCTAAAAATGGTCATCTAGACTATTAGCCCCTTTTGCTAAATCATCAATTGCTTATTCTTGATCAAATCTTAGCTCTATCATTTATTCGATTATTTTCTATGGGCTAACCATCTTATCCTAAGTTTTTATTTATTTAAAAGGAATATTTCCTCCCCTTTTAAATAAATAAAAGCCCCCACTTTTTCTCTTATCCTAAGTTGCACAAATAAAGCATTATTCTTATTTTATAAAAAGGAGAAAAGCACTTTTTGTGTCATATGGACACAAAAGTCAACTCTTATTTTCTCATTAGAGGATATTTGTGCACATGGATTGCTCCCTCTTCAAGCTCCACCGTTGATTAAATCTTTTGCCTCTTAATCTCCATGGTCCATTCCTTCTCATTTCCTTTAAAAGGAGAGCTCTCTTCTTCATTCTAAATCCTCAACTTTTATGCTAATGTTATGCTGTAGGTTTTCTACAGTACTTTGGAGCTTTTGGAGATTTGGATCATTCTTGGCTTTTGCATCTACATACTACTCTAGTTTCATTTTTTACATAGTAGCTTCATTGTCATGGCATTCATAGCTTCATACTTAGCTTAGTTTCCTTTATGCTTTAGATTAATTCACCTAGCTTAACTAGGAGGCTTTGTAATACTTGCATCTTTCATTTTCATATCTTAGCTTGCATTTCCATTTCTAGCATAGCATTGCATTGCATTTCATTTGATTCTTGAGGATATTGGCATTCTTGCCCTTGTCTTCTTTGAATCTCCCATTGCATGGTTTACTAGCAAGGTTATAGGCTAAATAGCTCTAGCTGAGAGCATTCTTAAAACCCTTGCACTCCATGCCTAGGGAGCTATGGATCAATTTTTGAGACCTCATTCTTGAGTGTTCTTGAATGTAATGATTCATAGAAGTGTGACACAATTATAGCACACAGAACTCACTAGTTCACAACTGGTGTATATGAAGAAATACATAATCTTTTGAACAGTTTGCCAGAAACTGTCTTTGCTTGATCAATTCCAATGAAGTCCACCAATAAACCTTTTCTCTACATGTAGCAGACACAAGCTCATAGCTTTCACAACCTCTCTATATCACATATATTCCATCCATATCTTTTCCAAGGAAAAGACCTTTCATTTATACCTTATTACAATTTACCAAGATCAGGTCATCCCATAAGGCTTTCCTAATTAAAAACAATTACATAAACCCTTGCTAAGATACAAACAATATCTATAACAAATTTACAATGATTACATTACAACAATTAAGGACCGACATCCTTGATTTGTGCTTGCCAAACAAAACACACGATTCATTCCCTGAGTCAGCTTCAGAATAAGCCATCACCAAAGCACACGCTAGAGATGATGTCACCAATCACTATGTACCTTGCACTGACCAATGAAAATCCATCAGTGCCTCTTCCATCATCCTTCAAGTTCGCATACCTTGAATCCAATCCCTCTGAAAGATATATCAAAAACTCAGAGACTAACTCTATCAATTCTCACTATCACAGTCTAGTGACCAGTCTTTACCAAACCAGTTGTAACTCTCTTAATATGCAATACTTAATGATGTGATAAAAAATATAAGATCACAACATCCACCTAAACTCTCATCTAACTTCACAGCATCTGAAACATCCGTACACTATGATTACTAGTCTGGTTCCTTCATAAAAGCATATGTTGACATTAGTGACAAAACACAATGACAACAGTATGAGTGCCCATTCAGTAACGTACTGATTAAAAATATTACATGTCTCAATCACCACCCATGCATTAGCAATATCCAACAATCTCCCCCTTTGGCATTGATGTTAACATATGGGAAAATCTTATCCCAAAGTTATATCAATCCAAAGTCCTTCAACTAAACAATCTCCCCAAACAGTAGAGATTTTCTCATAGCAACACTCCCCCTTTGAAAACAATGGCAAAGGGTTCCATGAGCCTTCAAGTGGCTTCACATATAAACTTTCTTCCATGATCACTCCCCCTGAGGAGTAGATCCCTACATCTAGTCCAGAAAATGATGAGGCTCTAAACACTTCTAGACTGATGCATCTCTGCATCATTTAGTTTTGACTAGGAGGGGCCTGAACCCCTAGCATACCTCTGAGATATTAAAAAAAATGTCTGCAATCTGCTCTTTTGTACTGATATATTCTAACTTGATTTCTTTTTCTGCCACCTTGTCTCTCAAGAAGTGATACTTGATAGAAATGTGTTTAGTTTTAGAGTGCATCACCAGATTCTTTGACATGTTTACTATGCTGGTGTTATCACAATGGATAACCACAAGCTCATTAAAAGCTATTCTAATGTCTATCAGCATTTGTTTCATCCAAACAATCTAACTACAATTTATAGCAGCAAAAACATATTCTGATTCAGTAGTAGATTGTGCTATACAATCTTGTTTCTTACTTAGCCAAGAAACCAACTTTTTCCCAAGGCAAAATGCACCAGCACTGGCACTTTTTATGCCATCAATATTTCATGCCCAATCAGTTTTAGTATAAGAATGAAGTTCAAATCTATCATTCTTGTCATACCATAAACCATAGTCTATGGTTCCTCTGACATACCTCAGTATTCTTTTCACAGCAGCTAGATGAGTCTCTCTGGGTTCTACCTGATATCTAGCCACAATTCCAACAACATTAGCAATATCTGGTCTAGTGTGAGTCAGATATTGTAGCCCTCCAACCATTGATCTATATAAAGTCTAAAAAAAACATTTTGATTCATCATCAATTGTTAGCTTGTTTCCAGTCACCATAGGTGTTCCTACTGGTTTATAGTCTTCCATACCGAATTTCTTAAGAAATTCTTTGAGATACTTGGTCTGAGAAATGAAAATACAATTCTCATTCTGAGTTATTTTTAGTCCAAGGAATAATTTCATTTCACCTATCATGGACATCTCAAATTCACTTTCCATTTCTTTAGCAAACTTCTTACATAGATCATCATTACCTCCAAAGATAATGTCATCCAAAAATACTTCTACTATCAAGATTCCATCTTCAGTAGTTCTTAAATACAAATTACTATCCACATTACCTTTTCTGAATCCAAGTCCAAGTAGATACTTGTCCAACCTTGCTTACCAAGCCCTAGGAGCTGATGTTTTTCTATTTATCCCATGCTCTTCACAATATGAATTAAATAAATCTAATGTAAACTCTCCACCTCTGTCTGATCTTAAACACTTTATTTTTAGTCCTGATTCAATCTCTTCTTTTTCTTTAAACAACTTGAATTTGTCAAATGCTTCTAATTTCTCTCTCAAATAAGTAACCCACATCATTCTAGAAAATTCATCCACAAAGAGTATAAAATACCTTTCACCATAGTATGACTTTGTTCTTGTAGGCCCACATAGATTTGTATGTACTAGATCCAACTTTCCTTTTGATGTAAATGTTTTTCTTTTATGACTACTTTTAGTTTGCTTTCCCATAACACATTCTCTACATACAGTGTTAGAAGGTTTCAAAATCTTCGGTAGATCTCTTACTGCATTAGCCATACTTGCCTTCACAATGTTATCAAAGTTAACATGACAAAATCTTCTATGCCATAACTAACTATCATCTACCTTCACAACAAAACAAGAGGCTCCAAATGTGTTTAGTTCAAATACATTACCTCTAGATCTTGAACCGGTAGCAATCAGTTTTCCTTCCTTGATTTTGATAAAGCATTTACCATTAACAAAACTTAACTGAAAGTTTTTATCCATTAACTATCTAACACTCAACAAGTTATGCTTTAATCCTTCAACTAGTAGTACATTGTCTATATTAGTCTTTCCGTCCAGAGTGAAGGATCCAACTCCCATGATGGACTTTGGGAGATTGTCCCCAAACCTTACAACACCTCCATCATAATTTACTAATTTAACAAATGTATTCTTATCACCATTCATGTGATGAGAACATCCACTGTCAATTATCCATTTAGTTTTCTTATCAACATGAGATACTAAAGCTTTTTCTTCATGAACTGGTTCATCTTTAATAGCAAAAAATCTAATCTTTCATTGTCTAAATCATCATCATCAGAGATTCCTTCACTAGCATAATAACATTCTTTGTCTCTTCTAATCTTTGCATAATCAAGTTTGTATTTAGGAACTCTTGTAGGACATCTAGATGCAAAATGACCTATCTTATTGCATGAAAAATATTTCAAAGGTAATTTTCCTTCAAATTTTCCCTTACCTCTTTTCTCTCTTCTAGAAATCAGTGCAACAATTTCTTCCATCTTCTTTTCTTCTTCCATTATCTTCTCTCATTCCTCAGCATACTCACCAAGCTCTTCTTTCAGGTCTTCTTTGCTTGTGCACGGAAGTGCAAATACTTTCTTGTGTGCAGATGCCCTAAATGTAAATTCAACTTTAGGTACAACTTCTCCTAAATCCATAGCTTCAAAGGTAGTTAAATTTGCAATCAACATCTCTCTACTAAAGTTTGGAGTCAGGGGTATAGTTTCTTGAATTGACATTGCCTTGAATTTGTAAATAGGAGTTAGAGATCTGAGAATCTTTGCAATGACTTCATCTTCATCATAAGTACCTCCATAATTTATGATTCCAACTACAGCTTCTGTAACCCTTTGAACATAGGCTCTAATGCTTTCATCTTCATTCATTTACCACTTCTCCATCTTTGTCTTCCAGTTTTGCAATTTCGCTTGTTTGGTATACTTGTCCCCTTCATAGAGTGCCTCTAGTGTATTCCAAATTTCATGTGCCGAATCTAGATCTTTAATTTCATTAAAATCACCCTCAGATAGTGTGTTGATCAATGCTTCTCTTGTGACCATGTTGCATGAAAATAACTTATTTTCATCATCATCGGTTGTTTCTAAATCATTCTCAGCCTTCAGAGATTCCTTCTTCTTCACAATCATCCAGTAGTCTATTCCTATACATAGCAGATGTGTTCGCATCTTGTTTTTCCAACTGTCGAAGTTTTCAGGATCAAACTTAGGACTTTCCTTCCTATAGAATGCCATTTTCAAGATCACCTCAAGCTGTTAAGCTTTCTCTTTGAGGACTACAAGCTCTGATACCAATTGTTAGGAATAACATTCCACAATACAACTGAGAGGGGGGGTGAATCAGTTGTATAAAAGAATATTAAACTTTAAAATTTAAGCTCAACAATATCAGAAATAATGAAGACAATGAATGCCAATACAATAACACAATATTTTGGTGTTGGGGAAACCCTGTTAAAGGTAAAAACCCTGGTGGGAATTAGCACCCACAAATGATGTACTGAGAGTATAGTAATCCTTGTTAGACGATATAGCCCTGTTAGGAGCTTATTGAAACATTACAGTACATAGTCCTTGTTAGAGGAAAGAACCTATTAGGAGTCAAGAAAAATAGAGGGCTCACTACCCAAACAAGGTTAAATCCACCTTCAGAACTCACTAGTTCGCAACCGGTGTATATGAAGAAATACAAAATCTTTTGAACTGTTTGCCAGCAACTACCTTTGCTTGATCAGTTCCAATGAAATCCACCAGTAAACCTCTGCTTTATATGCAACAGACACAAGCTCATAGCTTTCACAACCTCTCTATATCACATATATTCCATCCATATATTTTCCAAGGAAAAGACCTTTCATTTATACCTTATTACAATTTACCAAGATCAGGTCAGCCCATAAGGCTTTCCTAATTACAAACAATTACATAAACCCTTGCTAAGATACAAACGGTATCTATAACATATTTACAATGATTACATTACAACAATTAAGGATCGAAATCCTTGATTTGTGCTTGCCAAACAAAACACACGCTTCATTCCCTGAGTCAGCTTCAGAATAAGCCATCGGCAAAGCACACGCCATAGATGATGTCACCAATCACTCTGTTACACTATCCTGGCTGACACCCCTTTCTGAAAACACTTTGATGGAACTCTTCTTAGATGTCTAAATTCAGAGGAAGCACAAATGGCCTTACAAGAAGTACATCAAGGAATCTGTGGGGCTCATTCTAGTGGACTCTCTCTAGGTAAAAAAGTTGATGTGTACTGGCTACTATTGGCCAACTATGGAACAAGATGTGTACTTCTTTGTGAAGAAATGTTTTCTTAGTCAACGACATGGCAATTTGATACATGCCCCCGCTCAAGAGATTCATCCTACTATCCCACACTGGCCCTTTTCACAATGTGGTTTTGACCTTGTAGGACAAATGGGCTCTAATTCTTCCAATAGCCACAAATATATCCTTATTGCTACCAAATACTTCACTAAATAGGTTGAAGCTATACCCCTCACTTATACTACAGGAAAGTAGATTTCCAAGTTCATCTTGAACTACATCATCTGTCGCTACAACATCCTACAAGATATTCATAGTTAATATGGGACCCCTTTCAAAAATCAAGATGTCACTGAGATTTGCCATAAATTTGGCATAACCCAGCATTTTTCTTGAAAATATTTCGCACAAGGTAACGGTCAAGCAGAGGCTACTAATAAAACTATCCTGAAAATCCTCAAAAAGATAGTCGATGATGTTGGCCATGATTGACACCTCCAGTTGAATCTTGCCCTTTGGGCCTACTGTACCTCCATCTATACCCCTACTGGTGCTACCCCCTTTTCCATTTTTTTTTGGTTTTGAGGTAGTACTTCCTATAGAAATTGAGCTCCCCTCCCTCATAATCTCCTTGAAGAATTTGATATCTGAAGAGGAATATCAAGTTGCCTGCTTACAAGAATTGCAACTCCTGGATGAATGACGCCTTAATGCCTTGAACCACCTTCATGTGTATTAAAATTTCCTTCATCTACAATTCAATAAGAATATCAAGCCCCAGGAATTTGAATTTTTTGATCTCGTACTACATCATAACATGAGAAATCTTAAGAACCACGAGAAGAAAGGAAGACTTGAGACTAACTAGTTGGGGCCTTTTGTGGTTAATACTAAATTTGGCTCAGGAGCATATCATATAGCTACACACCAGAGGAAGAGCCACTCCCTGATCCTATGAATATTCTACATCTGAAGAGGTTCTATACATGAGAATCAACATCCCGTGTCTAGCAATTTATGATCCTGAAAAAATCTAGAAAAAATTAAAAATTCCACAAATTCCAAAAATAATATATATGGTCCTAAAAAATCCAAAAACAATATGGTCCTAAAAAAATCCAAAAACAATATGTATGGTCCTAAAAAATCCAAAAATATATATATATGGTCTTGAAAAAATCTTTAAAAATATAAAAAGACACCCCCCCCCCCCAAAAAAAAAGAAAAAAAGAAACAAAAATTCATCTAATGGTGAAAACCTGACAAACAGGCACCTTGGATAAGTACCATGGTGAAAACCACTTGTCGGCACCATGTGTAGTTCACCTAGATCCATCATCTATCAAGATACTTTCTCTTGTCCATCCCTTCATTCCCCTCCTATGTCTGTGTGGGAATCTAGCCTAGTGTGCCTTCCATCTCGCTCACTTTGCACACACTCACCTATGCAGCTGACCCAATTCTCTTGAGCTCCAATGAGATCAATGAAACTCTTTCAGACCCACTAACCACATGCATCCTCTCAAAAACATATCGAGACTAATTATCCTTGTTGTCATTTGATCTATCATTTTTTCCTTGACACTTATAAACAACCTTGAATCAATCAACATTGGCCCTTCAGGATATATCTTTCCTAAGACGGCTCATCCAATCTTAAACCTAAGCATCAACCTTGTTCTGGGCAAGAACTATGGACTGAATGGCCGCTTGGTCATGAGGCCTTCCTTTTGTTTTATCTTCTGTGTTCAATTGCACCTACTCTGGATAATCCAAATCTTCGTATCTTGGTTTGTTTAGATAGGTTTTGGGGTTGATTCACAAATTTTTTTGGTGTGATGTGTATTTTTGTTTGAGCATCTGGTCCACACATCTGAATCATGTTATCCTTGTTTATCTAGCATGTGGTACATGATTTCTATGCAACATCAAAATCGGATATTCTCTCCCATGTTGACACAATGATAGTCTACATTTAGGTTCATTTTGCATTGGCATCCTTCTTTTATTCATTTCCCCTATCCTCACCCTTCCTTTTCGAGAAAATTATCAAAATTAATTTTTTGCTCAATTTTCTCAAGGGGGCACCTCCTCATCCTTTTCCTGTCATCTCTTAGGCACGACTCCTAGGGCATCTTGGCTTCTTCTTCTTTGATGCGATGCCAATTTTGACACCACATCAAAGAGGTGTAAAAAGTAGACACCTAAAATTGTCCATTCACACTAATGTTAATTTTTATTAATATTTGCCCTTAACATTATGGTTAATTTTATTGATTGACTATAATCATTATATTCTTCTATTTATTTAATTAAATTTACTTTAATTAAATAAATTCATTTTCACTATGTATTTAAATTTTATTTAAATACTTTAATATATTGAACTCAATTTAATATATTATCCCTCCATTTCCCTGTATAAAATAGTTTTTCTTTATGTTATTCCTCCACCAGCCTAAAGTTCTTCTAAACCATGATTAAATTAAAATTATTTTAATTTAACTCCTTTTCCCTTTTTCCTATTCTTACCTTTTTTCTAATATTCCTTTAATATTAATTAAAAGGTGGATTACCTCTAATCATGTGCACAACCATGTTTTCCAAGGTAGCCACCTCTTCATTTTTTTTCTCCACCAATCATTTTTAAATTTATCTTTCCCTCTAAAATTGAAGTTTAATTTTTGCATATTTTGCCTCTCAAACCCTACCTAACATCCTTTTGCCTCTTGATTCTAGCCACTCATTTCTTTTGCCTCTTCATCTTAGCCACTTCCCTTTTGCCTCTTAATCTTGGCCATCCATTCTTTTGCCTCTTAATCTCCTTCATCCAATCCTATTCAATTTCTATAAATGAAGACCTCTCTTTCATTTGTAGGCTAATCTTGTAAGAATAATCATCAAACATTCTAGAGCACTTGAGCACTCATTTGAGCACATAACATTTTAACATTCTAGCATTTTTAGCGTTTCAATTTCTTAGCATAGTTGTTACAATTTCATTCTTAACTTAGATTTCAATTCTTGCATTGTAGAATAGATTTTATTTCATAGCTTAGTTGAAATCTTGTATTTTCATTCTTAGTTAGCTTGCATTGCATTTCTTATTAAAAAAAAAATTAAAAAAAAATCTTGCATCATCTTGCTTGTGCATTATCTTCTTCATAGATCTTGCACTTGTACATCATTGTGAGATTTGGGACAAGTTCCTCATACTTGTTTCCAAAACCCTCATTTTGCATCTTATAATATTTTCATTAGATTGTATTCCATTGTTTTGGGAGAGCATACCCACAATAATCTTGAAGAGAAAATCAAACAAGGTTATTGGGTGCCCTTGTTTTAGCTCATTGAGGTTGTAGTGAAAGTTACTTATTTTGTTCCATTTGAAATGACTAACATCTAATGTGATTTTGTTTGGTGTGTTTCATTTGTAGCAAATAGGTCCATATTTTAATTGCATATAGTTGACACAATAAAAATTTGAAGTATTAGGATGCATGCGTGCCTAGAGGATGTCAGTGTAAGTGCATGTTAGACATTAATGCAAAAATTAGACACCATAGTAGATCCTGGATGTTAGTGCAAAAATCCCAATGGGATGATCACATAAATCCAAGATGCGTGTGCAAATTTTGGACGCATGTGTTGTGCTAAAACATAAAACTACTAAAAAAAAATGCAATAAATTGACTAGGAAAGGTTAAACGAGGCCTACCTCATCCCAAGGCCCATCTCTCTCCACAATGACATGTAACTCCTCAATCCTATATGCTTATAAATCTTGTTTGTGAGGCATTGTCACCAAGATACTTAGAAACTCAACTAAAATCCTCCTAGCAAATAGTGACAATGACCCTTATAGGGGCCCACCTAACACATATATAGCTTGAAATGGACCCAAAAATATGTTTGGCTTTGAATTCCTTACTATTTTTCCCCATGTGTTGGGGGAAAAAATATGGGGGCATATATATACCTAAAAATGGTTTTTCATTTTTTACTGAAACTAACATCTCTTAAGAATTCTTCTCATTAGGGTAGCTTCTTCCATTTTTGCTACTAACAATTTTTAATTTTACAGATCATACTAAAAAAATTCCACACTAAATATTGGAGGCATCAATTGCATCTATCAAGTTGAGTCCACTAATCAATACAAGTAATTTTTTCAAGGTAATAAATGCACTTCATATGTTTCATGTACCTAATAGTATTATATATTTTTGTTAGGATTAGGTGATACTGAGAGGGGGGTGAATCAGTATTACTGCACTTTAATTTAAACTTCAACAAATTATAAATGAACCATAATAATGCTGAAATGAAAATACCATATAAGAACAACACATAACTCATGACACCATGATTTTTTCTCAAGGAAACCCTGGCCAAGGGAAAACCCTGGTGGGGATGGTACCCACAACTATGCACTAAAATATTATATCCCTATTAGGAGATATAGCCCCGCTAGGAGCTGATTATTACATAGTACATTTCCTTGTTAGAGGAATAAAAAACCTTGTTAGGGGTATACAAAACACCTGGTTAAAGGTGGTGAGAAAACTACTCTTACAATAAAAAATTGTCTCAAAGAGTTCTCCAAAATGTGAACAATACAAGAACTTCCTTGCTTAGATAGCTCTTGTTATAGATCTGTCAAATAATAATCTTGCATCTAATATCTACTCTCATATTTGCAACCTTGCATCATCATCACATATCATACATATCTTCACTTCCACAAAATCATTCTATACTTATACAAAATCTGCCATCCAGTCAGCTTCACAAATACCATACAAAACATAATAATGAATTATGTAAATGATAAGTATGGAGTCAACGATCTTATTGAATAGGGGTAAAATGGAATCACCTCTATTGGATGTATGTATGGGGGAAATATGAGATCCACTTCTAAATCCAAATTCCCAAGGGAGAGATCCAATTTGATCAACCAAAAGGCTAATGCACAATCGAATCAATCTATGGAGAATGTGAAAAAGGAAGGAAACCTTATATATCTCTATTAAGGAATTATACTTGAAATCTAAAATAATTGAAAAGCAAATACTAACCTCAAAATAGGGAAAATTTGGAAAATGCCAATTTCTGATGTGTGTGTGTACTTTCAGGCAATTCTGCAACCTGTTTCGAACTAGAAATATCAAGATGAAGAAAACCTAGAAAACTTTTATCTTTCCGATAGTAGGTAGTCTTTGACCCTCATAAAAGTTCAAAGGCTACATTCTTATTCTGAAGGTCGACTTTGATTTTGTTTGCGGAGCTCAAAATTTTGCCGAAAAGGGTATCCAAATCCAATCTCAAATTTGAAGTTCCGCACCTGCACCTGCAAGAAAAAGGGGGTTTTTTTTGTTTGTATGGGGGGTTTTCCTTGGTCAAACTCTAATTTAGGAATTAACCTTGAAATTGAATTGAAATGTAATGTGCATAAAACAAAGCAAATGAAACAATTCACCTTGCTTATATTGAAGTCCTTGTACAGGATTCGAATCCTCAAACCCACAAGTAGGGATGCTCCAATGGATGTAGAATGAATGTAGGATGTCTCAAATCAATGGCATTTGATCTTCAACACCAATCTTGACTAGATCTTTTCATATGAGGAGGCTTGGATGAATGTAGAAGGATGGATCTTCAAGGGGGCTCCAAAGAGATTGAATCCTTCAATGGTTAACAATGGATCTCCTTGATGGATGAATGCTTGAAGGCTTGCTTGAATGATTGAATTCAATTGCTTGCACTTGAGAGCTTGCTCATGAAATTTCTTGAAGATGAGATATGAAAACTTGATTGAGAGATGGATGTGAAAATGAGAGAGGGAAGACCTCCTTTTATAGTGAACTAGGGCACAAACCTCTAGAGAAGGCCGACATTGGGGAATTAAATCCCAATTAACCTTAACCCTTAGAAATGGACCCATATTAAATGCAATTTAAGGATTTACCATCCTGAAACCCGAAATGGCTGACTCGGAGGCGGGAAAAGAATCTTTCTGAAACCCAGTACCCGAAAATCAAAAAAACTTGAAATTTGAATTGGGGTCAAGGATGAGGTTGACTCTTCTCTAGGTCAAAGTCAAGGTTGACCCTGACCTAGGTCAAAGTCAAGGTCAACTTTGACCTTGAGGTCAAAAACCTCAGGACCCTTGCCTAGAATGCCAAGAAATACAAATAGGAAGTGGAAAATGGGTGCAGAAAGAAGCAGAACAGGGGGAAAAGCCAAATACATGCAAAGACCTGATCAAGGTGCTTAACATGACCCCATACCACTTACTCAAAGGGCTAAATACTCTTATCATGGAAGTTCTTCCATTTTAAGATGATACATTAAGCCCCCACTTTAGCAAGAGTATGGACTCGATGCAAACTCTTGGTAAAGGAGATCAGAATGAAAAGATAATCTTATCATAATCCAAGGGACAAAGAGAAACCTTAAGCCCTCGGGGACTCAAGTCTTCATCGACTCCAGATCACAGTAAGAGAGACATCTTTAGAAAGAGAAAGAGGGTGTGATTACCTCACCCAATGAGAACTTATGTCCCATTGTGAACCACACAAGGAAACGATGCTACTAAAAAGATGGAATTGAACCACCTAGTGAATGTGGCTACTCACTAGTCAACCCATCAAGGATTTACCCTTAGGAATATTCTATTCCATAAGAATAAAACCAAAAACAAAAGGGATCCAGTCTTAAGGACACCTCCGACCTTAAGGGATCAAAATATATGTATATTTGAAACTAGAGGGATCAAGAGATCCTAAAATATAAATCCATGCTTTAAGGATTAGTCACTAATCCAAAAAGGGAGAAAAGGTATCTTGAAAAATATGTGCGTATCAAAAAGTGTGTGTGTGCAATAGGTGAGTAGAGCATATGCCCCCACTTTAAAGTCATTGCTGACACTTTAACAGGAGCAATGGCTTTAATAGAAACATAAATAACTCCACTAATTGCGTTTCCACATCGAGATGCCCCCAGATGAAGACAAATCAAGGGAAATATCACATAAACATACAGAGAACACAAAAGGGATCTACCTACCGTGGGGTCAGTATGATCATAAGATAATAGATATATGATATTATTGCAAATGAATTGACATCATTCCCCAAAGAAAGTAGAACTACGATCACAAAGGAGGAAAGATCACATAAGATATACAAAGGAGAATCTTTTCAGACCATGACATGGAGACCAAAAAGAATCAGTGCTACCACGTCTCGAATCCAAGCAGATTACACAAGGAAATATTTATGAACAATAGCACAATTACAACATAACATTGAACAACACATAGAAGAATAGAGATACATATAGAGGAATTGAACAACAATTTTGATTCCTTCATCACCTTGTACGAACTGAGTAACAATGATCGTATAAAAGAATCTAACAACTTTTAGCAAACACATTACAGGAGAAACATAATACAGCAGGCAAACAAACAACAAAGCTACCATGAAGGACAAGTCGATCAAGCATGCCGCCTACTCTCCCCATCTCATTGTATATCATTTAGGGAAGGTGGGTAACTCGCAAGAGGGACTATATCCAACATAGTAGGAATGATAGCCAATTCGAAACAAGGATCCTCTTGAGAATCACAATGTTTGACACTAGGTGTAAGAGTTAATTGTGATGAAAGCATATTAGGTAAATCAATGTCAATGTCAATAGTCTCATATTCATCATTAACATCATCAGTATCATCAAGAGTATCTTCTTCATCCAAATTAATCAAAATAGGATCTTAGATATGAATAGAATCATCATAATCATGCATCTTAACATCATTATTAATAACAACTTATTCTAACACATCATGCATAGATTTATCCGAAGAAGGTAGAGATCTTTGAAGAACAGAATTACGAGCTTTAGAATGACCACGATGCTTCTTACGACATTAATTGGTAGATCGATTACATTTTCATTTATTTGAAATAGGTTCAGAACTAGGAGGAATAATCATAGGATCCTTCATAGGTTCTGTAGGAAGATCAATAGGATTATAAACAATAGGAGGAACAATCACAAGATCTTTCACAAGTTCTTTAGGAAGAGCGATAGAAGGAACTTGATTAATAGAACTAGAAGCCATAGTTAAAGGAGGTATAGAAGGTGTAGGCAAAAGACCATGATTAAGATCCATAGAAGGTATTCTTAATTCAATAATCTTATGATGTTTATAAGCTTGATATGAACGAAAAATATTATCAGGTCGAGGAGGACATGAATTAGGTAATGAAGGCCAAAAGAAATCAAGAGCAACACAATCTCTAGGCCTAGAAGGTTGATATAAACTATGATTAACCATCTTTACTTCTTCATAATGAATTAATTTAAGACACTTGTGGATAGGTGAAGCAACAACATGCATGGCATTCAACCAAGGCAAACCTAGCTTAACTTTAAATTGATTAGAAGTAGGAATCACTACAAAGGTAGTGTTCATAATTTTTCCACAGATTTCAACCGGTAAAGTAATAGAACCAAATGATGGATAAAGAAAACCATTACAAGTCTGAATCCACACATCTGATGTATCATAAGAATTGCATTGTAAGCTTTTCATAAAAAGATTTTCTTCAGTAATAACATTGACTAAGGATGTAGGATCAACAAGACAAACACAAGTAGGTTTCTGAGAAATCCTAGCATAAATGTAAAGGGGACCATCAGGAGCCTTAATAGTCTCAGATTCATCAAAGGTAATCAAAAGTTCCTGAGGTCTTTTATTCTTAGGTTGTTGAGGTTTAGGTTGAATTTTCAATTTAGGCTTAGGTTTTGGTCGAGGTTGAGATTGAACTTGAGGTTGAATCTGAGGTTGAGGTTGAGGTTGAGGTGGAGATACAAATTGGCCAACATGCTCCACTCGATTAACAACATGATTGATATCATCCATCTTTGAATCATACACAATTTCCATAGCACATGGTTGAGCAATGGTATTAGTATCATGCGTAGGTAAAGGATTCGTATAGATTTGAAGGTTTTGATTAGGAGGAGAGACATATTTGTTTCCACTACCATCAAGATTATCAATAGATAAGGCATTAGAGTCAATTAAGTCTTGCACCTTATGTTTTAAAGAATAACACTTTTCAGTATCATGACCATTCTGACGATGATATTGACAAAAAAACATTTTGATCAAAAGATTTAGATGCAATCGTAGCAAGTAAAAGAGGTTGAATAGGAGCTAAAGTAATCATATTAGTAGTTAACAAACTATTCATAATAGCATGTAAAGATTCAGAAAGAGGAGTAAACGTATGATTTAATCGAAAAGCAGTGGATGCAGAAGTGGCATTGTGAGATGCAACAACAACTTAATTAGCAACTGCATTCGCTTGTTTGTTTATCTTGACATAGTTGTTAAATTTTTGAAATTTGTTTGGATTAGGAGCAGCATCACTTTTATCAACTGGAACAGGAGCCATTGGAGTGTTTCTCTCAAATTGACTCACTTGTAATTGATAATTATGAAGCGCTACACAAAGTTGTTGAAAAGAGGCAAATTCAGTAAGTAGAATCTTATCTCTAATATCCTTTTGCAAATTTGAAATAAACATATGTTGAATATCAATATCAGGAATAGGATAGAAAATCTGAGCATGCAAATGCTTAAATCTACCAATAAATTCAGTTAATTTTTCTTTAGCACTTTGTTTACAATGCATCAAATCAATCAAAGACACTTGCGGGCCAATGTTGTTTTGAAATTGTTGAATAAAGGCATTAGCAAGTTTTGGAAAGGAATCAATAGAATAAGGAGGCAAGGAAAAATACCATTGTAAGGCCTTGTCATAGAAAGTTCTAACAAACAGTTTGGCTAAAATCCTATGGTCATGAGCATAATCACTACAAAGGATTTGGAATGTTTTAACATGATGAACGGGATCTCCTTTTCCATTATAATTCTCAAGAAGAGGCATATCGACTTGCTAAGGAATAGGAGTATGAATAATATCCAAGGACAAAGGACTTCCCATGTCACATGTAGGAATACTAAACTTGTTTTGAGTTAAGGAAGCAAGTTGTTGTAAGGATGACACAGTTTGAGCCAAACTGATGAGTGTTGAATCATTAGAGGAAATAGGAGGAATAGCAACATTAGACACACTAGGTATAGTGTAAGAAGTTGCAGGAATAGAAGACACAACTGGAGGAACATTAGGAACTATAGTTGAAAGTGGATTGGAATAAGTAAAAGGAACATTATGATATGAAGGTTGTGATGTAGGAAGGGACATAGGAGGAACACTCATAGGAATAGAGGGAACCATCACAGTCACCAAAGAAGGAGTATAGGTAGGAATACTAGGTAAAGGATTAGAAGAGGGTTCAAAACTAGTGATAGGAGGAATCAACCCTAAATCTTGAGCTTCTTGAGCTAAAGGTTTAACATTTGAATGCATGAGGTGAGTAATACCACGCAAGAGGTTAACACCTTGATCACTATCATGAAGAACTTTCTTAAGAGCCTCTATAGCTTGAATAGAATCTTGATTATGGTTCTCTTGAATAAGCCAATTACCCATTTTATCAAGTTCAATTGAAAGTTTTTGGACTTGTTCATGAGGAACTCTTAAAGCGTCATCCTCATCATGAGATGAGTGAGAAGAGTTTTTCTCCATAGTAGGATTGGAATCATGAAGAATCAAATTATCATCCAGGATCCTAAGGAAAGGAGAGGAAGATTCAAGATCAAAGGCACCCATGAGTCTACGACTTCTTCTAACTGGAATGTTATAAGTAGGACTAGTAGTAGTAAAGCTCATAAACTAATGCAACACAAATGAACTAAACTAAGAACACATAAAGCATGAATATTTTTGTATTTTTTAAATCTAATTAGCATGCAAGATCTAACACAAAAGAGAAATCTAATACTAATAATATAAAAAGAAATATAATACCACAAGACATAATAGGGGATCCAATTCCACAAAAGAAAGGAGAGTAAGTATGTCGGGTTCACCAAAATGAATAGTGAAGGTGAACACACAATGTAATACAAAGGGAAATCTAACACCAAAAAGAAAGAGAGTAAGCTCATCGAGTTCACTAAAATAAATAGTGAAGGTGAACACACAATGTAATACAAATGAATAGGGGTAAAATGGAATCACGTCTATTGGATGTATGTATGTAGGAAATATGAGATCCACTTCTAAATCCAAATTCCCAAGGGAGAGATCCAATTTGATCAACCAAAAGGCTAATGCACAATCAAATCAATCTATGGAGAATGTGAAAAAGGAAGGAAACCTTATATTTCTCTATTAAGTAATTATACTTGAAATCTGAAATAATTGAAAAGAAAATACTAACCTCAAAATAGGGAAAATCTGGAAAATGCCAATTTCTGATGTATGTGTGTACTTTCAAGCAATTCTGCAACCTATTTCAAACTAGAAATGCCAAGATGAAGAAAACCCAAAAAACTTTTATCTTTCTGACAGCAAGTAGTCTTTGACCCTCATAAGGTCAAAGGCTGCATTCTTATTATGAAGGTCGACTTTGATTTTGTTCGCAGATCTCGGAAGTTCACCAAAAAGGGTATCCAAATCCAATCTCAAATCTAAAGTTTCGCACCTGCACCTGCAAGAAAAAGGGGGTTTTGTTGTTTGTATGGGGGGTTTGCCTTGGTCAAACCCCAATTTAGGAATTAACCTTGAAATTGAATTGAAATGTAATGTGCATAAAACAAAGAAAATGAAACAATTCACCTTGCTTATGTTGAAGTCCTTGTAGAGGATTTGAATCCTCAAATCCACAAGTAGGGATGCTCCAATGGATGTAGAATGAATGTAGGATGTCTCAAATCAATGGAATTTGATCTTCAACACTAATCTTGACTAGATCTTTACATATGAGGAGGCTTGGATGAATGTAGAAGGATGGATCTTCAAGGGGGCTCCAAAGAGATTGAATCCTTCAATGGCTAACAACGGATCTCCTTGATGGATGAATGCTTGAACACTTGAATGCTTGAAGGCTTGCTTGAATTCTTGAATTCACTTGCTTGCACTTGAGAGCTTTCTCATGAAATTTCTTGAAGATGAGATATGAAAACTTGATTGAGAGATGGATGTGAAAATGAGAGAGGGAAGACCTCCTTTTATAGTGAACTAGGCACAAACCTCTAGAGAAGGCCAACATTGGGGAATTAAATCCCAATTTACCTTAACCCTTAGAAATGGACCCATATTAAATGAAATTTAAGGATTTACCATCCTAAAACCTAAAATGGCCGACCCAGAGGTAGGAACAGAATCTTTCCAAAACCCGATACCCGAAAATCAAAAAAACTTGAAATTTGAACTGGGGATCAAGGACGAGGTCGACTCTGCCCTGGGTCAGAGTTGAGGTCGACCCTGACCTAGGTTAGAGTCGAGGTCTACTTTGACCCTCAAGGTCAACTTTGACCTTGAGGTCAAAAACCTTAGGACCCCAGCCTAGAATGCCAGGAAATGTGGATAGGAAGTGGAAAATGGGTGCAGAAAGAAGTAGAATAGGGGAAAATCCAAATACATGCAAAGACCCGATCAAGGCACTTAACATGACCCCAGACCACTTACTCGGAGGGATAAACGCTCTTATCATGGAAGTGCTTCCATTTTAAGATGATACACTTATATTACCCAAGTGTCAGCAATATACTTCATTCACCTGACTTAGCATGTTACCATATCCACTAACCTTGCCTTAATCTTTGCAACTTCTCATATGTCCTATTATAAGTTGATTCTCTATCTTCGCATACCTTCAAATCACTGAATCTCACTGATCTAATCACCAAAACTCATGCACTCTTAACTAAAGAATATACATATCCCAAAATACCTTCTACTAACTTTGCATGCCATAATACCTCATACATTTCCATCACTAACCAAAAATCTAACATTGTACCATGCTACCCTGATTCTAGACTTAGTCAGTTTTATGACTGTGACTCTAGTAGCAAAACTGTCTACATGTGATCACTCCAGCATAAGTGTTGCCATGAATGACAATGCTCAAGTGATCCCTAGTACTTCACAACGTCACTTGACAACAATCTCTCCCTTTGGAATTGATGGAAACACTTAGAAAAATGACTAAGTGTTAAAAGCACTACTTTTAACTATATACATAGAACTTTTCTTTTCTTTTCTCTTTTCTGCTTTTATATACTCTTTTGTTTTTACTCTCATCATTTTTATCTTTCTCTTTCTCTCCCTTTGACGTCAATGGAAAAGGTGCATTCAAAATTTCAAAACTTAAGCACAAAAATACTTAGTGCTTACTCACTAGTTTTAAGACATCTTGGAAAGAGTTTTCCAAGGTCTTCACTTCCTCGGCCCATGATTTGATTAAGAGCTCACTAACATGGATCAATCCATTTAGTGTATATGATGTTGTCTTTGTTGCCTTAAGCTTGGTAGGTATAGATATAGACATTGACCCTTCAACCTTTTCCATCTCTAATAGATGTGTCTCAAGCATCGAAAGATTAGGGGTTATAAGGCTCTTTAACAAGCCAAATCTGTCTACAACTCTCCTTTTCTCCATTTCCAAAATACTGATTTTGTCCAACAGCCTGGATGCCTCTTTATCCATTTTGCCCACAGTTAGTGAAGATGTTTCACAACTGTCCATTAGACTATCAAGAGTAGCCCTATCCTTGGCTATGATGTCTTCAATATTCTTTACATGCCTGCAAGGAATTATGTAGTAGCTATAAATCCTTTTGCCTTGTGCTATGAAACTCTTGGCCTTAAGAGTAGTAGCCTTGAGAATGTCTAAGTCCCATAAGATGGACTGATAGACTTCTCTCAACTTCTTCTCCAAAAAGTTCTTCTCTGCCTTATCTTCTGCAGTCTTTAGCAATAAGCCAAAGTGACTATCAAAACTATCCAATACCATACCTAGATTCTCAGTTTCATCCTTTTCTTGAAAGATAATATCTATAGGAAGTAGTTTATTTACTATCTCTACAACCCTAGCCATTACCTTTACTCTTTTATCCCCTTTCTGCACTGACCTTTCTTTAGCCTAAGCGAAGGCTATGAAGGATAGCCTCATAAGCTCATCCTCATCCATGTTGTCTACATTAGCACTGACCGGTTTGGCCATGCTTACCAAAAATAAAGAGGTGTCAGATTCCTATTTTAATTCCATTCTCACCTCAACTTCTTTTTCTATTCTAGTCTCTTCTTCCTTCCTTCCTTCCTGCTGAATTTATTTTTCTTGTGACTTCTCTTCATGTTTTTCCTCTATTTTCTCTTCCTCTATCTGTCCTTGTGCTTCAAATTCCATTTCACTATCCAAGTTACCCAAAAATGGATCATTTATGTCATGCGAAGTGTCAAGGGTCATAGGCACACCAGCGACAAAGAAATCTGGTTGCATGCTAGCTTGTTCACTTCCTTCTACTACCTTGGAACTTTCTCCCAATCCCAAAGATGTAGGTTTGGTAACCTTGGGAGGTGAGGTTTTCTTTGGCAAATCACTCATTAGGATTTGATCTGATTCCTTTTGAGTGTCCTCAATCACTTCATCATATTTCCTAGCCATGATTTTTACTAGTCTGGCCTTTGTCCTCAACAGGGGTTTTAATACATTTATTATCCTCTCCCTTTCTTGTATTGAGACAACAGGTAACATGTCCTTAATAGATTTATTCCTTATGTTTTCATCTTTTGACTGTGTCAATTGCTTCCTGATTTCCAGTTTGCTATACAGTTCTTTAGGGATACTCCCTTCAATTTCTAACAAATTTTTCTTGAAGATTAACGAGTATTCAATTATGGTGTCTTCAATAATTGCTTGATCCTCAAAACCATATCTCTCATAGTACCTGTCCACTGTCTTCAAGTTACCATCTTTTATCACTCTCTTATGTAGTGAATTGAGGTCTGGTTTCCACAAGGTTTGTGGATCCTTCTATGTTGCTTTCTCTTCTACTTTCTCAATTACCTTTTCCTCTTTCTTCTTCCTTTTCACTTCTACCTCTTTCTCCTTAGGACTGTCCTGCTTACTATATCTTGTAGATCTTCTAAGAATGTTCATAGGCACAACTTCTTGTGCTGCCTCCTCTTGAGTAACTGACAAATCAACAATATCAACAGTAGGAATTACTGTGTTTTCTACCTCTGAAGGAATAGGAGCATCAATGGCCATGCTTGAAGATGATTCCATCTTATTTCTTATGTTTATCAACTACTCCTTAGTGATTCCTACCTTTACGGTGATATCCTCCACAATTTTACTCATCTTTCTTTTCCTTGTTACTTTCTCTTGTTCTTCTCTAAATTTTTTAGACTTCTCTCTATATGTTCCCCATCTTTCTTGAGTAGGGTCTACTTCTGCTGCTAGTACATGCTCAACCTGCATAGTCAAGATTTCAACACTGACTTCATACCCCACAGGGTAATACCATTTCATTCTTGGTTCCATTGCCTCAAAACAAACACAATCAGTTTTAACCATGAAACAAATAGTGTCCTCATACTTCTCAACAATGTTTTTAGGTATTCTATACCTTTCCTTCATCTATCTTTGTAAGATTTTAGTCATAGCAAATAGTTCACCATCAACCCAATTCTTATATTGTCTTTTGTAACTCTCTAAAATCTAAATTTCAGTGGGTACATTATCCTTCCATGTCCTAGGGTGCATGCCAGGAAACTTGTGAATGATATGAATGTACATATGGACTAATAATGACCCAAACCTAAATGCTTTAGATTTATCTTTCTTTATGGCCTTTACATTTTCTAGGAACTATTGTGCTAGAACTTCACAAAGGTTATACTTATTTTTTTCCTTGACCATCCTATAGGCCATCATTACAAATATAGCATAAATTGAGTAAGGTCTACTACTATAAAACAATTTGTAGCCTAACAACATTGCTACCAACCTAACATCTTGCTGAAAGATGTCATTGACTGTCATCACCCTCTTATCCCACTTGGAATGGGTTAGGGTTTCTGCCTATTTCCTTAGGTTCTTTTCTGCAACCGGAAGGGCTCCTTCATTATCAAGACCTATTATATCATGGATCATTTGTGTACATATTTTCACTAGTTGTTCTCCTATCTAAACAAACTGATCATGTATCCTACTGAGGATAATCTTGAACCATTATGTTTCTGTGAATTCCGTGAGTAGGGTTAGTTTAATGATAGATTGGTCTTGTAGGCATTTGAACTCTTTTACCATAGATCCATCTGCTTCTATCATAGAATCTAATTCACTATAAATGTTTACATCTCCAATGATTTCATACTTACAATGTATGTATGCCCTAATGTCTTCAACGTACAATACACCGATAGGGGTTTGTTAAAATGCTCCTTCCGAATCATCCTCACAAGACTTAAATGGATGTCTCTTAAACTTATACCTAGGTCTATCCACGACATCATAAACTACTGGTGCATCCATAACTTCTCAATGAGTATAGGTCTAAATACCTTTAATGCGCTAAAATCTGAATCTCTACTTCACGCGATCAAACAATCTCTCTGCTAGATGACTTGAAATGCTTCACAATTCTTCTCTCCTTAGTCATTGATCAACAAATGGTATAGAAATGATAACTTCCAAACCTTTTTATTCTTTGCAAGTTGAGTAAGTGCATTAAACACAAGTAGCTCAACTTCGCATCCCGTCAAGTCAACATAAAACTCGCGAACATGAAAAATGAATCTCCAAGTGTTGCGCTCTCATCCATAGACTCCACAATGTCTGCACACACCATACCTAAGCTCACATGAGGTTACTCCACATATACAGGGGCTGGATATATTCTGTTCTCTACATCCAATGCTCCCCTTAAGGCCATGCGGCCTTCTAGGTTAATGTCTCAAAGAACTCATCATGCAAAGACAGTATCATCTATTGTATCTCCCTGAACTAATGTCTTATTTAATTCTTTCACCTTCCATATCTTTTCATCCTCCTTGTTCTCTGATTTATTGAAATGATTCTCAAACTCATTCATGTACTCATTAAGGCTCTTACCATTGTCACCAACATTCTTTCTTATAACCATAGGAGGTGGTCCTCTCAGTTCACTTGATCTTCTTGGTCCTCTTCTATTGTCCTCTCCATTGTATGTGCAAAAAATGTCTTTGTGTCCAAGGTTGTTGCATTTGTAACATGTAGGAGGTCTCCTTCTATCTTGATTTACTTGTAACTTACAATACCTTGCAGTGTGTCCAAAGTTATTGCATTTTTGGCATGTGATCTTGGCTACTGATTCTTCTCTGACATAATCTTGTTTATACCTAGATTGATCTGGTTTTCTACAATATGCTTTCTTGTGTCCATAATCATAACAGTTATAATAGTAACTGGTAAAGGGTTTAGAGGTACCTTTACCTCTACAATATCTTTTCATGTGTCCAACTTTGTTGCATCCAAAGCATCTACCTCTTAAAGGTTTGATCTATTCTTTAGGTCTTCATGATTAGGTCTTTCTTCAGTCTTGGCTTCACTTGCTTCTTCATTGGTCTTAGAACATTTTGCTTCATTGAATCCAACTCTAGTCATGTCTCCTTTAGGTTTCTATCTTTCTCTTTGCTCATCAATTTTGTCACTGCTCATGTGCAACTTCTCAATGTGTAATTTGGATTGAGTGAGTTCTCCTTTAATGATCTAATTGTACTTCTCCAATTCTTGACATTTATTCTTGTAGTGATCAATTTCAATCTTCATTTGTCCTATCTACTCATTTGCTTCTTTCAGTGACTCTTCAACTTTGTTCCTTGCATCCTTTTTATGTTGAATCTCTTTTATCATCAAAGATTGATTTCCTCTTTTTCTTTCTCCAGCCTCTTCACTTGATCTGAAGTATCATTGTCAGAATCTTCTTTGATCTTGTCCATAAGGTCTTGTTTCTAACATCTTGAAGTTTCAAGTTGCTCTTTTATTTTTCTGATGAAACCTTCTGCTCTTCTCAATTTGAATTTGAGTATACCATTCTCAGCCTTCTCTTTGTCTAGATCTTCAAGAGCTACATCAAATTTCTCTTGCAAACTTTTTGAACCCATTCTGATCTCTCTTAAGCTGTTAGGATTTCTCTCCAAGGGCCAATAGTTCTAATACCAATTGTTAGGATTAGGTAATACTGACGAGGGGGGTGGTGAATTAGTATTACTGCACTTTAATTTAAACTTCAACCAATTATAAATGAACCATAATAATGTTGAAATAAAAAGAACATATAAGCACAACACATAACTCATGACACCATGATTTTTTCTCGAGGAAACCCTGGCCAAGGGAAAACCCCGGTGGAGATGGTACCCACAACTATGCACTAAAATATTATATCCCTGTTAGGAGATCTAGCCCTATTAGGAGCTGATTATTACATAGTACATTTCCTTGTTAGAGGAATAAAAAACCCTATTAGGGGTATACAAAACACCTAGTTAAAGGTGGTGAGCAAACTGCTCTTACAATCAAAAACTATCTCAAAGAGTTCTCCAAAATGTGAACAATACAAGCACTTCCTTGCTTAGATAGTTCCAATTATAGCTCTGTCAAATACCGATCTCGCATCTTCTATCTTCTCTCAGATTCGTAACCTTTCTTCATCATCACATATGATACATATCTTTGCTACTACAAAATCATTCTATACTTATACAAAATTTGCCATCCAGTCGGCTTCACAAATACCATACAAAACATAATAATTAATTATGTAAATGATAAGTATGGAGTCGGCAATCTTATATTACCCAAGTGTCAAAAATATAATTCATTCACATGACTTAGAACATTATCATATCCACTAACCTTTCCTTAATCTTTGCAACTGCTCATATGCCCTGTTATATTGATTCTCTGTCTTCGCATACCTTCAAATCACTCAATCTCACTGATCTGATCACCAAAACTCATGCACTCTTAACTAAAGCATATACATATCCCAAAATACCTTCTACTAACTTTGCAGACCATAATACCTCATACATTTCCATCTCTAACCAAAACTGTAACAATGTACCCTGTTACCCTGATTCTGGACTTAGTCATTTTTATGACTGTGACTCTAGTAGCAAAATTGTTTGCATGCGATCACTCCAGCATAAGTGTTTCCATGAATGACAACCCTCAATTGATCCCTAGTACTTCACAACATCACTTGCCAACACTTTTGAGCAACTTTAGTGTAGTCGATCCCTTGCAATGATCGGCTCACTAAAGTAGGGGAAAAATGTAGTGTCCTAAAATTATACACTTGCATTTATGACACTTACACATCGAACCATGTGCATTTACAACAAAGAGATCATGATCAAATGCTCACATTTTGACATCATGACCCTCCAGAGCACAACGCCAATGATCCCCCATCCAAATTTGAGCTTTACATGGTCGGGTGTGAGCCTGACGTGTAAAAGTCTACGCGACATACACCCATCCTCATAAAATTCAAAATTTAAAGTTCAATTTTTCTTGTGACGTGTGTCCCTTCTATCAGACACATACAAAATGGCTACTACCACCCATTTACAACTATAAAACATTGAATGTTTCTCATTTTCTCTCTAACTCTACTCTAATTTTTCTACTACCACTCATTTTCTTTAGGTTGGATTTTGTTACTACCACCCATTTGCAACCGTTAAAGGTTGGATTTGCAACTAGCTTTGGTCTCTTACATACATTCTAAAGTAAATCTCTGCCTAATTTTTCACACAGCTTGATTGTCTTCTCTATTTGGGGAGGAGGATCTATGATGTACATATCTCTCCCTCATTCTTTCTCTTTTGTTATACATTGATCTATCATATTAATCTATCATTGCTACTATATTTCAAGTCATTAATCTAACAATTAGTAGGGGCTTTCCTCCCTCAAGTGAGGTTTGTTTCTACTACCTGTCTCTATTGGATCTTTGTGCAATGAGGACTTTGCTCCCTCAAGAAAGGTTTATTTTTATTTCCGGTCTTTGTGTAATAGGGGTTATCTTCCAATAAGCACGAATTTATTTCTATTACTTGTCTTTTTTGGTTTATCGACTTTATCTATCTGGTTGTTTGTGGCGGTGGGAACACCAAAGCGAGGGTTTGATTGAGGAAAACCTCTATACAACCCCAACACTTTTCCTTGTCTCAGTGTGTGCAGGTGATGAGAATATATCACGACAAGAGGACTTGAAGTGTTCAAAGCTTACTGGTGCCTTCTCTTTTTTTTTTGGTAAACATGACTACAACAAGGCGCATTGGCATCTAAATTTAAGAGCTCCAAACTTGACATGTGAGTAGATTAAGGTCTATATTTCCCACTTCTGTGATCAAAATAGTTATGATTATTAAAATCTATCAAATATTGGCACTTTTATATCCTTGATTGTAATATTAGAACATTATTTCTAAGGCTTAACATTTAGCGTATTCCTATTTGAATCAAGTACTCTTGAATAGTTGTTTCTTCTATTTTAAGTAGATTATAACTTGTATATTGTTTAACTTAGACTTTCCCCCCTAGCTCTGTGTGCTAGTAGAAGCAAGGTAGCATAAGGAAGATTTTATCTTCGAAAGGTAGAAAATCTCTTACTCTACACTTAGATAATGTGACAATATTGAACTACTTGTGAATATTCCCTCTATCATCACACCTTTGACATTAATAACAATACATGTTCAACAAATAGCTAACTAACAACCAATGGGATTGGGGGTGCCCCTAGAAAGTCAGACTATCGTGATGACTAGAGTGGTCCATACTAGACCAAAGAGCATAATGAAGTGAGTGGACTTTGAAAACTAGTATGATGCCACTAATCCTCCATGGTAAATATCCCTCCCACCAACTATGTCCTCCCACCTCCCTTTTTATTTTGAATAAAATTTTAAGAAAAAAATTGGCATCACATCAAAATAATTATGTTTTATGTACACCCAAATTATATAAATAAATGGATGACATGAATCTATTTTTAACTTTAAACATTTGAAAGTTGCATATATGGTTTAACTTGTAAATGATGTAAACTAATGAAATGTATAAAAACAAAGAGTATAATTATGTCTGTATTTTTTAAAATCTAAAACTTATACAAAACTGTAAACACACAAAGTATAATTTAACAAGTTTAGAAAACAAGATTAATAGTGCTCCACTTTTCTTATAATAATTTTTTCCATATTGTTAACTTGAAATGTTAAGACATGCACTATTAAATTTACTTTTGATAGTTTTCAATAAATATTTTAAACATACTAAAAATATAATTGTTTTTTATAAGACTCCACTTTAAAATTTAAAAATAAAAATAAAAAAACAAACAAAAACAAAACCAATGAAAAAATGTCATCTCACCTCTAAGCTATCATTTTTATCAAAATACTTTAAACTTTACTCTAGAATTTTTGAATTCCTTTAGACCACAGTGGCATGCATGAGGAGTAGAGAAGTTTCCTACCACCATGGTGGGGTACAAAGAAACGTATTCTTTTCTTACAGTTGCCACACTCAATATTTTGTTAAGTACCATGGAGACTTTTGTATGGAGAAACGGGTGCAAAATCTGATTTATATGCTGTAGAATGACAAGGATCATAAAAAGTAGAAAGACAAGAAGAAAGGGAGATTCTTCGCAAGTTCCTCAGTGAAAAGGTCAAATTACATAGAGTTGATGGAAATGAAAAGACGAGCATATTATATATACGTCGTGTCCAATCCGTCTGTTCCTTGTCTCGTACCAATGCAGGTGCCTTTTGATCATTAGTCGACTGCTTAATGAATGGAGATAACATGGTACGTATGTAGAGGCCTGTGGTGAGAATGAATGGTCGGGCCCAGCTAATTCAGGCATGCGGGGTGGGTACAGACCTTTCATCCTCAGTTTTGGTCTTACAAGGTTGATCTAGGCCTTGGGTTGGCTTACGAAGGGATAGGGTGGGGGGTTGAGTGATATTGGTATATTCAATTTTCAAGAGGATATAACTTGATTGATATCAATAGGTGTACAATTATTGGAGCTTTTGTGCATATGTGAATTTTTTATGGTAGTCAAAGTAATAATAATAGAGAACATGTATAGGACATCAATTCAAAAGGACCACTTTTTAATCTTTGAGTGCGTAATGAATTCTATAATGTTTGGCATAACTACCCAAATGCCAAAACAACATTTAGGAAAGGAGGCCTTGTTATCACCCATTGAATTTCACTAATTAAAATATCACTAAAATATCATTTAGTGGGCCAATAGCTGCCCATTGGTACACCCAAAATAAGTTTAATTAGATCAATCGTGCAACTTTATTGCTACCACTAGTACATAATTATTGGGACATTCTTGTATAAGTATTGGATCAATTGTGCAAATTTTGTGGTAGTCAAAGCGAATGATTAACGAAGCAATGACGAATATGTATAGGGTGTCAACTCAAAGTGACTACTTTTTGACCCTTGCGTGCATAATTAATCCCACGATATTTGTTGTAACTAGCCAAATCCTAAAGCATTAGGGGAAGAGGCCTAGTTACCAATCATATTCCATTTATCATTCATTGAATTTCGCTTATTAAAAATTCACTAAAAAATCATTTAGTGGGCTAGTAGCTGCCCATTAGTATACTGAAGAAATCTAGGTAATTAGACCAATTGTGCAACTTTATTGGTACCATAGTACACAATTATTGAGACATTCTTGGATAAATATTGGATCAATTGTGCAAATTTTGTGGTGTTCATGTAGTGAACAATTAGCGAAGCAATGGTGAATATGTATGTAGTGTCAACTCAAAGTGAGCACTTTTTTATCCTTGTACACATAACAAATCCCACAACATTCATCATAACTATCCAAAAGCAAAAACAATAGCTATGAGCACTTAAGTTGCATACATAGACAATAAATAAAATTGTCAAACTCTAATGTATTGTTCAAGAACACAGTGTTCATGAAATTAGCTGGAATGACTTTGTAACTGACTATCTAACCTCTTTGATGCACCAATACATGTGTGTCCCTTATAAACTATAATTTATATGCCTTCATCAGATTTGGAATCAAGCAGTCCCAATTTTTCTTCATCTATTTTGATGTAACACTTGCTTCAAAAGATTCTCAAATGCCTGACATATGTTGGTCTCCCATTTCATAGTTTATGCAATGGTTTTTTATCTTAGATTTGATTTGAGCTCTATTTATGATGCAGGAGCATCTCGGGCCTTGAGAAATCTTGCATCACCAAAAACATTTTCTATTCCTATACCTGTCTGATGTTTTTTTTGTATACGTTGTTGCGGTTGATTTCTTGTCTTGTGAAGTTAATGCAATGTAGTGGACCTAATTTGGAGCATTCTCCTAAGGGTGCATGTCCTAATTCATTTGGATTTGGAATTTATCTTTATTTTCCTCGGGTATCAATTTTTCACCATTTTCACTCATGAAACGTGTGGTATTTTACCTTGCGCAATTTCGTATGGGGAAATTAGAGCTTGCGCGGTTGGGGATCTATTCTTGGATCTTGTGTGGACCTAAATCTATCTTCGCATTGTGTCTTGTTATTTCTATCATTAGTTTTGGTATCTCTCCTTAGGCTGGACCTATAATGTAATTAAAGCCTAACTGGCTGACTTGTGGATTAGTTGGCTATATATTGAGAGCCTTGGTTGATGTAGAGCAACAAGAAGATGAAGTATTAGATGAGTATTATTGGATTAGAGTAGAGTAGAAGCATAATTGGATCCTACAAGATCTTGAAGATCAGATGTTTTATCTAATATTGTAATAGCAGAGCTAGTGGTTTTTTTCTTGGAGACAAGGAGATTGCTTGGAGGCTTGCGAGCTCAAGTTTAGATCTTCCTTAGTGTTTCCATTAGTTGTTGATGTGTTTCAGAGCTGGACTAGCTAGGAGATTGTTGAGATACTTTGTAATTTCATTGTATAAGGTCGAAACCCGGAAGACCTCATAGCCGGGCATGTTGAATGAAATTCTATTTTGAAGCATTATATTGTTATATTCCATTGTGCTTGTTGTTGTTATAGTTGGAAGTGTAGGTTTGGACTATCCATCATTAGATCACCATGTCCTGTCCTGCGTCAATTTAGAATGTACACATTTATTTGATGTGCTTCTCTACAATACATATCTAGTAAGTAATCATATTGCAACATAGTTCTTATCATCTCCCAAACTGTTTGGTTCTTTCTCTCTATAACTTCAATTTTTTAGGGGTTTTAGGTGTTGAGCAATTTTTATTGATTCCATGCATTGCATAATATTCTTCCAATTTGTCAAAGGAAAATTTTCCACCTCTATCTGATCTTAGACACTTGATTATTCTGTCATTTTTATTTTCAACGGTTATACTTTAAAGCTTTAAATTATTCAAAAGCATCTGATTTCTTTTTAAGAAATCCAATTCAAGACATTATAGAATAGTCATAGGTAAGAATAATAAAATACATGTCACCTTATAAGCTTTTTACTCTTAGTGGCCCAAGTAGATAGTGTGAATTATAGTACAATACTTTTTTGTAGGAAATTTGTTCTTTGTTTATTTTCATTTGTGACATAGCTTGCAACTAGTATATTGGGGCTTCTTGATTTTAGGCATGTCTATATCCATTCTTTTGGACCGATTCTCACAAGATAATCAAAGTTAATGTCTCAACCTTCTGTGCTAAAGCCAAATCTCTTCCTTTCATCTAACAAAATAATTTTGACCATTTAATTCACTTAGGTGACATAAATCACTATCATATCTGCTCTCTTTTGCAATCAATTCTTCAGAATCTTTCCTCCTCATTTCATAACCTTTCTCACTAAATGATAAATTATATACATTGTCATGTACATCTAAATTACTCATAGAAGGTTATGCTCCAATCCTTCTACACATAGTACATTATATGTTTTCTTTTCTTTCCATTATTAAGAGTCAATATACCCTTTCTAAAAATCCTAGCAAGAAAATTGTAGCCAAGAGTAACATATTCTCCATCAAAATCCTCAAAGTTCATAAATTTACTCTCACCTTGAGTCATGTGGCTAGAACATCCACTATCAATGATTGATAGATTGTTTTCTTTCTAGGCCCATGAAATACACTTTGAGCCACAAGATACTTTCCAGATTTCTCTTCTTTAAGTTTCTTCTTGCAAATCTTTCCAAATCATTTTTCTAATTGAGTAGATTGTTTACATTTCTTTTCGACATGGGATATCTCAAGAAATTGACTTTATAATTTATTGAAATATGTCCATAGTTGTTACACTTATGATGAATGATATTAAAATCAAACAACGGTGTAAACACATTTTTGTTGACAAAATTATTCCTTCTTACCAAACCTTTTCTACAATTTATAGCTTTATGTCTGAAATGATTGCAATTAAAACAATAACCAAAAATTTGAGTGAACCTTGTATTTAATTCTTATCCTTTAGAAGTTTGTGTTTTGAATCTTCTATCCTACCTCTTGAATTGGGTGCAACAATTATCGATTTTTATGTTTGCTTCAATTGTTATACTTTGTTTAGATTTTAAACTTATAGATCCTTTCTATATTGGACTAACTTCACTGGTTGTTCAACATTCTTCCCTTTCTATTATTTGGTGGAACCAATGCCGATTTTGATATGTAGTGATATCTAATTGTCGATTATCTAATTCAATACTTTAGTACTCTTTTCAAACTTTATATTTAGTTGTCTATTAACTTTTTGATGATCCTTTCTCAATGTAACGATCTTTGCATCAAATTTTTCACAGACCCCCTCTCTATTCCTCAGTCTTTTGGTTAGAGAATCCTCGATTATTTCTTGCTTATTTTATTTGGAACTTCAACTCAATGATGGTCCTTTCAGTATTTCCAAGTTTTAGTGTCAACATCTCTTTAATATACAATTTTTCAACAATCATTTTCTTTAGTCCTTATATTGCCTACCCAACACACAACAGTTCTTCCATAAGATCAACTTCTTCATCACCTTCAAATTTTATTGTAGTATTGTTAGAAGGAGTTTGTATCTCCATGAATAAAGATTTACCACCAATATTTTTAGTAGCAATATGGTCTTCTTCTTCATCAAATGATTCATTGTGTACATTCACAAATAAATTCTTTTGATTCTTATTAAACTTCTTCTTTTTGTTGAAATAATTATTCCCATTCTTTTGATTATCATTGTTATATTCTTTGTAGGGGTGTTTTACAATAAAGTGTCTCATATCTCTCCACAATTGAAGAATTTAAAAGGAAACTTGTCTTTGTACAAGTATTGCAACCCTTCTAAAATTGTTTGATAAAGTAAGCCTCTTTTAGATCTGATTCATCATCGAGGTTAGAAATATCTTCCTTCTAGGATAATTTAAAAGTGACTTCCTTCATTTCGGACGCATCTTTGTCAAATATCATTTTGAATGAAGTAAGTGACCCATGCAACTCAACCAAGGTTAATTTTATCAAGTGTTTGGCTTCTTCAATTATAGGTACCTTAGGAAAAATTGTTGGCAATAGAGATCTAAGGATCTTATTTACTATCACCATTTCCTTTAGTTCCTCACCAACTCCTCTAATTGAATAGATAATTTCATCTAGCCAAACCATGAAGGCATGTTTTCGTCCTCTTTTATCATTAACCCTTTAAACCTATCTTTGCAAGTTTGAATCTTTGCTTCCTTGACCTTTTGATCTCCTTCATAGATAATTCTCAATTTCAGTCACATTTACTTTCCAATTTTGAAATCCTTGACTTTCACATAATTTGTGTTAGTTAACCCACCTAAAATTGTATTCATAGCTTTAGCAGTATTTTCATAAGGCTTCTTACCAGCCTTCAATCACATGGAGGAGTTTTAGAGATCTCATATCCTTTGATAAGTGTTTGTAGAACTTCAAATCCCATAGCCATCAAATAAGATTCTATTCTTCCACTCCAAAATCCATAATTGCATCCATCAAAATATGAGGCTTGATTTATAGAAGAGACTTCTAAAGAAACAAAGTGTGCCATCTTGTATCTACCTCAAGTTGTGAGACCTCTTCAAAGGAACATTTCTCTCATACCAATTATAGGGCACACAATATACTAAGAGGGGGTGAATAAATATATGATATTTTAACTTAATTCAACAATAATGAATTCTCTAATTCTTCACTTTGGAACTTTAATCTCTCTTATTAAAAATCATAAAATGTAGGCATCAAAAAATACACAAGAACACTATATATATGGGGAAATGTGAGATGGAAAAACCATGGTGAGAATCAACTGCTTGGAATTACTATCCAAATCCAAATTTGCAAATAATGAATTGCCTACAAAGAGGTAGACATAAACCTACTCTAGAGGTACCAATCTCCTATTATAATTGTGAACATCTACTGATTGATTGCATCGACTTCCTCTACATAGATCTGAGCAACAACTCAGTAACTAGGACTTCAATCTCAACAAAAACAATGAAATATGAATATTTGACACATTAATCAACCTTGAAAATTCTCCTCTTTCAAATGCTTTGATATTCTAATTAAGGAAAACTTGCACCATCGATCTCCAATTCGCAAAGTATGAGCGTGTATCCATAAAAGTATATACACACTTGAAAGGATCCAAGAGACCCTTATTTATACATTGCAAATTACAATTACCAACATAGGTTGTCCAAATGTAAAGATATTTATTGCATTTGCAAGCCAACTTCCAACATAGGTCCTAAAAAAAATGTTTAGTAAGTCAAGTCCAATAGCTCAGACACAATATTAAAGAGCGGAACACACTATGGGTAACCCAATGTAGCCTTATATAGCTCCAATGCTCACCCTTGTGCAATCCTAGAAAGATGTACGCACATGTTACAACACTTCTTCAAGTTGACATGGTGAGTCTAATATAGGTTGAAGGCCTAAGAATATTACACACAATTCCTTACAAAGTATCATGATGTGTGGTTCCTACCAGAGATCAATATGATCCCTTGAGGAACATCCATCTTTTATTTTTGGCAATATATATAGAAATCACTTGTTGCATCAGTTTGAAACATAAAAAAAGTCTGTCACCAAATTGGTAAAGCCATCACAATGTTTTTCTACTCCCATCTTCTAGAACATTGACTATGGATATAAATTGTGTAGGCATATTATTCATTCAAGTAGTGAAACATCATCTCTAAACATTACTGAATGCAAAGAAAAATAAGGTTGCCAATGTAAGCTCACTATTTGGATAACTATCTGGCTTTCTAGAACAAACTCTCAAAACACTTCCATCACTTATAGACGTGTCCCAATAGATTTTTTAATCATATCAATCAATGGCACTATTGCAATACCCATGACTTAAAACATAGATCTCTAATATGACATGACAATAACAAGTACATAAAACTTATCTTCCTTAGGTAATATGACAATACTATTACTTTTGAATATCCTCTCTATCATCACACCTTCGGTATCAATGACAACACATGTTCAACAAATAACTAAAAAATAGTGGGATTGGGGGTGCCCCTAGAAAGTGAAATCCATTTCACACTATCTTGACGACTAGAGTGGTCCATACTAGACCAAAGAGCATAATAAAGTGAGTGGACTTTGAAAATTGGTGTAAAGCCACTAATCCACAATGGAATATATCCCTCCCACCAACTATGTCCCCCCACCCCCCTTTCTACTTTGAATAAATTTAAGGGAAAAAAATTGACATCACATCAATATAGTTATATTTTTTATACACCCAAATTATATAAATAAATGGATAACATGAATCTATTTTTAAAATTGAAATATTTGAAAGTGACATGTATGTTTTAACTTGTAAATGATGTAAACTAATGAAATGTATAAAAATAAAAAGTATAGTTATGTTTGTATTTTTTAAAATCTAAAACTTATTCAAAACCTTGACAGTATAATTTAACAAGTTTAGAAAACAAGGTTAATAGGACTCCACTTTTCTTATAATTTTTTTTCCATGTTGTTGACTTAGAACTTTAGAGCACTTTTGATTTTTTTTTAATAAATGTTTTAGACATACTAAAATGTAATAGTTTTTATGGGACTCCACCTTTTTTATTGAATATTTATAAAAACAAATTAAAAAGTTTCATCTCACCTCTAAGTTATCATTTTTATAAAAATACTTTAATTTTTGAATTCCTTTATAATACATTCCTTAATAAAAGTATAAGTAGTTACACTTAATGAAGAGGCTTGCATGAGAAGTACAAAAGTTTCCTTCAATCATGGTGGGGTACAAAGAAACATATTCTTTTCTTACAGTTGCCACACTAGAATATTTTGTTTAGTACCATGGAGAATTTTGTATGTAGAAACTAAGAAACGAGTGCAAAATATAACTTATATGTTGCTTCTATCTGATGGACAATCATGAAAAGTAGAAAGATGAGAGAGGGATATTATTTGCAAGTTCCTCAATCGATAAGGTTGAATTACATAGAGTTGATAGGGAGGAACATATTATATATACGACTTGTCTCTTACTAGTGCAGGTGTCTTCTAATCATTAGTTGCCGACTTTTTCAATGGAGATAAAATGTATGCACATACGGACTATTGATTCTTGGTTTTGGCATTAGACGGTGAAAAGGTTGATCTAAGACTTGGGTTGTCTTGTGAAGAGAGAGGGGAGGGGTTTACTAATTGTTCATATTTTATGTCTACATTCAAAAGTTAGTAATTAGATCAATTGTACAATCTTATTGATACTAATAGTGTACGATTATTGAGAATTTCATGCATACTTATTGGATCAAACAATAGCTATGAGCACTTGAGTCTAGCTATCCCATAACATTCGTTGTGACCATCTAGAAGCCAAACAATAGCTATGAGCACTTAAGTCGCATGCAAAGACAATGAAATGAAAATTGTCAAACTTTAATATATTCTTTAGAAACTTAGTATTCAAGAAATTAACTAAAATGACTATATAAACGACTATCCAATCCCTTCGATATATCAATACATACATGTGCCTCATAAACTATAACTTATGCATTAGTACATCTAAGAACTAGATAGCCAATTCCCAATGCTAATGGTACCCTTCCCCTAGATAGCCATTTCCCAATGCTAATGGTACCCTTCCCCTAGAGGATGGTGATGCTTGGAGACATGTGTTGGCCTAGGGATGGGTCTGTTTATACGGTCCTGCTTGACAAGATGTGGGCATTATTTACATCATGTTGTGTGGTGGGAGAACCAGTTTCTGCATTCTCACTGGGGGTGATGGGCTGGCTAGTTAAAGGCGCAAAATGCTAGGGGAATGGTACATTGGACTATTGGGTGTTGAATGTTTGTTTTCCACTTGCGTGGGAATGCGGGAAGAAAGTGAAGCAGATCGAGTGAAAGGCTTCCAGGTGTGCGAGACAGTCGATAATGGCGTCGCATCGTTGCATGACATGATGGTACTTCCAAGCCTTTCATTAAAAGGAGGTCCAAGGAATCCCATTGGAGAAGGAAAGTAATGACTGTACTTGTATACCAAAACACCAACAGATGCATGACGAATATTTTTCCTCCCTCAGGGTGGTGGAAATTGGCGGCTGAATCGGCGACCCTTCATTTCATTTGGGTCGGGGTCGAAATTGCTTGTGGTCCTCACTCCCTCACACTCTCACTCACTCACCCTAAGGAATGACACAATTCGACGTACTTGGGGAAAACAGCATTATACATGACTGCATGAATGTACTTTGTAAGGATTCCAATTACAGTTTCCCCCACCGACCATTCGTATATTTGTTTAATGTTTAATGCCACTATGTAAGCCATCTTTTAAAGCTAATGTGTAACTTAATTTCCAAAGTTAAGTCATATTAGTCATAGGAGAAGTGCACTGGTAATCGTTATAGCTAATTTTATGTATCTATAGAGTTTAAAAAAGAAAACTAGCTTTTGGGTAGCACGATGTTCTCTCTAGAATTTGTTCAAAAAGTGGTCATTTCAAAGTGTCGTTTCCTATCTAGCCCTTTTTGCACCATTACTTGTTCGCTTAGACAACCAAAAAGTTAGTACAATTGATCCAATTCCTCATAATTGTGCAACTTTTACAAAAATGCTCTAAAAATAATGTACTATTGATATCAATAAACTTGTACAATTACTTTTTTTCTCAAAAAATGAATCGTTGGTAATTCATAGATAATTTTTTTAACCGGTTTTGAATTTGAGAAATCTAATACAACTATTAGAATGCCCTCAAATACTAATACTCTTTCCCATTGGATAAATTGAGTGTAGTTTTGAAATGGGATTGTTATTTCAGTTTTCTCTTGGCTGTCTTGACCGTACAGAACAATACAGACGTCTCCTCAATCCCCATCGCATCGCATCGCCATAACATCAGGCACAACGAAGTTCGTTCGTGGTGCTTTGCTGATTCAGCACCTAAAACTATCTGAATTTTACTTTTAGCTTAGCACCTTCCTTCACCTCCGGCCTAGGTTTCTAGGGTTATTGTGTCTCCAATTCAGTGGTGTTGTAACCCCACTTTTGCGACCCAATAGATACTCTACCTCTCAACGATGGTGGGGGATAAGATTTGCCGTATAAAGAGTTTTCCTAGGAATGAGTCAAGCTGTGAATGAATGAATGAGAGAAACATATTCCTTTTGATCTACACTTTTTGATGTACACTTTTTCTTTTCAGAATCTTATCAAGAACCATCAATCTTGCAATGATTTCAGTTTGGAATGAATGAATGTAATAAATAATTTTAATGGTATTTATAAAATCAAATAGTTATAGATCAACAGTCATATTCTTAAGTTCTTTTCAATGTCGATTCTTGTATTATAAATCTTGATCAAGAATCAATCTTACAATGACTTAACTGTAAATGAATAAAAGAAAAAAATTTAATAACATCCACAAAATTAATGTAGAATTTCAATAGTTTATTTTGAATATATTCTAATTTCTTCTTTATTTTGGAAGAAACGATATTAGAATGATTTAAGCTTTGAGAGAGTGAAAGAATTTTTTTGATGGCATCCACAAAATCAAATAATAATTGCATGATTTTAAACATTTTCTCAAGTTCTTTTTGATGTTGGTTCTTTAAATGAATCTTAATCAAGAAACAACCTTAGAATAATTTAAACAGTAATGAATGAATGAAAGAATTTTAATGGCATCCATTAGATCATATAGCAGCTGCATCCTAAACATATTTTCAAGTTCATTTTGATATCAATTTTTCTATTAGGAACCTTGATCAAGAAACAACTTAAGAGTAATCTACACTGTGAATGAATGAAAGAAAGAATTTTAATTGGATTCACAAGAACAAATAACAGTAGCATCCTAAACTTATTCTCAAGTTCATTTCAATGCCAGCGCTTCTACTATAAATCTTGATCAAGGAACAACCTGAGAATTATTTAAATGTGAATGAATTGAAGAAAGAATGTTAATGACATTGACAAGATTAAATAACAGATATATTATAAACATATTTTCGAGTTCTTTTTAATATATAAACATCTAAATTTATTTTCAAGTTCTTTTCAATATCTGTTCTTCTATTGCCACTCTTAACCAAGAAACAATCATTTTGTATATTTGACACAAAAATTATATGAAATTATGATTTTAAAAGTACTCTGAAACAATTAACAATTTGAGAGATCAACAATCACATCCTAAACGTACTTTTAAGGGATCAAAAGTCTGCATCGTTAACATATTGTCAGAGTTCTTTTCTAATGTCGACTTCTTTATTATGAAACTCGATAAAAAAACCAATCCATCTTGTATATTTGATAATAAGAGAAATGAATAATTGAATTTAAAAGTACTCTGAAAGGATTAACCAGATACCTAGACAAAAAAATTAATGTTATTACGTTCGAATTGATTATCTATTACTCTATTCAGCCTTTGTTTCTTACACATCAGTGTAAGGTGGATTCATTTCTGCAATGACAGTGATTTTTTTAATGTAAAGATTGGTTTTATTTTGAACAAATCAGTGTAAGGTGGCTTCATTTCTGCAATGTCAATCTGTTGGGTATGATTTTTTTTATATAAAGATTGTTTTTTTATTTCTGTAATGTTAATCTGTTGGGTATGAGTTTTTTATGTAGATATTGTTTTTAAATTCTTTTAAGATATTTAAGATTATATATTTCAATGATTCATCTCAAAAAGATATGAAAATATAATTAAACAGTGTATAGATGTAAAGCAAAGTTTTCTGGAATAAATTACCTGAAAAGCCTTACATTCTCCATTTACTACCATTTCGTCAACCTCGTTATCCCAGGTTGACGGACAATTTCCCTACTGTTCAAAATTACGGGGCCTGTCTCCCCCGTTAACGTACACCATGGATGATGAATCGACGGCCCACAATGCGCCGGGTTCCTGATCTTCCTGCAACACAGGGTTTCCAATTACGCACGTGCGGTTTTGGCCCTGGGTGCAGTAGTATATTCTTGAATTGGAATTATGTTAGAGAGATGGCCGATAGAAGAAAACTGTTTTCAGGTTGGGAAGAAACATGGTTGTGAAGATTAGGTAGGTATGTGTGAAGTTTTCTCAAATACTGCAGAAAGAGGTCTAAATTTAATGTTGCGTACAAGATTAAACTCCAGACAAAATGGTACTGAGAAAAAACCTTTTATCAATGCAGATAATAAAGATAACAAAATTTTCAGAAAAATCTGTTATGTTTACAGAATGTCATTCCCCATTTTACAAAAACTCCATAACTAAAACTTGGAAAAATACTTATCTGCCTCTACACTCCACCGTAGGAGTTGCTTATCATGGGCTGTCTTTCATGTTAGTCATTGTCTACAGTGAGTGTGGTAGAATCATTATTTAGGATCAAGACTCCTGTTCATTCATACGCCAGGCCTTATTCAATGTGACAAAAAGGTGCCAAAACCTTGATTACTGTACAGATGAGTATTCCTTGATGAAATACAGTGATTCATCAAATTTTAAGGAAAAAAAAATACCAAAATTTTCATTACTGCTTAGATTAGTATTTCTTCATAAAAGATATGATTTTACAAAATTGTATAGATTAGTATTTTTTGATAAAAGATATGATTTCACAAAATTGCAGATTTTTTGATCAAGATTCACAACCGAAGAGTCCACGGTCTTCAAATTTATTAAAGATGCAACTCTTGATCCATTAGATTGATGGTTCTGTAGAAGTCATTAAATCTCATTCATTCAGTACTTCATCACTTGAAATTTATTAAAGATGCAACTTTGATCCCTTAGACTGGTGGTCTTATGGATGTCATTGAAACTCATTTATTCATTACTTCATCACTTGAAACTCATTTATTCATTACTTCATCACTTGAAATTCACAAGCATCATTAAAACTCATTCATTCAGTACTTCATCGCTGTACTATGAGTTTTCTTATCTGTGCATTTCCTTAGCTGTAGTTTGGTTTGATACATTTTGCTTCAAATGATTCCACCCAACCACTGAATTTTTTTACCATTAATTTGTGAAAATGCAATTTAGAAGCAAAAACAGTCTGATGTTTGGTTTTCCTATTGAAAAGGAGATATTCCATATGTGTTCAGATTACAAAAGAAAAGAGATATGCCAGGAACAATAACTTTATAAAAATAAGGCTAATGACAAAGACAATGGACTTACAATTAGATAAGCTTGTGATGATCACTGGCCAAGAATCCATATTACAAGCCTGGTTGTAGGCCTGTACAAAACTTGGTTTTCATAGGAGGTTATGACATGAAATTCTAGTGTAGGAATTCCAGCAATAGATTTTGCCACTATATGATCTAATTAAGCTACATAGGAGCCAATTAATTCTCATCAGCACCCAACCTACAATTATACATGGTATGTCCATGCTAGCTAATAAGATTAAAACTGAAATATACTAAATCAGTCCCAAAGAGAGCAATAGCTATAACTGTCAGAGTAATCCAAGTCAGGGTCCATAAGGAAGGAACAGTAGCTTCCCTCTGCATCCCCATATTTCATCAAATGCTCAATTTGGGGTAACAAGTGTTGGTTGTTTTCAGTGAAATTGATGTAGCATGAGCCCATTCCCATGGTGGAAAGATCTTGAACAGAGGAGGCATTGTCCCCATCTATACCACCACCGGAAGCTTGCTCCTGGGGAGTTCCAGCATCCCCGATTTGATCAGTGCTAACCTTAGAACAATTAGAGAGATTATCTTTTCCTAGTTTCTTTGGCATTTCCTCACTCCTATATTCTGATTGCACAGTCTGGCTTGGCTCATTGGCTTCAAGTTCAGTCTCAGACGTACTTTTCACACTCGCCGGGACAACATCCTTCACATTGTTCTTGCAGGCTTCAAGCTCGGCCTTCAGCTCTGCAACCTGCAACAAATTAAGTAGTTTTAGCAATCATGAGATCGGTGATTGGAGATTTCAGCAATTTATGATATCAAGATGAGATCGGTGATTGGAGATTTCAGTAATTTATGATATCAAGATGTAGCTGCTTCTAGGTTAAATTGTGTAAAAGATTTTGTATCAACGTTTCAGATCACACTCCAAGATCTATCATCAGAATTAAGAAAACCAAAAAAAATATTATAATCTAAAATATTGATACAAAAGTCTGATACAAAAATCTGTTAGACAATTTAATTCAGAAACAACTACATCTTAAAATCATAAGATTGTCAAAATCCATTCTTTTCAAAATTCTGTTTCATGTTTGAAGACTGGTTTTAGTCTAGTTTGTATTACCTCGGCTTGGAGTTTCTGCTCCTCTGCAATGACAGCATCATAGTTCTTCTTGAGATCATCGTTGTCTCGCTCGAGCTTCTTCTTCTTCCAACGTGCCCTTCTGTTCTGGAACCACACACCCACCTGGCGGGGCTGCAATCCCAACTCTTTTGCGAGCTTGAATTTCCTCTCTGGATCCAGTTTGTTCTCTGCCTCGAAGCACTTCTCCAAGAACCGAACCTGTTCAATACTCAGCTTTCTCCTCTTGTCTCCATGATGCAGCTGAGAAGAGCTCCGATCAAACATGGAGGAATAGGGCCGCTTTCCCAAGAAACCAGAAGCTCTGGTGTCCTGCAAGCCTACATTCACAACAAAGCACCAAATTGATCAAAATCTTTGGGTTTAATGATAAAAAATTTCTATAATTCATAAAATATTTCGTATTATTATTCCTGGATGAGATTGTGTGTCAATTTTTTGAATCAATGTTTCGATCATATTTAATGATCTTTCATTCTTTGTGCTCTCTTTCATTCTGATAATGGATCACCGAGTGTGATCCGAAACTTTGATGCCAAAAATTGACACACAATCTCATCCAGAAGCAATAATACGAGATATCTTTGAGTTTGTTAAAAATCAGACAATTTTTTTACACTAATAGTTTACAAATATTTTTGAACATTAACATGAGATCAGTAAAAATTCTTGTTACTTATACAATTTTTTTTGAACAATCATAAAACAAGATAGATTATTCTGTTTACTCAAACATCAACATGAGACTAATACAAATTCTTGTAAGCACAACAATGAGACTAATGCTAGCTCCTTTCAAACAACCACAAAATCAGATAGATTATTCTGCACATATAAACAACAACTTTAAGACTAACACAATTTCATGCAAACACAGCAATAGAACTATATTATCTCCTTTCGAACAACCACAAAATCATATAGATTATTCTGCTCATATGAACATTGATTTTGAGACTAATATAATTTCTTGCAAGCACACCAATGAGACTAATGCTAGTTCCTTTCAAGCAACCACAAAACTAGATAGATTATTTTGCTCATATGAAGATCAACTTTGAGACCAGTGCAAATTCTTGCAAGTACAACAATACTAGCTCTTTTTAAACAACCACAAAATCAGATAGATTATTCTGATCATATGAACATCAATGTTGAGACCAATACAAATTCTTCCGAACACAACAATGAGAATAATACTACCTTTTTTGCACAACCGCAAAATCAAATAGATTATTCTGTTCATATGAACATCAACTCTGAGACCACTACAAATTCTTGTCAGCATAAGACTAATACTAGCTTCTCTCAGACAATCTAGATATGAACATCAACCCCAAAAAAACCACGATACAAATTGTTACAAGCACAACAACAAGAAGAATAATACTACCTCCTTTTGAACAACCACAAAACCAGATAATTTGAAATTGTAATCCAATCAACAATTACCAACTCGCTACCTCTGAGAGAAGGAAAGGGATAGGAATCCAGCACTGAAAACTGGGCTTGTCTGGAGCCGCTTCTACCACCATTTGGCTGCATTAAAATGAAATTACTTGGGTCTAAGCAGGATCGTCTGGCATTCCACGCCATCATGACAACAAATTCACAGATGTGATTAATTCTACTAAATTCACACAAAACAATCAGGAAGAACAATGGGACACTGATCTCTCTCTCTAGTGCATTCCGAGAACCCAAATTGAGGTCCGAAAGACACACAGAGCCCAAAAGCATAAAAAATTCACAGACTAGAAACAGGCTACCATAATGATCTCATTCCCAAGCAGCAGATTGCAGGAGGCAGCAGCAAACGATTCATAAATTAAAGGTTCTAGGGAAATAGGTGCATCCTCAACTTAATTTATAGGTGCGTCTAATTTAATAATAATAAGCAAGAAGATATAAGTAAATTTTATAAGAAAATTAAGTTGAGATTTTAGATTGGAAGATTCATATGAGAGGACAAAAAGTAATGATATCAGGTTTCTATAATTTATCATCTGAGGTTCTGAGTTTCTGAATTTGATTGCACGGTAATTTTTACATCAATGTTTTGAATCACATTCTGAATTTCTGAATTAAGTTGTATGGTAGCTTTTACATCAACATTTTGGATCACAGTTTTACACCAACAATGTGATCTGACATGTTGATGTAAAAACTACCACACAATCTAATTCAGAACATTGAATTAAAACTAGTTTAGTTTTCTTGTTTATTTGAGAGTTTAAGTAGAGTGAAATCATTTACCCCATACAAAATAATAACTATATTCTAATTTCTAAGATCATAAGATATAATTAAAATTTATAAGAAAATTAATTTGAGACTTTAGATTGGAAGATCTAAATGAAAGGAGTAAAAGTAGTTTAGTTTTCATGTTTATTGGAGAGTTAAGATAGTGTGATCTCAGATGAAAAAATAGCTATACTTTTTTTCTAATCTCTAAGATCACAAAAATATATAATTAAAATTTTTAAGAAAATTAATTTTAGACTTTAGATGGGAAGATTCAAATGAAAAGATTAAAAGTAGTTTAGTTTTCTTGTTTAATTGGGAGTTTAGGTAGAGTAAAATTGTTTACCCCAGATAAAAAAAAATTTCTTTATCTTCTTTTTTCATCTCTAAGATCACAATTATGTAGATACTTATGTATATGCTAGCACATTGGCTCACGACAGTGACCCACTCTCACATATATGCAAAAGATGGTAGGGATTTGGGATTTTGATGAATGTAGAAAGGAGGAATATTACTTCAATGCATGGTTGGGAAAAGGGCATGGATAAAAAAATATGGAAGTAATTCATCCACAATGTAGCTATGAATTTCTTGTTTTGGCATTTTGATTTACCTTTGATTCTCAACTTGAATTTATAACTTTGTCATTTATATAGTTTTGTATTCACGATTCGTGAATTAGTGAAATGAATAATCAACCGGATCAACATATTGATTGTCACTAATTTAACAGTTTCACTTTTGTGTGTGCAATATGATGCAATGCTTCATCCAACTATAATGTCATAATGCCATATAATTTCTTTTCACCATTTACGGGGTTGCAAATGTTTATAACAAACATATTCCCTCATGTAGAATATGAAGCAAAATAACATATTTATACAAAACATCACAAAAGAGTATCATAGAACAATCTTCACATAGGCTTGGGTCAAGTCAATCGATTACAATCGAGTATGCAAGGCAAACAAACATAATAAAACATTTAATTCCCACCTCTGGATTACATTCCCATTGGCTGACATTCTAACCCCTTAATCCACCACATATGGTAATAAAAGACTAAACACAATTTAATTAAAATAGACTAATTACATCCACAATTGATTCAAATCAAAATGATGTCATCGTGTAGAACAACTTTACTAATCCAAACACTCAGATTTAAAACACTCACATTAGAATTTAAGAATGAAATTATCTTCTTCATAAAAACACATGCAAAGTAAATCTCTAACATTAAATAAAATATCATGCAAATAGAATAATTGATCCCCAAATAATCCATGCAATTTTAAACCAAATGAATAATCGTATAAATAAACTACACTATAGTACTTATATCTTATATCTTACATCTTAAATATCTTATATAGTTTTGTATTCACGATTCGTGAATTAGTGAAATGAATAATCAACCAGATCAACATATTGATTGTCGCTAATTTAACAATTTCACTTTTGTGTGTGCAATATGATGCAATGCTTCATCCAACTATAATGTCATAATGCCATATAATTTCTTTTCACCATTTATGGGGTTGCAAATGTTTATAACAAGCATGCATGATGAATTAACAAATAGGAGATGACTACATTTGAATACAAGTACTTACAAGTTTATAACATTATTCACATCTTGAATCTTTAAAGTTGCTATAAAATTTTTGTTATAGTTCTTCTTAAACACTTTAAAAAAGAAAATTTATGAAACTCATTTCTAAGAGATTTAAGCCACAACTATTAAAGAAATAAGTTGTAGATATGACTTTTTCATTTTCTTAATTAAAAACATAATATTTTTAGATTAAACAAGGGCAAGGTTGAAGTTGTATAAACCAAAAACAAGGCCATGTGAAGAGGAATGAGCTTTCTATATTGATTCTTGGTCATCCCAATGACATCTTTCATTGAGTTTTCTTTTAAGAGAAGAACTGGAAAGGAAATCAATGCATGATTATAGAAGTGGTTAAGAAATCATTACAAGGAAAATCAGTAACCACATTCCAACAAGACATGAAGTAGATAAAGTATGTCCTCATTGATGAGATGAGTTTCATAGGACTAAAACTACTACTACAAATAGACACGATGTCGTGCAAGGCTTTTCTCCACCAACACCATGTCTTCTTTGGTGGAGTGTTCGTAATTCTAATTGGTGACCTTGCATAATTGCCTCTTGTAATGGACAAACTTATCTACACATCACATTCGAAAACCGAAGTACTGTGACACCAATTTATAATAATTGTCACCTTACAAACAATGTTTCACCAACAAGGAAAAACTCCAATGAAAACCCAATTTTTTTGGGCATTGCACAACATACATAACACAACCCAAATACGAGAATATTGACAACTGTTAATGATTTGAACAAGAAAAAAAATTACAAAAGGTAAAAATAAACAATTTAATAATTCAATACACTTGTTCACTACTAATAATTTAGTAAGGCTACATAATAGGAAAATGCTATAACAACTAAACTGTCTAGTTGTGATGAGCATTGTACAATAAGTACCAAAATAAAAATAGATATCAAAGCTAATGATTAACAACTTGAGAAATGAGTGCTACTTTGCAAAGACCAATGAATCATTCTCACAACCAATATATGGACAAAGGTAAGACTTGTAAATAGGGATCTTGGAGAATTTATTGACATTGTTTATAGCCCTAGCTCTAGAACACTAGACATTCATGCATATGTAATAACATAGTTTCATAACTATAGAAGGCCACCATGGAATCAAGATTACCCAAAATCCATACCAATAGTACTTTTATCACTAGGTAACTATAGGAAAATCCTAGTCACAATGGCATGAGATATTACCATACATAAATTCTAAGGTCTAA